>JAJLTT010000007.1:0-544135 GCA_030568315.1 Myxozyma sirexii | reverse complement strand
AAACCCTATAAAACCCTATAAAACCCTATAAAACCCTATAAAACCCTATAAAACCCTATAAAACCCTATAAAACCCTATAAAACCCTATAAATTGGCATTTCGCAGGTGCCTTTCCGGAAATAAACTAAAATTAATTCTCTGTTCAGCGAACATCTATTTTTGACTTTTGCTACAAAACTTACTGTTTTTAGTTCTCGTTTATCATATCTCAAAATTTATTAAAATATATGCTGTTACTTTAATGCCGTTTCGCCTGTTACATTCTATCACTATGCCAGCAGAGGGCCGGACGTCTTCCTTTGAGGAACAATGTCGCCTCTAGTCTTGGTGGTTGTGCCAGTATTCCATCGATGGATCCTTGCCGTAGTTGGCAACGAGGTAGTCTTGATCCATTCTTGTCTCCGTCGACGTATTTGACAAGAAACTGGTAACCCTTAGCCTTCTTGTGGGATCCTCAATAGCTGAAATCTCCACTTGTATCCGTCCATAGCTTGTAGAGTTTGCTTTGTGGCTTGTGAAGGGCAGGTGCCTGGTCAATGCCACATCCGCTGCGCCCGGCAAGCTCAGCGCAGCCGCGACCGCCAAAGCTTCCCGAAACGGCATGATACGCGCCGGTACGCTTGTTTTAATCTATGATGCTCAAAAGAATTAACGAGCTTATGACAAGCACAGATGCCCTTGCTACTTAAAGAACGGGTGGAGATCATCTTCTATAGATTACGGCAGATTGGCTTTTCCATTGCAGTATAATAATACAAAGAAATGTCGTTAACTAAGCATCTTGTGTACGACGACGATCTTCCACTCACATTCCTCCGCGGTCTGACTGCATCTAACCCGGATTTGCGTCTTCTTGAGTCCGAAAGGGTTGTTTTCAGAGAGTCTGATGAGACCAATGTTGTCATTTTGTCCGGTGGTAAGATGAAGTTGCTCTATTAATTTTCCTCAACGCTGAGGCAAACGATGTTTATAGGAGGTAGTGGCCACGAACCTGCGCACGCGGGATACGTCGGGAAGGGCATGCTTAACGTCGCTGTCGCGGGAAGCGTATTTGCGTCACCGTCAACTAAGCAGATTTTGGCTGGCGTCAAGTCCACGTCGACAAAGGCCGGCGTTCTTATGGTTGTCAAAAACTATACAGGCGACGTACTTCACTTTGGATTGGCGGCAGAACGGGCCAAAGTTGAGGGCGTAAACGTGCGGATGGTCGTTGTAGGCGACGACGTCGCGGTCGGCAAAACTAAGGGCGGTCTTGTTGGTCGTCGGGGTCTCGCTGGTACTGTTTTTGTTCACAAAGCTGCTGGCGCAAAGGCTGCTACTGGGTGAGTTGCTCTCAGTTTACATTTTTCTTTCCCAATTGCATCTAACGAATTCATTATATGCAGAGCCACCCTTGACGAAGTTGCAAATAGTGCCCGTGCCGTTGCCGATAACCTTGTTACCATTGGCGCTAGTTTGGATCACTGCTCAGTTCCTGGCCGAGAAACCGCTGAAAACATGCTTTTACCCGATGAGCTTGAGATTGGTATGGGTATTCACAATGAGCCTGGCGTTGCTCATGTTAGCCCACTCCCGGCTGCCTCACAGCTCGTGGAGTCCATGTTGGGCTATCTGCTATCCCAGACGGACGATGACCGGGCGTACGTCAAGTTTGATGCATCTGAGAGCGTTGCCCTCATGGTAAACAACTTGGGTGGCTTGAGTGTGCTTGAGGTCACCGCTATCGCGCAGCTTGTGTTGGAGGCATTGAACAGCAAATCCGACATCAAACCCATACGCGTCTATGTTGGTTCGTTCATGACATCACTAAACGCGCCTGGATTCAGTATTACTCTTCTCAACTTGACAAAAGCAGGCGGTGAAGAGATTCTTGCTCTTCTGGATGCCGACACTGAGTCATCCGCTTGGAACGCGCGCATGCCGTGGCCTGTCTCAGGTACAGAGGTCAGTCAGGTAGTCCCAGAGATTGTCGTGGAGAAGGTGCGCACCCCTTCCGGCATCTCACTAGACAAAGATTTGGCTCGGAGAATTCTGATCAGTGGACTCGAGTGTGTGCTCGCCAAAGAGGCTGAGATTACGCGTTATGACACAGTAGCGGGCGACGGCGATTGCGGGGAGACACTGGCTGCTGGTGCACATGCTATTATGTTTGCGCTGCAATCAGGCGAACTCGATCTCAGCGACGCCGTGAATGGACTAGCTGATATCGCGGAGCTCGTAGAGAGTTCGATGGGTGGTACCTCAGGCGGTCTATATTCAATCTTTGTGTCTGCATTCGCGCAAGGTGTGCGTTCAGCTGGAGTCTCTGAACTCACGCTTCAGGCGTTGGCGGGTGCGTTGAGTCATGCTCTTTCTACGCTACAGAGCTACACACGAGCAAGAGTCGGCGATCGAACACTTATGGACGTCATAGTGCCTTTTGTGGAGGCTTTAGAAAATGGTGCGGAGCTGTCTACGGCTGCTGCTAAAGCTCGCGAAGGTGCTGAGAGCACGCGCAAACTGACGGCACGATTTGGACGTGCCTCATATGTTGGAGAGGGTGAACTACAGCAGTTTGCTGCCGAAGGTGGATTGCCTGACCCTGGTGCAGTCGGCCTGGCTGCGCTGATCACCGGTTTTGAGAAAGCATACCGAAAGTGAGGGTAATTATAAGGCAAAGAACTGATAAAGTTTTGTATTCATAGATCCCCCTTACATCACAATATCTGTTAAAACATTCTGACATCTCATATTTAATGCTCTGTGAATATTACCACCGAATGTCCATATCTTTTTGGAAATCACCAACGATAATATTCACCATATTTCGTAGCCACCATTGCGGATTCTGATAGTGATCTCTATGCAGGCGTGAAGTTGTGAAAATACCACTCCAATTTGTGCACTATTTCAGGTATCCTCTCTTGGCCGAATCTAACCACCTACACTGGCTGGAGACCATGACTATCGACTTTTGAAGAGTTATTACGCAATTGCTTGTGTGACAAAGCAGTGTAATAGTATTACTTACAAACTTATATTGATCTCGCTTAATAATCTATGCCTAATAATCATAGCCAGACTGTGATTCCCCTTTTCTGATAATTCCATGATACAAAGGGCGGATGTGATATTGATAGATAGACATAATACAGTAGCCATGCTCTCCACATCAACGACACTATCTCCTTAACAAGTCTCCGATGGAGTAACACGGAATACGCCAATGATCCTTATAGTCTTCGACGTTTCATTGCACAATTGTTCCATGTTTCCGATAGACCTCATTCCATCCGTTACAAGTAGTCTTTAAAACAATTATGTTAGTAGAAGCGAGATACATTTCCAAACGAAGTCAATTGATTATAGCATATATTAGGTGAATTCTCTACTCCGTCATAAATTATGGCATATACAGCGACTTAAGAAACAAAACAGGGACTCTTAACATTCTTACTTCCCAATTATAGATTCTCATCCACTAATTAGTCTAGCAGTCTAGTTATCAACGTCATCGACAATATGTACCTTTATACTTCCATTGCGGACGTCGCTCGATAACATCATAGCCTCGTCAGCCTTTTCGAGCGGAAACGTGTGGGTAACAAGCGGGTCGAGATTGATGACACGATCATTAAGTACAGCAATGCCCGCGGGCCACGTGTCATGATAGCGGTTGATAAATTTGAGATCAATTTCAGCGAGGGAGACATGCATAAATGGAATATTGTTCATGACTTCACGCCCAACACCGACGACCATAACCTCTCCGCCACGGCGACATGTAAAGCATGCAGTGACAACTGATGACTCAACACCGGTGCATTCGAGTACAACTGGAGGCGCGTCGTACTCGGTCGGACCGAACAGCTTTCGGATCTCAGCCGCATTTTCCTGAGCCGTCTTTGTGATGTCGACCAGGTATGTTCTGGCGCGGGGCACAAATTTTCTTGCAAACTCAAGACGCTGCGGGGCGACATCGGTGATCACGATTGGAGTAGCTCCAGACGCACGCGCAACTTCGAGAGCAATAAGTCCGATAGGACCAGCGCCAGAAATGAGACATCCTTTACCAAAGGAAACCCGGGCTCGTTCTACTGCGTGAAGGACTACTGAGAGAGGCTCAACAAGAGCGCCCTGGGAGTAGGTCATGGTCTCAGGGATCTTATAGACAAAGTCAGCAGAATGCACCTTGTAGCGCTGGAGTGTGCCGTCGTAGGGGTAGACGCCCGAGAACTTGACATCAGGGCAAAGGTTGTAGTCACCATTGCGGCAGTTGAAGCACTTTGAGCAAGGCACCTGAGGCTCTATAGCGACGCGGTCGCCTGGTGAACAATAGCGTTATTAGCCGGATCCAAGAAAACACTTAGGGCACAACTCACCCACTGAGAACTTCGTGACGCCGTCACCAAGCGCGATGATCTCGCCCGCGCCCTCATGGCCCAGAATACAGTCGCCGTGGAAGATGAGTTCGCCGATGCGACCAGTCTTCCAGAAGTGAATATCGGAGCCACAAATGCCAGTTGTTCGAACGTGAATGAGTACCTCGCCTTCGCCCGGTTTCTCGATTGGCGACTCTTCCATCTTAATTTTATGGTCTGCCGATACACGCAAACACGGGTTTGGCTGCGATGGAACTATGTTGGCATTGGCATTGCCGTTGGTGGACAGTTCTGGGACGGTCATACTGCGAACTGTGGTGGATCGGGGTGAGATGGTGGGAAGTGCGTTTGTAGATAGCGGCGACAGGAGCATTTGGCAAGTGGATGCTTCTTTAAGCTGTTATTGGTCTCCTAACTTTCTGCTGCCCGTTTATTTACCTGCACTTAGTCCTAAGCCTGGCCCACCTGCCCTCTCTGTCACTGAGTCTGCGACTACCATTTTGGGTACTCGGAGCCACCGGTCTCTGCCACTTTTTTCGCCGTATGTACGCGCCGCAGGTTACGCCTGCCCCGGCTCAACTACTCCTTTCCGTGCATGTACGCGCCACCGGCTGCGGCTGCGGCTGTACTTGGCTACGGGTTTACTTATATCAATGTTGCGCTCTACGCATTACGCACCTTCGCTCGACCACTTCAATCAATTCCCTTTCTTGAATATCTTGAATCTCTCTCTCTTCCGTTCGAAATGTCTGCAGTAAACGTTCCTTCTATCAAACTTGCTTCTGGATTTGTGAGTTTGCCTGCGTTAATTGACTCAGTTGATCTCTAACAGCGAATAGGAAATGCCCCAGGTGGGCTTCGGTCTCTGGAAAGTTCCTCGCCCGTCCACTGCCGACACCGTCTACAACGTACGTACAGATTTTAAATAAAATGCGAGATGCAAGTCTGAACTCTTATTAGGCAATTAAACTTGGATACAGACTCTTCGACGGTGCTTATGACTACCAGAACGAAAAGGAAGCCGGTGAAGGTATCCGCCGTGCTATTGCCGACGGCCTCGTGACTCGGGAAGAGATCTTTATAACCACCAAGCTGTGGAACAACTACCACCGCAAGGAGCATGTTCTCAAGATGGCCAAGCATCAGAACGATACCTGGGGTCTCGGATACATTGATCTTTATCTTATCCACTTCCCCGTCGCTCAGAAATACATTGATCCCGCTGTGCTCGAATTTCCCGCCTGGTGGACTGACGCCGAGCGCTCCGGTGTCGCTCTCGACAAAGTCCCTATTTCAGAGACGTGGCAGGCAATGGAGTCCGTTGTCGATGTTGGCATCGCCCGCTCCATCGGTGTCTCGAACTTCTCCGCCCAGTTGATCTACGACGTCCAGAGCTATGCGCGATATCCTATTTCGGCTCTCCAAATCGAGCATCATCCCTACCTTGTGCAGCCTGAACTCATCAAACTGGCTCAGGAGAATGGCATTGCCGTTACTGCTTACTCTTCCTTTGGCCCGCAGTCATTCCTCGAGCTTCCCCCAGACTTCTCTGGTAGAGCCAAGAAAGTCGGTCCTTTGTTTGAGAACGATATCGTCAAGGCACTCGCGGTCAAGTACTCCAAGACCCCGGCTCAGGTTCTTTTGAGATGGGCCACCCAGCGTGGAGTTGCTGTCATTCCCAAGTCAAACTCAAAGGAACGTCTGCTGCAGAATTTGGATGTGACTTCGTTCGATCTTGAGGAAAGCGAAATTGCCTCTATCTCAAGCCTCAACATTGGTCTTCGATTCAATGATCCTGGCGAGTACCTTATTACCTCTCCTCTGCGAATCTTTGCGTGAAAACTTTGATAATATCAAAATTAAAATTCATCAAGGCTTTCTGTCGAATACTTGGAAATTGTTTTTGTCTGGATTGACTGTACGGACGATGCCATACCGTTTAGTCTCATTGTCGTCCTTATGATAAAAAGAAAAGTTTAGTAATCCCCAATATACATTTTTTTAGTATGCTTAACAGTGCTTAGTATTTAATGCCTCAATCTGCTGGCACCTTTAGTTAGGCTGGTAGTCATATCCAAACTGGAAGAATCCGCCGATATTATTAATCCGGTTTCTTATCCGCGCGGATTAGCTAAGCGCATACATATTATTATAGGTCCAAGATGTGAGGATTACTCAATAAAATTATTTGCACTAACTATTACAGATAGAAATATCTTTACAGCTGATAAACACTAGCCATACACAGTAACTAAACAATCTCAACCGTTGACACACCTGGCGCCAGCTCCTGCTTTGCTGCAGTATCAACCACATGAAAACTTTCAGGCAAGGAGTCAATCACTTTTCTCCGAATCTCAGCCAGCAGTACAGCATCAGAATGACCCGTTTTACTCTTGAAAATGCGGTCCATATCCTCAAGGGTGGCACCTTTGGTCTCAGGGAGCATGAAATAGATCCAAATGATACCCGCAAACAAGAAACCAGCAAAGAAAAGATAGGTTCCAAATTCAAGGGTTGCAAACATTGCTGGAACATAGAAGGCGACGGCAAAGTTGTTGAGCCAGTTACTAGAAGCGCCAATCGAAGCTCCTTTAGCTCTGATTGAAAGAGGAAAGATTTCGGCAACTAGTGTCCACGAGACAGGGCCCCAAGTTGCACCAAAGCCAGCAATATAGACCCAGATAAATGCAACTGCAACCCAACCGGCGGCAGCGTGTGAAGCCCAGTCATGACGGAATTTGGCGACAATGACACCAGCGATGACCATCGAGATAAGCATGACTGTAGAGCCTACGATAAGCATAGGCTTACGTCCAACCTTGTCAATAACCAACATGGCAGGCATGGTGCTCACCAGAAACACAACACCAGTGACACCGGTGGCAAGAAGAGATGTAGTACCGCCAGTCAGACCTAAGCTGACGAATACGCTGGAAGCGTAGTAGATGATTGCATCAATACCGCTCCATTGCTGGAAAAACATGACCAACCATGCGGTACAGACACGCTTAAAGTTGTCCCATGATCGCACGATACTATAGTACTGTATAATCTCTTTGTACCAAACATTGACACTCTCAAGCTCGGCCAACGCAGGAAAGTTTCTCGCAAACACCTGGGCTTCAAAAATACTCTCGGTTTTGATCTCAGCATATTCGCACTGAATGAGTTCATGATCTCGAGGAAGATTGCGGAGGTATGCGAGCGTCTTGATAGCTTCCTCATCCCTACCCTTGTTAACGAGCCATCTCGGAGAGAACGGCAACCACCAGATACCAACAGCAAGGAAGGCAGCGGGGACACCCTGAATAATGGAAGGCAAGCGCCACGCGAGTTGTGACTGACCATCACCGGTGCCGCCAATGTAATTACTGCCGTATCCACACCAGAAAGAAAGCATGATGCCGAGGATGGTGGTGAACTGATAGCACGAAACCAAGAATCCCCGAAGCTCAGGAGCGGCAAGCTCAGCATTGTATAGAGGACCGACGCCACTGAATGTGCCTACGCCAATGCCAGTAAAAAAGCGCCCTGCGTACAACAGGCCTGGCTTATGGTAGCTGGCACCAACGTACAGGTAACTGCCGAGAACGACCCAGCAGCAAGCCATGAACATGGTATATTTGCGAGAAAGAACCTGCCCAAAGACACCGGCAGAGAGTGAACCAACGATACCACCAAGCTGAAGAATAGAAGTCAGCCAGCCTTGAGCGCTGGAAGAGTTGGCGATCGTGGGAAAGTCACTGATAAACCGAGTCATGACGAACGACTGGCCAAGAACACCCTGTTGAAAGCCGTACTCAAATCCACCAAATCTTAATATGACAAGTCAGTAACACTCGACATTTGATAATAATCAAATAAACAACACGTACGAGGCAAAGAGTGCGATGACAACAATTTTGGGATTATGCATCAGAGCGACCCATTTGTTTTCGAATGCGAGCTCAGCGCGAAGCTCCGCGGTGGTCATAACCTTGCGCTCCTTGAGCTCCTCTTGGAGGTCTGAGGACTCTTCTCCCTTCGTGGACATTTTTAAAACAAAGAGAAGCAGTTGGGTCAAGCAGCAAGCTGGTAAGGTCAATACAGGAGCTGATTATGTAGTAAGAAACGGGGAGGCCGCGTGGTTTTATACATTTGTGATCGGGCCACAGAGGGTTTTCTTCCCCGTGGGGCGGGCGGTAAGCGCACTGCTACTGCCGTTTCCCCACAGGGCGTAAGCGGCTCAGCGATACGCACTGGATTAGCAAAGTAGCCGCAGCGCCTCACGCGCTCTGTGTGAAGAAGATAAATAAGCTCAAAATAGAGGGGCACCGGAAGTGGGTAGATGCGATAGAATTTTTTATTTACTTCGACGCCTTATTGGAGTTGTATATTACATTACGCACTATCGTAAATCAATAATACCAGGGCAGGTAAATTAGCATTACAACAACCGGTGTTTCAATGAAATACCGTTCAGTTCCCAAAAGCAGGCAGGCTGTCGCGAAGAGCTGAAATCGTTCTAGAACAAGGCCATTGTAAAACACGCAATACACGACACCTGCTCTCCTCGCCTTGCGCTTAAGCTTGATGCGGGGAAGCGGGGAAGCGGCTAGCAAAACTGTTTTCGGCAGGCATTATAGCGAACTGTTTCGGGATGCAAGCCAAATGCAGTTATTTAAGCGTTGAACTCTAACTCTAATACGAACTGCCGCAAATGCTATGCTGCCATTCCTACGGTTGTGTAAGTAGGCGCGCAATTGCAAACGAAAGCGATATTTGCTTGTCTGGTTGTTGTGCGCCGGACTGCTTCCTATAGTCATAACTACTAGCCTGCATCAGTTCTAGATAAGCCGTGGTTGCTCAAAGATAGCTTCATCAAAAGCGATTCTGCAAATGCCCTGATTGCGAAATTGGCGAAAGGCAGCGCATGAAGTCAGGCCAGAAACACAGTAAGAAGCGCCATATCATATATAAGCATTATAACATATTACGTGATATCATAGTTTATTCACTTAGCTCTGCTTTATATCAAGCCATCCCGATCAAATCTAACAGTAGATACCATCGAATATGTTTCTATAGCTTGCGACTGCAAACATTACTTTTCTGTCCTGCGCAAATCAGCGAATTACAGCTACGGCCTTCTGATGCACCAGCCTACTTTCGAGCATCTAATCGCCACCCTGCTTGAATAAGATTCTGCAGTAAATTGAAAATCATTCCATCTAGTAGAGGAAAGATCACGTTCACCTCGAAATCTAGCTGTCGCCGATTCAACGCTATAATTGTCTAAACGGGCGCGCCTCCACAATCCCAAAGCGGCAACTCAGCCGCCGCCCCTGTTCACAGCCCATCATCCTTACACCATCCTGTCTTTATCTCGCCTTCTTCTCCTCCGACTTTGCATCTTGTTCTTTATCATTTTTCTCGCAGCTTAGTTATGGCACCATCAGTCAAAGAGATTTTTCCCACTAAGCCAACGCCTGAGGGCGATGACATCCACAGCTACGTCCTTCGCGTCTTCCGTTGCTTGATCGCGGATCTTGTCCAGCAATTCAATGGTGGACATCCCGGGTGAGCTGTTTCGTATAGCTTCCAGACCTTGAAAGCTGCTAACATAGTTTTTAGTGGTGCTATGGGTATGGCCGCAATCGGAGTCGCTCTCTGGAAATACTCGTTGAAGTTCTCGCCAAACCACCCCTCGTACTTCAACCGCGATCGCTTCGTTCTCTCGAATGGCCACACCTGTCTCTTCCAGTACACATTCCATCATCTCGTTGGATATAAGCATATGACTCTCGAGCAGCTCAAGACTTACCACTCAAGCCACCTTGAGAGCTACTGTCCTGGCCACCCCGAGATCGAGCACCCCGGTATCGAAGTCACTACCGGTCCGCTCGGGCAAGGTATCGCTAATGCTGTAGGTCTTGCTATTGCGTCTAAGAATCTCGGGGCCACATACAACCGCGAAGGTTTTCCAGTTGTCGACGGCATGACTTTTGCCATGATCGGTGACGCCTGCTTGCAAGAGGGTGTTGCACTTGAGGCCATTTCGCTTGCCGGCCACTTCAAACTCAACAATCTCTGCGTCATGTACGACAACAACCAGATCACCTGTGATGGTTCTGTTGACCTGACCAATACGGAGGACATAAACGCGAAGATGCGGGCATGTGGATGGAATGTCATCGACATCGACGATGGCTGCTATGACATCCCCGGAATCGTCGCTGCCATGTCCGCGGCCAGACAGTCGACCGATAAGCCAACATTTATCAACTGCAGAACCATCATCGGTGTTGGCTCAAACGTCCAGGGAAATGCAAAGGCTCATGGAGCCGCTTTTGGCGAGTCAGAGGTTCGCAATATCAAAAAATTTAACGGTATCGATCCAGATGTCAAGTTCTTCATTCCCGATGTCATCTACGACTTCTTCTCGGACATTGCTGTTCGCGGCGATGCACTGGTGGCTCAGTACGATGCACTCCTTGTAGACTACGCAAAGGCCTATCCTGACCTTGCTGCTGAGTTTGAGTCGCGTCGCAAAGGTCTTCTCCCTGTTAAGTGGAAGTCCTTGATCCCTGCATCCTTCCCCGACTCCCCTACCGCTTCACGCAAGTCTTCTGGTCTCGCGTTTAACCCCGTCGCAAAGGAAATCAATTCTTTTATTGTTGGAACGGCTGATCTTTCGCCGTCCGTGAACATGATGTGGTCGGGCGCTGAAACATTCAACAACCCCGGCCTCAAGACCAACTGCGGAGAAATAGGCAGTTACAAAGGTCGATATATCCATTGGGGTATTCGTGAGTTTGCCATGGCAGCCATTTCCAACGGCATTGCTGCCTTTAATGAGGGCACATTTATTCCTGTTACCTCGTCGTTCTTCATGTTTTATATCTACGCGGCTCCTGCTGTGCGCATGGGTGCTCTCATGGAACTTCAGGTCATTCACGTCGCCACTCACGACTCTATCGGGACTGGTGAGGACGGACCCACGCATCAGCCTATTGCCCTGCCGGCTCTCTACAGAGCAATGCCTAACCTGCTTTATATTCGACCTTGTGACTCTGAAGAAACTGCAGGTGCGTGGGAAGCTGCAATTGAAACCAAGAAGACGTCGACCATCATCTCCCTCTCGCGTCAGAACCTACCGCAATATTTTGCCAACTCTTCTCGCGAGAAGGTCAAACTCGGCGCATATGTTTTTGAGGAGAATGAGAATGCCGCGGTCACTCTAATCGGTGTTGGCCCCGAGATGCGGTTTGCCGTTGAAGGTGCACAAGTGCTTGCATCACGAGGAATTCCGGCACGTATTGTGTCGTTCCCATGCCAGCGACTCTTTGAGCGCCAGAGCCGTGAATACCGCCGGTCTATTCTCAAACGCCCAGAAATTCCTGCTGTCGTAATTGAGGCTTACTCACCGCTTGGATGGGAACGATATGCGGATGCTAGCATCGGAATGAAGACCTTTGGAAAGTCTCTACCCGGGAATGACGCATACAAGTTCTTTGGCTTTGAGGCAAACTCGGTCGCGGACAAGGTTCAGGGATATCTTAAGGCAGTCAAGGCCGATTCGTCATTGAGGTATGAGTTTCAGGATCTGTAGAGCATATTCCAAATAGTCAAGTGTTGTAATGTTTTATCGCTAAGAAATGATTTGGTTGTTTGCATACAGACAAACAGTCTGACGTCGAATAACGCCAATAGGTTGAAGAGAACAGACTGAAGAGGTGAATTGTAGGGTGGCGGAGAGCCCGATTGATAAGGATGCAGCCCAGCAGATGAAGTATAGACCATGTAATACCGAAAGAGGTGGCATAGAAAATAACCATATTTAATCATGATAAGTGGATATATAAATGCGATGTTGATTCTTAATTTAGCGTATATAAAAAGCTGTCGTATTGCGCTGCGCAGAACCCTATAGTGCCCTATAAACCCTGTGTTACCGCGACGACTGTGGCCCCTATGGGCCCCGTTAGAGAAGTCATTTATTACATAATCTGATCAAACAGGCAACCTTCTCCGCAGGTAGAATCCCCACAAGAGAATGAGAACGGCGGCACGCGCTTCACTTCTTCTCGAATCGAGCAACGAACTCTTTTTCTGCCTTTGCCATATCCGTCCATTTTCAGTCTTGTCGGTTTCGCGTCACGTCGCGTTCTCGCTACATGCCCGAATCGCGTAAGCGCGTCCGTACCGGCTGCAAAACCTGCCGTGGTCGGCACCGCAAGTGTGCGTCTTCCCCGGCTCTTCCTTTGACTGATACAGCCGTGACTTATATAGTCTTTTGCAGGCGACGAACGCAAACCAGTGTGCTCCAATTGCCAGTCCAAAAAACTCCATTGTCTGTGGGGTTCTACGCTTATTTTTGTCGAGCCACAGAAGACGCACAGTGCTGCCACCAAGCAGCGACGATCGAACACATCAACATTTTCCGTGACAGACTTACAGGTAAATTGCGCACTCTTCTGACTAGAAGGAGCATCATATTGACTGAAAGTGCAGGTTATCAGCGAAAATCCCTCCTCCTCCGTGCCAACCACCCCGGTCCATGCCATTCCTACGGAGAGGATTGAGACAGAGGTTGCCGTTCAGGCCCTACTTTCGCTCGACACTGCGCCCACTGACGCACCTATCCCGACATCGCCGGATAAATGCTCGCCCTTTGAGATTCTTGAACCTTTCTCTCAATCTGCCCAACTGTCTTCAACCTCTACCAACGTTGACGGTAATGGCACAACTAGAAGTCCTGGAGATGAGAGATCGCAGCAGTCTGATGGAGTCCAGGAATTGGGCACGCCCTACACTTCTACTGGTAGCGCAACCCATGCTTCAGTAATTGACGCATCCGAACACAATGAATCAGCCACCATACAGAACAGAAGCGATCTAGACATGTTAATCGACCCAGTATTCATCAACTTTGATCAGTTTGATGACTTGCACGATACATTGCGCAATTTCATGTTCTCGACCGCCCGCTCAACGACTCCAACCCGCGCCTCAAGTCCGTCACTGGCACTACGAACTTTGGAAGGAGAGAAGTCGTCGATGGCACTATCGTTTAACACAAACGTTACATCATCATATGACCTAAGCAATGATGATACCGCAAAGCTGCTTAGGAATTACATTGAAGAAGTGGCGCCGTGGCTTGACATGCATGATAGTGGTCGCCATTTTGGTACTGCAATACCTAGCCATGCAAGAGAGTGCCGGTCGCTGTTCTATACTATGCTTGCCATATCTGCTCGTCAACTTGAACGAATCGATCCAACATACTCTACCGCCATTTCGCTCGCCTTGTACCAGAAGTCGATTGAGTACCTACTTCCTCATTTTGACCCGAAGGATATAACTGTCGTCGCGTCATGCGTGGTTCTGTGCTGCCTTGAAATGATGTCTTCACTGCCTCAAAACTGGAGACGTCATCTCGAAGGCTGCGCCGCTTTATTTGCCTCTGCAGGTATTCACGGGTTTAGCGGCGATCTTTCACAGGCTTTATTTTGGTGTTTTGCTCGCATGGATTTGTCAAGTGCAGTTATAGGCGAAGAATCCACAATTATCACGGTCGAGCATTGGTTACCAGCAGGGCAAGATGTACATACCGCCGGTTCACTTTTTCGTGCTGCGGGCACGAACGACATGTATGCCAACTATGCTGTATTTTTATGTGCCCGTGTCATGGATTTGATATCGATCGACAGCCGTAATGCGACCGGTAATACGGAGGAATATAATTTGAAATGGGAGCAACTGTGGAAAGAAGTCCAAGAATGGGAAAAACTGCGACCACCCGATATGCAGCCGCTGCTGAAGTATGAAGCTGAGGGAGATAAACCGTTTCCGACCGTGTTGTATGGTAACGGACCGGCCAGTATGTTCTCATTTTCTGAACCGTAATTTTTATTGTTGGCCTTTCAAGAGGAGTTTACTGATTGGCGATGCAGTTACGGGAAACCAATTGTACCACATGGCATGTATACTATTGATGCAAAATAAGCCTCGTCGATTTGAGCTTGAAAAGGGAATTCGATCGATGCTGTGGCACGCTAAACGCATCTGTGCTATTTCGGTTTCCAATACGCATCAGTAAGTACCTCTCATGAGATTAGATAACAAGGATACTAATTTTGATAGTGGATGTTGGAACAACGCAGTTCAACCACTTTGGATAGCCGGAAGGTTAATGAGTCATCGTTCTGAACATCTTGCCATTCTAAAAGTGATGAAGCAGATTGAAAGTACGACTGGATGGGCAATGTCATGGCGTGGAGAAGATTTAAAGGAGTTTTGGGGTGATCAGGTGTAGCGTATTGCGCATACAATGTAATTAGGTGTCAAAGTGATTGCGCCACTATCGTTATGAAAGCTATATCATATTTTAGTGATTTGAAAGGGTGTATCGATACGAGTCCTTCCTCGTTGACTTGTACCGAGCCGGATTTTATGAGTACTTACAGGTCATAGAGGGTTCTTGCACCAAATCAGGCATACATTGTTTTTTAATTATTAACCGGAAAAGTCAGATTATGCAGAAATTATAATATTAGTATAATAGTTAAGATCCGTAAGATACAGCTATAACTCCAATAGCATATCAAAGCAGCAAAAAAATCCATGGTTCAGATGAGTCAAAACCGATTTGAAATAAGAAAATTTTACCAGTTAAAAAGAAGAATATAGGCAATCCTGATGTGCAATCGTTGCTTTCAGCAGGAGTATATATATATATAGCTTAAGGTGGCGGAAGGGCAAGCTATGCACAGATCTAGACTCAGAACTCCCTATATCATTATGCATAGTTGTGTAAATAGCATTTAAAGTATAAATAATGGCAATTCTTCTGAAAAGAATATCGGAATGATTGTATCCTCCGGTGACAAAAATTCATACCTGTTCAAACGATGATGATATATGATGATATATTTTACCTGTTCAAACAGGACCATTAATTTAAGTTAAACTAATAATTGAAGTATCATTCTGCAGTCAGACAACCAGTATCAAAATTCGCATCAAAATTTCCTTCAATCCATAATCCAACCTTCGATAAATGTTATGTTGGTCATATGGTCGCTCGCAAACACGGCACGAAGTCTGAAGTGAGGTACCAAGCTGGCTTCGGTATCGTGACCGAAATCTGCACACCGCTGATAACTTGATTTTCTAATGTTATCAAACCTATGCCTCTGCCGTCGTCGCAGAAACCCTATAAGTCCTCAACTCTGATGTCGCCGATGTGGTCATTCTGAAACATATTGCTATCCCCCCCGATTAATAGCAACGCAACCTCGCTATAACATTTGGGCTCACGATGGTCGAAGATATTGACGCTAATGAAAGTCAATCCATTCATAGTTTGCGGGTCATCCGTATTCCCGTGAGTACCAATGCTGATGGGATGCGCAGCGTCAGCCCATAAGCACGAATTTTGTAGCGTGATATTGCTTGGTTTCCGTAGTGTTCCCATGGGTGATTGTAGAGAAGAGTGCAATCATCCGAGTTACGCATCAATACGCCATCAATCAGGGCGCTCTGATAAGAAAATAGATAGATACTGTAATATTAGCGGACTCCAGGTTTGTAAGTAAACCTGTAATATTACAAAGCTCTTAGAGAACTTGAAAACATGAACGAAATGTATTACTAGCTTGCGATGAAAAACAAAACTAAGGCCGTCCAGGCCGTGTCGTTTTATAATCTTTTTTTCCCACTTCTGACCAGCCTCATAACCAGTCTCACAATATACGGAATAACAAATTAACAAGATAGTTGGCTAAAACCCAGCGATAAAACAAAACAAACAAGTTGGCTGGCTAAAGCCCAGCCACAAATATAACTCAAAATGATCCTCCTATGATGACCTACTCATCATATAATCCTTTGGCTGACATAAGCCTTGAGTATTCATATACGGCGAATACTACACGTCCCCCCTTAAGAGACAATGTGTTCCAACTCGCTATGCTGTTGGCAATATTGTTTCAGCAAGTCGGACGCGGAGCGCTTCAAAGAGGTCTTGGTGACCCATTGCTCTTCACCATCCAAGAATTGAACCAAAAACTGAAAACCATTAGTCTTCTTGCGATGCTCTTTAATCCCAGAAATTTCCATGTCGACAGTGCCGTCTTTGTATCTTCTGAAAACCTGCTGCTGCTGAGGCGCGGTGAAATTTCCATCAAGAACCGAATGTTGCTTGCGGAGTTGACTGGTGTGGAAGATCGGCGAACGCTTATATGAGACTGGGAGAGAAAGCTCGTAACTGACAGGACTTGGCTTGTCGATAACTTCGAAAGGACCAATAAATTTTGTGCGGAGTGAAGGCACCAGATCGCGGTTGGGAACGTCACCAACTGAAGTGATAAAACATTGATCAATATAAACTTTGTCACCGATATTGAATTCGACATCCGTGTGGCGTAGATCAAAGTATTCTTTGTTGCGGGCGTGTACTGCGTTGTAAGATGCCCTGGCAGAGATTCCAAGACGATCGAGATGTTCTGCAATATTGTCCGAGTCCCGTCCCTCCTCTGAAAGCGAATAGCGCATAGCCGTAGGAGAAGAAGGAATATACCCCAAATCGACCTCGAAGGGCGAATTGCCGGCGATTGCGGCGTTCGGTGAAGCATTGAGAACGAATTCCGCAGTAGGAAGAAGCTGAACCCAAGTACGATCGTTGTCGATATAAAGACGTAGATAATCCTGTACGGTGCGTATGTAGCGTTCAGCCTTCCCGTTGCTCTGATGATGTCCAGTAACAGAAAGATGAAGATCAGTACCAAAAGTATCGAGAAGCATGTGCACGAGTTGATTGTCAAACTGGCGGCCGCGGTCAGACTGGATAACGCGAGGAATACCGTGAAGAGGAAAATAAAATTGTAAAATAAGCGTGATGAACTCGCGAGCAGAGAGATGTTGTCCCACAGGGAAAAGACGAACACGACAAGAGAAAACGTCCATGATAACGAGCACGGAATTCACGGGCGAGTTAAAAGATTGAGCCTCGGGAAATCCAGAAACAATGTAAATATAAATATGCTCCCAGCGGCCATCCGGTTGAGAAACAGGTTGAAGGAGACCAGTGGTGGAATTGCGAGATTTCGTGCGTTGACAAGTGGAGCAGCTATCAACGTAGTGGGCAATGATCGTATTCATGTCAGGGAAGAAGAAAGACTTGCGGAGCAGGATGCGCATCCGAACAATACCAGCGTGTCCAGCGAGCGGATCAGCGTGAAAGGCGTCGAGTAATTCTCGAATAGCAGCGGAGGGAATGCAGAGTCGAGTCAGATCCTTGTAAAGTAAATTGGTCGAGGCGTCGAGACGGAATTCGGTGGTAGACTCGAGATTAGTGAGAATACTTGCGAAGAAGGGATCCGCGCGATAAGATTCGCTAAGTTGAGCTTGCCACATGGGAGAAGGCGCAACGGTGACGTGATTTGTCGGAAGACGAGAAAGATAGTCGGCAGGGCCGTTTGTTGATTCAGGAATGAGCGCGAGATGTATGTTGAAGGTGCGGAGCTCAGCGAGCCAACGGGATTGCATTGGGGTGAAATTCGAGCAATTGAGAATGCTGAGAAGCGGCTTATGGTCAGTTTCGATAAGCACAGATGAGCGGTGGCCAATAAAAAAGCGGAATTTGCCAATAGCGAAGCGGATTGCATATAATTTTTTGTCCATTGTGGCCCAGTTGAGTTGATGTTTCGAAAGTTTCAGAGAACGGTATTCAACGGGAAGCCAAAGACCGGGTTGGTGTAGTTGCCAAAGAACGGCACCAACTGCGGTAGCACTAGCATCAATCGTGATTTTGATGGGAAGCTCGGGGCGGAACGGATGATTGCGAAGATGCGTAGTCTCAATGTCAGTTAATTTGTCGAACGCGGACTGACATGCGGGAGACCAT
Source organism: Myxozyma sirexii (assembly GCA_030568315.1). NCBI lineage: Eukaryota > Fungi > Ascomycota > Lipomycetes > Lipomycetales > Lipomycetaceae > Myxozyma > Myxozyma sirexii. Next base: position 525,879 of record JAJLTT010000007.1, on the reverse strand, counting down.
TCAAAACGGCCGTCTTTGCTAAGAAGCTCTGAAAGCGGAGAGGTGATGTCGGCGAAGTTCGGAATGAAATTGCAAATGTAAGCGAGGTGTATAAGCGATTCCTCAGCTCCAGTGTCGCAGAGAGCTTGATGAGAAATGTTGTCGAAAACTATTTCACAGTGTGGAAGTGTGACTTTATTGTCTTTCTGCAGCGCGGTGCGGTTGTTAACTGCCGAAGTAGGAACATCTGGCTTCGTTTCTGCGTGCTGTCTCGGACTAAATGGTTTCGTATCACGAGTGCGCATGAGGTCGCAAAACGCAGGGAAATCATCGTAAAGTGTAGCAATAGCGAGAAATCGTCCTTTGCGGTTGATGGTAGAAAGCGGTCCAACGGAAACAAGAACATCAATCAAGGTACTATGCGAGAGATAGCTGAGGAAGTGCATGTGTGAGCACATACTCAAAAAATCCTTGAGGTCGGTCTGATTTTTGACAGGGCGACTGTTCATCATCTGATAACATTCATCATGGCGGTAGCGATTGATGGAAGCATAAGACGTCTTGTTGTAACGGAGGAGGGTCTTCTTGAGGCCACTATAAGTCGTCCACGAAGTGTAACGTTTAGCGAGGTACCTCAGGATCGGATCCATTGAATGATCACTAGCCTCCTTGAAAGCAGCGTTGAACTTAGCTTGGTCAAAGGCCTTACCACGTAAACGAGGTGTAATTGCATCGATAATGTTGACAATGTTGCGAGAATGAGTCAACTTTGGAAGAGTATAGCGCGTGACATTTCGCTGTGGTGCATATTTGTCGTGTAAATTCTTCTTGGTTGCGTCTTCAGCTGATGGCTGAGGCGTCTTCTCCTTCCCCCTCCAGGGTACACGAAGAAGGTGGAAAAAGGAGCTGTGTGTATTGGAGCTAGCGGTTGCGACGGCTTGCGTGTTGGCCGTAGGGCCGCCGAAATACACATTGTGCTGAATTGGGCGAGCGGCCGGGGCAGTAGCAGTGTGTCGACCAGAGAAACGTTTGTAAAGCATATAAGCGAGAAGAACTTGGTATGTCCAGGTCGGGAGCTGATACGAAAACGTGAGGATAGAATGGAGAAAGGCGAAGATAGAAGTCGGCTTAATGGTGACTCCGAAGAAGTCATCTAGTGCGTCTTGCATCATCACAAGTGCTCTACCGACGGCTTCGAGCGCCTGAGTAGAGTACTCCGTCGCGCGAGTGCGAGTGTACTGAAGAGCGGGACCAGTCGTCTCAGCAATAACCTCCTGCCAGGGCTTGAGGTGAGGACCCAGCATGGAGAGGATGCTGAAAACCAAGGCAGTGTAAGAAGAGCCTATAAGACCCACACGCGAGAAAGTTCCCATCGGGGGTGGGTTTGCTGGATTGGGGACAGCGGGCAAGACCTCCACGTAATATTTGTGATATTCCAGGTTTGTAAACCTGTAATATTAACAAAGCTCTTAGAGAACTTGAAAACACGAACGAAATGTACTGCTTAAATTGCGATGGAAAACAAAACCAACGCCGTCCAGGCCGTGTCATTTTATAATCTTTTCTTCCCACTGCTGACCAGCCTCATAACCAGCCTCACAATATAGTGGAATAACATATTAACCAGATGGTTGGCTAAAGCCCAGCAATAAAACAAAACAGACAAGGTGGCTGGCTAAAGCCCAGCCACAAAGTTGACTCGAAATGATCCTCCTATGATGACCTAATCATCATATAATTCCTGGCTGACATAAGCCCTGAGGAATAATACTGCGAATACTACTGATACCGTCTCCATTCCCTTTATTGTTGAATGCTCCGAGTCCTCGAATGATCAGCTCTCCACGTGTCCTGCTGTAATTGCGTACTTGATAGGATTGAGGACACTAAGCGCGCCATCAATCTGTATGTTATATGAGTACTCGGCCACGAAGCGCCGCCCTTCTCGGTGTATATAACACCACGACCCCGTAGAGCTGCGTCATCAACGCCTGAAAGGTCAAGATTGACGCAAGAATACCACCGCTTGCTATGTATGCCATCTTTCTACTGGGCATGTTATAAGCAGTATCTGGCGTACTGTGCAGACCCGGTCCAAATTTAATCAAATCTATCGAGTTTCGCCTCGGAGCATCATATTTGATGCGCTTGTAAGCAGGTGCAAGCAATAGACGATGTTGTCATTCGCCTGGTAAAAGGCTGCAAAGCTCTTTCAGAGAAAATTGTACAGTCTTATGGTTTGTCTTCTTCTTATTGAGCTCATGAGAATATGGATGGATAACAGCAGATTTGGCCAAAGTATACCATGGGCGACGCCTCCGTAATACTGCTGCCAGTAGTAGTGTTAAGCACTCTGGGATTGACAAGATAAGCAGCAAGATTCTTTCATGGCCTTTTCGATGTCCGGACCTTGACAGTGAATGCGGTACTGTTGGGCATCTTCGCTGTTTGAAATACACTACGAGCCGCTTTGACTTGTGCCGCCTAGTACTGTGAGCACAAGTGAGTGATTGAAAACATCCTGAACACGACATCCAGTAAAAATAAGACTGTCAAGAAGCTCGATCGAGAACTCACGCTCTGTGTAAATAGGATCCAGATTTATATCAATGGAATCAATCCTCGGGTTCGACATGACCCATTTGACAAATGTAAAGTGGTTATAGAGAGCGGTTGGAAGGCATGATCTCGACAACGGCATAACTGCCAGGCATTTTTCCCGGGCCGCTCGCGATGTGAGATGCGATGATTTCCGGGGTAAGTCTCAGAGGAGCTCAGGGGTCAGGGTGTGGCTGGGGATGCCAATTGAAACTCTAAACGAGAGAGGGGGGTGCGACGACGGGCTTGCGGACCGCGAGGGTTTTTTTGTAATTAAACATCATAGACCGTAACTGGCTTTGTTCTAATATTGACTACCGCGTCAATCTTTTGATGGCGCAGGATGTCTGTTATCTGTGAGGTTTTTTCCGTTTTGATTGGTGTCTGCCTCTCCATTATACTGCGCTAACAGATAAGACAACTTTAGAAGATAATCGGCAGAAATTAAATAGGGTTTCATCTACTGTTCAGTCTTAACTTCACAACAACTAGGGCATTATTAGACATAAACTCAGCTGTTAATATTCTAGGGCCCGGCTTGATTGTTGGTCGACTTACCGTTTAAATTCCATCAGCACCTTGGAGTCCACATTGACCGGATGGCAGTATCCAAGTACAGCCCAAACATATGCTCCTAGGCATCTTCCTTCCATCACAGAGACAGCCTTTGAGCCGTCGTAAAAAGGTGGTCATTTTAATATAGGTCCCCTTTTGCGGTATAGTGCAGACCAATGCTTGGGGGAGAAACCGTAGCTGTCTTCTCTAATGAGGATGGACGGCCGCGATGGCGGCGGAGGGTAAAATACGAATAATAACCAGCAGCTGCCATTCGATCGCCCTCGTTGTGGGGTTTGATTCTGTAGGAGTCGAGAAACGAGAACGCATAGGTTACGTCCAAATAGCTACCCAGCAAAACCAAGAGGTAATTGCGCTATTATTTCTATTCATTGTCTCGTCTCTACGTTGCCTTAGAGCAGAGCTCGGAAATTGGAAATTGCGCGCATCTTACAAATAAGCGATCTTCTTGTTCACGAGTTTTATTTGTAAAATAACCATGAGGCTCACACACTTGTAATATTTGATTTGCAAACACTAATAGCTACTAATCATATATAATATCCATGGAGACCTTACGTTAGTATGTAATTTAGGGTTTTATCTTAGCTCCGAAGTTGCAAATATCTCCAACTTTGGTAATATTTCTTTTGCGCTGATGCACAGTATGCTGAGTTGTTCAAAAGCAAGCGGAAAGAACCAAGGATTGTAACAACACTGACATTCAGTCTCAACACATTTCCAATGATTTGGAATGATAGATTTATAGATCTCGGGGGAGAAGGCCGCCAGTTTCCCCTCCAATTACCTCGCATTTTGATTTAGCAGTAAACGTAAATATGAAGTTTAACACACAACCCTAGTTAGAGTGAATGCTGCCACGGTAATTCGGCTTGTATTTGAACATCTCTCGGGAACGTTCCCGCTATTCTCTAGCTAATCGTATGGGTAGGATTCAGAACTTGGGTGCGCTTCGATTAGTGTGAAAGACTCTATCAGGGGTAATCCACTGCTCTTCTACTTATGATCAGATAAAGGTTTTCAAATTCTAAAGTATAATAAATTTAGTATTTCTATGCCCAGAAGCCTTTGGCAAGCTAATTGAATCAATTTATATACATTCAGAATTCTTCTTCGTGATCGACAATGTCGAATTCTTCCCATCCTAAACGAGCGTAGTTCCATCCAAATTGATTATCATGGCCATTAGGTGTCTGACCGTTTATCTGACACAATCTTCGGTGCATTCCTTTCTTCTTGTGAAAGTTGTCAATCAAAAGTATATCATCTGCATCTAACACTGGGAGTGTTAAGTTTTGTGCAAAAAAGAGAGGGTTCATTCCGGGTATAGTAATAAGACCACGGGAGATCTCCCAAGCGAGAACAACCTGTCCAGAACTGACGCCATGCTTTTTCGCAATGCCTGCGATACCTTTGCTTTTAAGAATTGGAGAATCATACTGCCCTAGTGGAGAATAGCAGCATACTAAAATATTCTTTTTCTGCAGATATTCCACGAGACCAAATTGAGGTAGCATCGGATGAATTTCGATTTGATTCATAACCGGCATAATAGTTGCGACCTCAAGAAGCTCATCCATAGTCTTTTCGGAGTAGTTGGAAACGCCAATATGTTTTAATTTGTCAGGAAATTTCCGCTTTAATTCTTCCATCTGCAAATAAGTTTCTTGATGAGTAGGTGTTTCGGTCGGCGTACCGTCAAGTAATAGAGATTGCGGCCAGTGCATTAGCCAGATGTCGATATAGTCGGTTCTCAGCCATTGCAACGAATCGAAAAATGCATCTTCAACACGAGAATGATGCTCTGAAAGGAGCTTTGTAATAATCACAATTTCAGAGCGTGGGACGCCAGATAACTCAATGGCTTCGCCTACAATGTGTTCAACGCGATACATCGTAGCGGTGTCGATAAGGCGGTATCCTTGCTTGATTGCTTTGACAAGTGTATCGCGCATTCCCTCTGGATCATCACAACCAACTTTTCCCTGCCAGGTGCCTATTCCAATAGCCGGAATCTTAGAACCATCGGGTAATGAGTAAGTTTTTGAGCAGAGAGCGGGTAGCGCAGGCGATGACATAGTGACAGAAGTGTAAGTATGCGAGGGCGGTGGTATAAGAGCAAGGCAAGCACAGCTATTTATGATAATTCGGGACAAAAGCAAGGGCCACGAAAAAGACAGGCCGGCAGAGACATAATGTTATCGGCTCGGCTTTTTGATGCTCAGCCGAATAACATCGTCCGATCTGGATTGGCGCTTTTATGGCTGGGCCTGAGTAGCACCCGGCAAAGTAAGCGAAGAAGGCGGGGTACCCACGTGGGTGTCACGTGATGCATCCGGCCGGATTTGATGTCCTTTAGCCGCTTAATAATATTTTGATTATGTGCTGGGCTGAGAATGTACGGCAAAATAAACTGAGCGCGTATATAAGCAGTGTACCCGGAATGTATTTATGCTGCTTCTTTTGTGGTAATTTTCCATTCTGTACTCTTTCAAGGTCACGGCCGTTAGAAATGCATCCTCATCATCATCATCACCATCATCTGGTTATAAGCTCCTGCATCAAAATTCCAGATCAAGCGACTCTACACTTGCTTCCTACCGGGGATAGATATTGTAAGCATCCATAACCATATCCGTGATCTATAAGTGCATACAGACCATAAGCCCTATTTTTAGAATTATTCTGTACATCGGTAGGATGATGGGTGGCCATCTTATAGACATTCCTCAAGCTTGCGACAAAAAATCCGTAAAATTGCAGCATTCAGGCAAAGTACTTGCACGTTGCATACTATTCATGTGGTCATAAAAGGAAGTGAATGGCTTGTTGGTAGACTATCCCATGAAGCCTCATTTCTTCTTTTCCAAACGGAAGAACCCGATCCATCACCAAAAATTAAGGCTCGCTATGAATATTGAGCATTTCAGCATGATTGCTCATTATATTCATTTACTGGCCCATCTGCAAAGCCTGTTAGAGCCTCTTAGTCATGAAATGTGCCATTACCAGCTTGCTTCTCGCCGCTCTTTGGTCAAAAGACAGCGGTAATAGATGTAAGCCTAACGAATGAATTAAGGTAGTCATCGGGCGAGCTCAAGCGTCCAACTTCAGATCAGTCCATCGCAGCCCATTCCCGTACATCGTTTTATTAAACGCCACAACACCTTCTGGCAGAGGTCTAGCCTCATCTTCAAAGGAAGATTGCAGATCTTCTACAGTTCGTTCCATTGAGTCGACTATAGCCAAAGGATTTGGGCCCTTGCCTGAGCCTATCGCATCAGTAACGGTTATCAGAGCTTGCGAGTTCCCAACAGATCTGTCCTCCATCGCAATAATTAAGACATACTGTCGAGCGTTCCTGACTTAGATAGAAGCTTGCGTAGTGTTTTGCAAGTACCACTTAAAAACCGGAAAGCTGGTACAACTATTGCATGAAGTATAGCTTGATCTTTTGAGACCCGATATCCTCATCCACTCGGCGTAGAAATGTCCGTTCATGCGGGATAGAACCCAAGGATGTACCATGCTGAAATGAAGCTATATGAGCTCTCGCAATATCTCCGGTTCTGGAATATAGTTCTCGGTATCGCCATCCTCTCCATGACTTTTTGAAGCGCGCACAATAGTTAACGGTCTTCTCTTGGACCGCCCATCGCTGACGCTTGCGCTAGAATAGACTCTATCGGACATTTCTCCATCATAAGTATCCGACGCCTCAAACAATTGATCCTTCATTCCAAAGATGCATCGGGATTTGCTTTGTCGTCTCGGTAACTTTAGACATAGGTGATTGAAGGAGCGGCATACAACAAGCACTGTCCTAAAAACGTTTATCAACGTTGGCTTTGGTGACTCTATGGAGGATACTTCCATTCCAGTCTCAGGCTTTGAATCATCGTATGAGTATTCGAGATCATGCGCCAGCATTGAACGCAAGACTGAGTCCGTGAGTATTTTCTCTTCCGCTGTCGGCATCATGCCTGGCAACTCTTTTAATCATCAGTATCTCGTCGATACAAGCGTCTTCTGCGCACATGGGTAATGATGATGATGATGTACTTTTAACGTACGCTGGTCCGTCATTTTTGTCATCTCCGGATCGTTCTCCTTCTGCCGGTAAACAAGAGGCTGCATTCATCGTCCGAAAGTATTGCTGCTCTAGCCGATGATCTAGTAGTCGTTCTTGCTGGACTGAGCTCCATAGTTCAAGGAAACTCAAATTACGAGTCTTCGAGTTCAGCTGCCATTCGGAAATCTCAATAGGTCCAGTGCCATTCTCATCTCGGATGTATCAAAGCCTAAAGAGTGCTGTTGAGATAATAAGGGTCTTACTCGGATGCCTCTAGAAATGTGGTGATTTTTGTCCACTTGTAAATATTCGCGAAGCCAGCAAAAGCTCATCCCTGACTTCTACTCCAGGTACTAGAGTCACTGTAACCTTCATTCGGCTAGCTTTCTAGGGTTCTGCTGCCTTTGGTAGAGCAAATGAGTTAGCGAGTGGCACGTGCCGACTTTAAAAAGAGTCTGTGTTGGGCCCTAATTGCGTTTAATTGCGCGAGCACGCGCCCGTACAATCTCGAGATACCTATTGCGCGAGAGGAACGTGATTTCAGTCACCGATGCCAGATGATGATCTGTTGAACGTTTCCGATTTTCCGATGTTTAGGGCTAATGCGACTGCGTCGGCGACCAATTGGGCAGCGGAGCACAGCAATTCTTTGGAAATGGTTTGTGGGGATGCCGATAATACTGCCGTCCGTCAATTCAATTTTCTATACAGTCATGGTTCGCGTAATGTATCGAGATTCTTAAACGAGTTTATGCTGGTGGCGGATCTAGTGCTCGCGTCAAGTGCGTCTGACCTGACATGCCTTTCGCTGTTCATGAGTTATCTCGACGGTGCCGCTTTGGTATGGTCGAGTAAGTATATCGCCGAGAAAGTAGCCGATTACGGTCCAGAGTGGACAAATGAACCTTATCTATTTGACAATTTTCTTGCCAATTTTCGGGACGTATTTGGCGACACAATCAAACCGGCTCCCTCGCGCATTTATGTTTCACAGCACGAAGGAGAGTCGGCGAGAGATTATCTGGATCGGGTGAGATATCATATCGGTGCAATAGACCAGAGAAATCTCAAGCTTGTCGATTCGTATGTCACCGGCCTACTACCGAAAACCTATGCCGCCTATAAAAAGAGTTACATTGATGTTTCGGATTCCAGGGAAGACGCGAATGAGGTCGCGAAAATTGCCGATGATATTGCACATTTGCACGAAATGTACAGAGTGTGGATGAATAAGTACAATACGAACAGGGAAGAGTGGGTAGATTCTGATGACCAGTAGGAATGATATTACTGGCCAAGGGCTGATATAGAGCCTATCACAATTACGCATTTTTTGGATGTTATAGAATTAGAAGCAAACATATCGTACAGCAGAATTTACGAATCGGCTTTCATGCGACGCTTGTATTGGCTCGGAGTTTCCAGCACCTCCTTGCTTTGCCATAGACCGAGTCGCTTCTTTTTCGCATGGTCTTGTAAAGATTCATATTGTTCTCGTGTTGTGCCGAAGCTAGCATTTCGATTGCTTTCATACACAATTGCCCATCCTGCTCTCAGCATCTCCGCCGACACATCTCTTGGGCCAAAAATTGTCCAGACAGTCGCTTTTCCGACCGCACGCTGGTATTGATCAAGTATATCTAATCTTACTGTGACGCGTTTTCCCAGAACAAATTTCTTTAGCCATTGCTTTGCCTCTGCACTGTATATCTGGGCAGGATGGCCAAAGGAAGAAGACTCGGGGGCATCAATTCCACATAATCTCACATGTATTGTCTCACTCGAAAGTTTTGCTTGAGGGACCTTTCGGCGATTAAAACCCAGTCTCCCCAAAAGAGATAGAGGTGGTTGAGATGCCTTCGAATTCCTGGCCTGGACAGCTTGTCGATCGGTACCTAAGCGCTTCCATATGCGTTGATATGGTATCGGTCGAGCCCATCCCCATCCGGCCAATATTCCGCCAGGAGTATGGTAAACACGAAAGTTGTCAGCATCTCCAACACTCACAACCCGTCCTCTGATCTTTCCATGTTTCAGGTACATTGCTGTAGGGATATCGAGCGCTGTCTTATATCGACGAAAGAAGCGCAGATAGACGCCGTAAGATCCGCATATTGTGCCTGTCAAGATGACTGTGGGGATAAGTACCTCCTGTGACAATACGTTGCTCTGCTTTATCTGTGTAGTAAGCCAGGCATCTCTGGCGCGATCATTGTCATGGGTCGAAGTATTGGCATGGCGAGGCGAACTGGGCGCTTCAGACATGTGGCGGTAGAATTTCTCCCACATTACACGCTATCTTAGCTCACAAGCAGCATAGCGTCGGGTCAATATGTCTTCTGTTGGTCGCCTGCGCCGTAATTCGCCTCCTGATCTGTTGCAGAGGCAGTTGCTACGGCCGCCGTGGGCTTTGTTTTGATTGACGGCGGTCTCGGCCAACCCTTAACCTGATCTTATTACGCCGCCTCCCAAAACCGTGTAAAGCCAAAACCCACGGCGGGTGGGATGGTTTAGGTTGTCGACAACCATCTTCAACCCAACTTGCGCTACCTAAACACAGTTATCAGGCTGTGCTCGATAATAAGAATACACAATGGTCGACACAATTGAGTTACTGCGATCTGTTCAGAAGACCTCGGCGTTTCTTTCGATGACACCGGCCGAGCTGACCGACGTATACAATCAATCTGCAAATTTCATTAGCTCTGGCGCAGCAGCCCGGAAGCTTGACTCGAGCGAACTATATTCTTTGTTTGAATTGCATTTTAATTTAGCGTTGTTAACGTCGCATGATGTCGAGGCGTCAGCTATTTTGACTACGCTAACCGACCGGTTCGGAGCAGACGCTCAGCGAGTTGCGCTGCTTCAGGCGATGTATATCGAGGCGACTGAATCCTTAGCAAAAGCTCTCGAGTATATTGATACCCGACCGGAGACTGAGATTGGAGTTTGGAAGCGCCGGATCGCGATCCTGAAGACGACGGCTTCATCTGCTTCTTCTGCAATCAATGTTCAATATGTCAACGAATTGCTAAAGTTGGTCGATCACGTTCCCTCTGATGCAGAGGCCTGGTCTGAGCTGGCGCATGCGTACATTGAAGCAGGCATGTACTCACAGGCTCTGTTCGCGTTACATGAGGTATTGCTGCTGTATCCGTTAGCATACAACATCAATGCTCTTGTCGGTGAAACCACACTCAAGTTCGCGGCTAATCTACAGGCGCAAGGATCAGCCGGTCTGGCTGAGGAAAAATTAGTGGAGGCCACCAAGTTTTCTCTGCGATCAGTCGAACTGTGCGAGAGCTACGTTCGAGGATGGGCAGGTGTTTTAGTTGTAAGTGCATTCCAGGTTTATGAGAAAGCTTAGCGCATCTAACTCTTTATTGTAGGGAAGTACACGGATCCTACAGCAAGCCAAACCGACAGCTGATCTTAAATTATACAAAATGGTTAAAGACATGGCAGTCAAGCAACTTGAAGAGATTGTGGAAACTAAGGATGGGCGAGCGGAGGATCTGGCGGCGGCCGAGATCTTGCTAAAGAATTACAAGTGATGACAGGTTGTGAAGATGTATTTAGATGTAATATAGATGCATGTTTGGTTATGGCAAAGATGATTTCTCTGTAAATGACTCGACGATTGGTAGCTGCTCGGCCACCCAGTTGGCATCCCGTAAATAAAGTCCCAAATCTCCGGCCGAGTGTCTAATTTTTCGCTTCACGTTCTCGTAAGAGTCTTGTCTAACTGTGTACTCTCTCAGAATCGTGTTATCAGCAAATTCGATGAATAGCCGTGTATCTCGTATCCGGAAGAGCACGTCGTCGACCCGCATGAAGAATCGACACAGTAAAAAGAGTCTTTCTTCCATTACTCGGACTTTAACGCTGACTATTGTAATTCCGTTGTCCCCCAGCTCATCCTCAAAAAGAACGACATCGTCAAAGAAGAGAATGGGGTCTGGTCTGCGAAGTCTGTCAAGTGGGATGGGATTAGAGGTGCGCTCGAACGTTACCAAGTCGGAGCCAGGCGTGCCTTGATATGATGTCGTGTATGTCCAGTCAAATGGTTTTATAACCTGGTGGACCTCGTCATTTGATTTTTTCCTTCCAAAAGCATTAGTTGGGCATTATGGAAAAACACGGCAATTATGCATACTTGTCATTCATCCACGCGTCAGAGTAGGCCACCTTCACCAGTCCGCCTTGCGGGTTTCCGTGCTTGGCCACCAGGTCGAGAGCGTCCAGTGCGTTAAATCCCAGACTCCAGCCGCTTTCGTGCGCAACAACAATGTAATTGTGTCCAAAAATCATTTCAGGCATGGGGATGGTCAGTCGCTGACTTGCTCGATCTATCTCGTCCGCGGTCATTATAGGCTTCTTTGAAGAGTACACAGACCATCCTCGCTTCGACACTGCCGGGGCGCCCAGAGTCCCGACGCTGTAGTTGTAGAGTGGCTTGGGATCCAGTGACGGGAATTGGTAGCCCATATTGCTGTAGTTCGGCAGAGGACGGGCGGGCAAGCCGCGTGTTGGCGTAGAGCAAATAAGGTTTGGCCGTTGATGAGTGCGGATACTGGCGAGAAACACCCGCAAAGTGTCAACTCGTGCAAGCCCCGGCGCTGCAGCGTCTGGCGTTTGCACGATAGCCCGGGCGCGCCCCACCGCAGCAGTGCCGTGGCTCGCCAGCATTGTGCCCGCTCGCGAAGTCTCGGCAGCGGGCTTGCGGAGCTGCACGTGCTCGCGGGCTGGTGTGATAGCGCAATGACGTAGGCGCCAGGCGGGTGTTCCATTTAAGTAGTATTCTGGATATCACGGCACGCGCACTTCCTCTCGGCCTCTTTGTTTTTGCTATTGTAATCAGTATGACTTCTGTGGTTGTTACAAACATTTCTCCTGATGTCACGCAGGAGCAGATCGAGGATTTCTTCTCGTTCTGCGGGAAGGTTCGTGATACGAAGATTGCCAATGCAGTGTCGGCAGCCGGGGAGAGAGCTCTTGCTGCGCGAGTAATTTTCGAAGAGGAAGAGGCAGTCAGCACAGCGCTGCTGTTGACCGACACGCCGCTGGGGTCGAGGAAAGTTGTGGTCGAGGTCGACAGTCACGCCATGCCGCGCGAGGAGACAGCCGACACCTCTGATTCCGATATCCAGGCCGGGGATGTGCCTCAGGAAGTCAAGCCCAAGTCGGCCGTGCTGGCAGAGCTGATGAGCCACGGATATGTGCTCAGTGACCGCGCCCTTCAGCGTGCGACGGAGCTTGACGAGAAGCATGGCATCTCGACGCGATTCGCAAAGTTTTTGTCAGACGTGGACAAGAAATACGAGCTGACTGATAAAGCCGCGTCTACGGCTCAGGCGGCCGATCAAAAGTACAATATCCGCGAGCATTTGCAGCACACGCACGGTATTCTGCACAAGTACTTTGAAAAGGCAATGGATAACGAGGCAGGCAGTCGGGTTCGCAAGTTTTACGCCGACGCGAGCAAATCGGCTCTAGACATCCATGCTGAGGCAAGGAGACTGGCTGCTATTCGGGAGGGCTCATCGAACGGGAACGCGATTGACAGTCCGCAGAAGGAGGATGAGCTGCTAGGGGAGCACCCAGACAAATGAGCTCATGGACCGGTCGCACGGCTATCGTCACAGGGCTTATACTGACTAGTGAATGCTGCGGTTTTGTGTGGGATCTCGTAGTGCTGTAATTGTATGTAACTCAATTAATGTTCAAGCAAATGCGGTAGAGGCCCCGGTCTGCCCAGTATCTCGGCACAGTAGCTACTGCGCTCATTTCATTCCAGGTTGTGAGCAAGCCGCAGAGTGTATTACGTAACCTTTATCTGATCGTAGAAAACTGTCGCTGCAAGTAGCGACTTAGAGTTAAACTATAGATAACAGTGCGAAAGAAGCAGTTACAGATGTCGGAATGGAAGAGAGAAAGGATATGCGACATTGCTGTAATTCCTATACGGAGATTATTGTGGAAGGGTAGTGTATAAGTTATATGTTGCTCATTTTGTTTAATTTTCCGTCCTGTGATTTTTGAAAGCTACTGTCGTTGACAATAAATCATCATCATCATCAGCATCATGTACGGCAGATAGCTGCAACTGTTAGTCTATAAGCTTATGTTGCAGCCGCGGGTGCGCCTGGCTGGAAGCTGTTGGCGAAGCAGCAGGTCGGCAGCAGCAGCAAAGTAAACAAACGACACCAATCTGCGAAGATGAAACCAAGGCAAGAGCAAATTTGCGCTCGGGGGAGGATGACTCGTTGCGCGCCTGAACCGGGACGCGAGATAAGGCCAGGCGATAGGGTTTGCCGACCTCGGCTCTGCTTCTGGCAGCGTGCGCGTGTGCGATGTTTGTGCAATTAATTGCAAGCGAGGCCTCTGCGTGCACTCTGAGCGACGCGGTGCTGCTGCTGGCTGCGGGAGCAACGGAAGGTGAACGCAGGGCAGCCCGCCGCGGAGGGTGCTCGACACCGCGACGTCATATCGCGGTGGGGATGTGGTCGGTGGCTTGCAGGCGAGCGTCCTCGCTCAGCGTATCGTTTGCAGGCTATATCTTGCACTGCACACGTTTGCGAGCACGGCTGGTGCCTGGCTCGGCAGACCTTTGCAGGCATTCTTATCGCAGCGCTGGACGCAGCCTGGTCGTTATCGCCCGGTCGTTATCGATAACGACCAGCCTGGCAGTGGGTTTCCAGCGCGCGCTCTCGTATGCGCTCTGCTCTCCCGGCCTCGGGATCGCACGCGTGCTCATTGGCCGCCCCGCGCCCGCTGCCTCAGAAGCAGCGGCGCGGTCGAGACCACGGCAACTGACAAAGAGAGCCGAAGCCCCGCGACGCGCTCAGCCTGCCGCGAGCGGGTTCGTCGCACCCGCAGACAGCAGCTGGTCGTCCTCTGCGGGCACTGGACGCGGCTGCTCTGCGTTCTGTCCGCGGGCTGACGACACAGTGCCTGCAGAGCCATCGCAGGCCCTCCTCGCAAGGTGCGCGGCCGGAGCAGAGCCTGGTTGGGCGAGCCTGATTCGGAATGGCCAGCAATCTGCGGATGCCCAAAGCGGCAGTCGGGCTCGAATTAGAATTGCCTTGAACCGGCTGCAGTACAGTCGGCCGCGCTCTATTTATTCGCTCCGCGCTGGTGTGCGGGCTCTGCAGATAGCGTCGGCCGCGACTACGGCTATTAGCACTATTCGTAGACTAATAACATACATTATCCGCTGTATTCTGCAACAAGCACCCGCTCCACAGCTCGTCCATCCCAGATATGGCGCTGGTTGCAGTCTGGGGCTTTGGTGGCGCGCCGGTTCCGCTGATTTTCAAGCTCGAGCTCGGCCAGGCTGCGCCCTCTAAAACATCCCATCCTCAACTCACTCACTCTTATCATCAGCCCAACTCTTCGCCTCCAGCCAGCTTCTTCTGCTCTTCGTCCCCCGTTTCTGCGGCTTCTCTGGGTCAGTCATGCGTTACGGCTATGTTCTTGCCCAGTATGCTGTTCCCGAATGGAAAGCCTACGCGGTCGACTACGACGAGTTCAAAGACCTCATCAAAAACACTGTCATTCCCGGCTCGACTGTAGGCAGCGAAGATATCATTCATGCTACCCTCTCCGAGCAGATTGAACGGGTACGCCTTCCCGTCTTTCTGCTAACTCCGCTCGCTCGTTCTAATTTCTGCACAGGTAAACATCTTTGTACGCTCGAAATCCGGCGAGCTCGACCGCCGTATTCGAAACTGCAGCAAGGCCGTCGAGTCCATCTCAAAACAAGATGCCGCCCGCACTTATCCCGTGTCAAATGCTCAGAGGCAACGCCCTATACTACAAATTGAAGCCGAAATGGAGTCGTATGTGTTTTTGCTCGTTCTTGTCACCGCCGTGCTCCTGTCGGGTCTGTGTGGCATGCAGGTTTCATCTGCTAACATTTGAAAACAGAATATACCAAGAACTACAATCTCTCGCTCGCTTCGTCAGCTCCCACAAAATAGGTTTGTTGACTTGAATTTGTACATTGTTAATATTATTTCTTTGCATACTGACTAGTCCATAGCCTTTCGGAAACTTATCAAAGCCTACAACAAGCGGTCTCAAACTTCATCTCTTTCTTCCCGCTTCTCTGTGCTTATCGATAGCCCGAAATCCTTTGCCAAACGCGACTTCACACCTCTTATCGTTGAGCTTTCATTTCTTTACGACTCTGTCCGTCGCTATTTCCAGTCATCCTTGCGCTTCTTTTCTCAGTCGCACTCTACTATGGGCGACCTCAACTTTGAAGCTTACAGTTCTATAGCTCCGAACTCGGCGGCCTTTTGGGTGCATGATGACAACTGTGTCGAGCTCGAAGTCTATCTGCTGAAGTATCTATCCATTATGCCGAATGAGTCCTTTTTCCGGCGAAACGCTTCCGAATACGAAACACACTCCGATACTAGATTGGTTTATCTCAACTCCGACAACGCTTTAGCAAACATTCTCTCGCCCCGTAAATTTAACGACGAAATTGCGAGAATCGTGGCTGACGTTGACATCGAGAACGCGGAAGCTATTCTTTGCACACCTGGAGGAGCTACTTTGACCGGCAAGAGGAAATTCATTGAGAGCATAGTCAATTCTTCGGCCTCCGCGCAGGAAATTCAGCAGCTCGACAGTATTGGCAAATCCGTCGTGGGCTGGATTAGCAAAAACAAAGCCAAGCCTTCGATCCTGGTTGGTGCCAAGCGGGTTCGCTATGAACAGATTGGAACCAGCGGATCCACAGTGTGGGCTTCACTTGATAGTGATATCAAATACCGCAAGATCGAATCAGCTACCAGGTGGACTGACCTAGGATCTCCTAGAGATCAATCTATGTTTCCTTACTCTGTTCTCGAGGTTCGCTGGCAAGGTTCAGAGCCCAAATGGCTCTACGACTTGAAGGCATCTCATACCGTGTATGAGGTCCCAGGCTTTAATTATTTCTCGCATGCTGTCTCTATGCTTAATTTGTCACAACAGCAGCCCACTTGGCTGCGTCTTCTTCTTGAGGACATCCACAAGGTTCCAAAGCAAAGCATGCGGCCGCGCTTGAAATCTAGAGCATCTTCAGGAAAGAGTCGTGCTCATACCTCTTCATCGTCGTCTTCTTCCGCAGCGACCGTTGAAGGTAACAGCAGCGTCGAAACACCGCCTGAGAATATGCCAATTACAGTTGCCAATGCTTCGGCAATGGGTATGCGTCAGAGCTCACGGGTCGGTAAGCGCGCTAGCTCCATCATCTCATCTATCTTTTCTACTCGCGCTACGTCGCCTTCTCCCACTGCTGAGCGCAGAAAGGGTCCTTCGGCAGAAGCTGTCCGAATTGCACAGTTAGGACGCAATCGTGCCTATCGAGGACGACAGCTCAATAAGCCTCCTGAGCGCCGTTTAGCCATCATAAACTCGGAAAATAATGATAGCCGTTATTGGAATGAATTTGATAATCCGGATGACGACGATGAGGCTGCATTCTACGTTGATGTCGATAATTCTACCAATGACTCTGGCACTTTGAACAAGTTGTCTGACTGGTCCAACAGCATTTGGAATCGTGTTTCTAAAAAGGTACAATCGATCAGCGACATAGTTGAAGTTTCTCCATCTCGACGAGCCGCGCAAGATGCAGAGCGAGAAGGCTTGCTGCAGAATAATGATCATGATGCTGATTTTGTTGCCACACATATCTTCTCTGCCCCAGGTGAATTAGAGTCTCAAGACCATCAACAATCAAGGCTCGGTTTCCAGGATGCTGATTCGTTGGATCGTGCTCTCACAACGTTCTACGCCGTGTCGTTCAGTATTTCGCTGATTTTGGTGGGGATATTGGATGGCATAATCTTCGTGGGGCAACACTCTGCTGCGCCGGTATATGTCTCGATGCTTGCTTCTTTTGGCTTGGTATTTGCTGAAATGATTGCTTTGGCCGGTGTGACTGCGTACATGTGGCGACACCATGTTCCCGGCCCTTTGCATCAAATTGTTGTGTTCCTATCAATGCTCACCATCGTCTGCGGAGGCATTGGTGGTGTATTAGTAATTCTGTTTTAGACAACCTCTTGCTCCGTTCTAATGAGTCGTGATTGATATTTTTACTTTATTTTATTTCCTTCTGCTGGGGTTTAGAGTAATTTTTGCATTTTGCATGAATGTTTAGATTTTTGTTTGCTGTGGTTTTTTTTGGTTGGGCTTAGACGTCAGCCGTATATTTATAGCGGATTCATTTTCTTTTGTATCATGATGTTTATAAACTTTGTGTATAATACCGTATCATCGTCGAGGTGTTGTTATCATTCTCTTTTTTTCTTTTTGTTTTGCATACCATAAAGTCATTTATTCTTTTATGTTCAGCTAGTTGTATCTAGAAGCCTAGTGTGGGACGTTGAATTTGTCTGCGTTAGAGCATTTTGCAGCCGGGAGGAGGTTTACCGCGTATTAATTCCTAAAATGAAGAGCAATTGTGTGATTATAATACTGATCAAAGTAAACCTGGGTGTCTATTTGAATAACATCCCGTAAATTGCGTGGGGTCAAAGTTTAGCGGCGATAAGCTGAGGCGCAAGCTAAAACATGCGTCTCCGAGTAAGCAAAGTTGCTGCGATCCCGACTGTCCCACTCTTGCATATCTTCGGATCTCACTTTACCACGCCTTGGCCGTGCTTTGTGGGGGTCCTATTTTATTTTTATTTTTTTTCCGAGTTATTTGCATAAACCGGCGCGGGAGATAGAAAGAAAGCGGGTACTCATTTGCATCACTGTATATATCCGAGGCCACCAACATCAGTATCATGGCACCCGTATTTGAGAAAGGGTCGCTGGGTCCTTCGATTCTCATAGGAGCATTCACAACGATCGGTGGTATTTTGTATGGATACGACACCGGGATTATCGCTGGAATTTTAGCGATGGATACATTCAAAGAGGACTACGGCAAACCGGACCTCGCGCACCCAGGTAGTTTCTACCTGTCGTCGGCACGCAAGTCGCTTGTTGTCGCGATTCTGGCTGCAGGGCTGTTTTCAGGTGCATTCTCGACTGGATTTCTAGCTGATCGGAAAGGTCGCCGGAAAGGTTTGATTTTAGCATGTTTGGTTTTTATGCTGGGCGTGTCGATGCAGGTGGCAAGGGTCAACATCGAACTGTTCACACTGGGTATGTCTGCCTCGTGCCTTTTCTGCAAACCAAGCAGGTTTTGCTAACGCTTTTTGTAAAGGGCGATTTGTTGCTGGATTTGGTGTAGGATCTGTTTCGTCAATTGGACCTCTTTACCAGGCTGAGATTGCCCCCAAGCATCTGAGAGGTGCTATTACTGCTGGCTACCATACTGCAAAGACTTTGGGTGTTCTTATTGCTTCGCTAGTCGACAATGGATCTAGAAACCGAGATGGCAGGTCGTCGTATCTTATTCCGATCTATTTACAATTTTTGTGGGCCACGATTCTTGTTGTGGGGTTTGTATTTTTACCCGAGTCTCCCAGATTTTTAGTGAAGCAAGGAAAGATTGGAATGGCGCGGAAATCTCTGGCTATAATCAGACATAATGATGAGGACGACCTTTCAATCTCAATGGAACTTGCCGAGATTGAGGCCGCTGTTGAGTTGGAGCAAGCAATGAGCAACGTCACACTAAAGGATTGCTTTGGAAAGGAAAATAGACAACGGTATCGGATGATGATTGGCCTTCTGGCGGGCGCAATGAGTCAACTAGTAGGCGTAAATTTCATCAAGTACTTTGGCACCGATTTTTTTCTACAAGCCGGCATCACAAATTCGTTTCTGGTATCGGTGGCCACTAATTTCACTAGTTTCGCAATGACTCTGCCATCACTGTATTTGATTGAGAAACTTGGCCGACGACCGTTTTTGATTGTGGGATTATTCGGGTGCTTTGTTACGCAATATGTGATTGCTATAACCGGTCTTGTGTTTGGTCGTGATTCAGATATTGCAAAGAAGATGTTGGTGATTTTCACAATCTTGTATATCGCAGTTGAATCGTGCGGTGCCGGACCACCATTGCTTGTCGTTATGGGCGAGACTTTTCCTCTGCGCACCCGAGCGAAAAGTCTGTCTCTTTCGATTGGATGCGATTATCTATTTAATTTTTTGATATCTATTTCGTCTCCGTTTCTTGTCGACAATTCTCCCGGTAGTTTGAACATGGGCACTAGCGTGTTTTTCATTTGGGTAGGTTTTTTCTGTTTTCGACTTTGCTGTTGTAGTTATTTTACTAATAATATCTCAGGGCACTGCGAGTTTACTTGGTTCACTGTTTGTACTTTTATTTGTGTACGAAACAAAGGGTCTGAGTTTGGAGCAGATTGATGAGCTGTACATGTCTTGTCCTTCAGCGTGGCAGTCATCGAAATTTGTACCAGACACGAATATTCTCGACGCTGGTCTGTCTGATGATGAGATTGCTATTCTCAACCAGCGAGGAATTGTTCGCGTGCACAAGACTGACGCGGTTGACACATTGACGCTCGCGACGGTAGATACAAATGACAGTGCCTATAGAGACGCCGAGAGCATCAATGCTGACGAAGTGTTTGAGGAAGCAGGGGAGGGCGATCCCTTGATGAATAGTTTTAGAAGAGATTGAGGATTTAAATGTGGAGTTCAGGCTAGATTGAATGCTATCGTGAAAGGTTAGCGGTCGAGGGGTGGGGTATAGACGCCTTTTTTGAGTATGCCAACACGTAGGGGACATGAAACTCTGCGAGAATTCGTCTCGCTGACGGACGCGTGAACTTTGCGCTTCTCAGCTTGGCGGCTCCGGTCGGGCGAGGAATCGTTAGTTTGGGATAATTTACTGGTGTCTAGAAGTAGAGAATTTATCGTCTCAACAAGTGATCAGTGGTTTGTTTACTTTTCCAGCATTGCCGGTGACGAAGTGGTGCGTGTAGAGCTGGTAACTCTCAGATCTGCACCGACAAGACACGTGCTTGCAGTAAATATGTACCGCTGTGTTTTGTGGTGCTCCAGCGCAGCGTCTCCAAGGAGCTGATGATGGCAGCTGCGATGACGCTGTTGTTCCAGGGGTGTTTACGGTTCGCTGTTTCGGGCTAGATGCGTGCCGGCCTCGCTTGCTGCCGAGCCACTGTGGCGAAAGCTCTGGGTAAACAAGTAAACGCAAAGACGAGCCAGATGCATTGTACCGGAGAATCATCTTTCAACATTATACAAACATATAAGCTACGGCATTGTCTGAACAGCCGAATAGAAGGCAGCCGGGCCCGCACGTGCAAGCTGCACAAGTGCATCGGCCGCGCCTGCACAGACGTGAAACCCGGGCGGCGGCACAGCCACGGCTCGGCGCAGGCGCACCAGCTGCCTGCGCTTCCTTAAAGCAGCGCCTGCGGTCGCTCGCCAGCGTTCTCCTCCATAACTCCGCAACTTCGTCATGGCCGGTGCTGTATCCACCAGCGTCTTCAGCGGGCGGAACCCGTCTGAGTACGACTCTTCAGATCCGTTAGTGCTGTTCATCATCCAGGTAGGCTCCGACTTGCTCTGCTCGGTCGGTCACAAGTTGCTAACCCATCCCTATCGCAGCTCGTCATTATTCACGTCCTATGCCGGCTGCTGCAGTTCCCGCTGGCTTATCTCAGGCAACCGCGCGTTATTGCTGAGGTCATTGGAGGCGTGATTCTCGGACCGTCGGTTCTGTCTCGCATTCCTCACTTCAAAGAGAGAATCTTCCCGCAACTGTCAATTCCCATGCTCTCTCTCGTCGCCAATCTCGGTCTGGTCTTTTTTCTTTTCCTGGTCGGCCTTGAGCTGGACCTGTCGCTTGTTAGGAAAAACATCAAGACTGCAAGCTCAGTCGCATTCATGGGCATGGCTGTTCCATTTGGTCTCGGTGTAGCCGTCTCGGTCGGCCTCTACAATCAATTCTCTGGTGAATCCGAGGAGTCTGTTTCCTTTGGCATCTACGCCCTTTTCGTCGGCGTTGCCATGGCTATCACTGCTTTCCCTGTGTTGGCGCGCATTCTCACTGAACTGAAATTGCTGTCGTCGTATGTTGGCATCGTCGTCCTATCTGCTGGCGTGGCCAACGATATTGTGGGTTGGTGCTTACTTGCCCTCACAGTTGCTCTTGTGAATGCTTCGAGTGGAATAATTGTTTTGTACATTTTCCTTGTGGCATTCGGATGGGTGCTGGTTCTTTTCTTTGTCGTTAAACCTCTCCTTTTGTACGCTGCCAAGAAGACTGGAAGTCTTGAAGAGCATTCTCCTTCTCAGTTTATGATTCTGCTGATCTTCCTTGTCATCGTCGCATCTGCATTTATCACCGATATTATCGGAATCCATGCCATTTTCGGTGCCTTCTTGGCGGGAATGATTATTCCCGATGATAAAGAGTTCAAGGCAGCGATAGCTGACAAGATTGAAGTTATCATCACCTTGCTCTTCTTGCCCCTCTACTTTGTTCTTTCTGGACTGAATACCAATCTTGGTTTGTTGAATGATGGAATTACCTGGGGATACACCATTGCCATCATCGCTGTCGCTTTTGTGTCGAAGTTTGGTGGTGCCACCGCTGCTGCGCGATACTCTGGTCTGCAATGGCGTGAAGCAAGCGCAGTCGGCTCTCTCATGTCTTGCAAAGGTTTGGTCGAGCTTATTGTGCTCAACGTCGGCCTGCAAGCTGGTATTCTTAGCCAGCGGGTGTTCACAATGTTTGTCGTTATGGCTCTGATATTGACATTCATGACCACGCCGTTGACAATATGGATATACCCAACCGCGTACCAAGAGAAGATGAAATATATTCATGACAGTGAGCTGCGTCGATCATCAAGAGACGAAGAAGGTCAAGTGTCGCATGGGGAATCGTCCGCGTCTACTCCGGCAGTGCGTAATTCGACGGACGACACAGAACTTGAGGTCGTGCCGACAGTAGAGAAGAATCTGTGGCGCAAGCAGCCGTTGAGACAGATGAAGGCCGTCATGAAGTTCCCGCGTTATATTTAAATGGTTGATAGAATCAGGTGTACTTTTGTTTTAGGGTTTATGGGTTTTATTAGGTAGTCGGTGCCGGGATGATGTATTACTTGGTTTGTGATTTGTTGTATTGTTTTGGCATATGTCACGATAGGTCAGGCTGTGGTTGTTCGCATACCATTTTATTATGAGAAATGTCAATGAATGAAACTATTATTCAGCAGAGCTCGGCTTCCGTAATCAATTACTAAGCTTTGCGCTGTCGGAGATAGGTCCGCGTTCTGCTCGGGCCACCCCGCCTTTTTCTGGAGCGCGCAAATGCTCCCCCGCACTCGCCGCGCTGGAGCCAATTACTCAGGAAGAGCCGGGCCCATGGCCGATATTCTTCTTCTCCGTCAACAGACAATGGCCAACAAACGGAAAACTACCGAGGACGACGGCGGCGGCAGAGTCAACAGCGAGCTCAGCAAACACGCCCGCACTACCGCTCCTCCGCCGGCGGCAGGAAATGTTTCGTCGCTGGCAGTTGTCGCGGCAGCGGCTGCTGCTGCTGCTGCTGAAGACTCTGACTCTGAAATGGAGCTCATTGGCGTTACGACGCGCAAGTCAAAGGCGTGTCCCGCGTGTCGAAAGCAGAAAATCAAGTGCATCATGTCGGACGCAGAGGGCGGCGGACCGCCGTGCAAGCGATGCAAGGAACGCGGGCTGCTCTGTTCGCCGAATAAAACGCTGCAAGCTATTGTGCAAGAACAAGCGAAGTGGAATGCTAAGAACCTCAAGTTGATCAGAAAGCTTTTTGGAGCGGTCAATGAGGCCCGGAAAGCGATGTCCCTCGAGCCGGTGACGGCGGAAGAGCTAGGAGAGGAAGGAGCTTTGTATAATATTGGAGTTAGTGGACCTCCGCCAGTACCAGCACCACCATCGACCGCTGCTTCTGTCAACCACACGGTTATGAAGCCAGATGAATCGGAAGAGGATGTCGATATTACTATTCCAACGCCGGAGTCAGTTGCTTCGGCGCCTATACAGTCTTTATACGAAATCACTCGCATACCGCGTCCATCAACGGTTTCCGAAGATGGAACCCTGACTGACGTCTCACATTCCGGTATTGTGGAAAAGAACGATTTTATCTCTCGAGGTGTGGTATCTCTTGCGGAAGCAGAACGGTTTGGGAATCTCTATCTTAAACGGTTAGACCATTACTTCTTCGGTCATTTGGCTAAGAAATACGCCAATTTTTCCGTCTTGCGTAAAAGTTCGACAATGTTGTCGCTCTGTGTGGTAACTGTTGGTGCTTTACATGATCCGACAGGTAGCGACGCGTACGAGAAGCTGATTCGAGAGCTCAAGTCTTTAACTGCATCATTGATGTTTCGTCCACGGCTCGGACCAGAGGATGTGAGAGGAATTTGCATTGGGGCCTACTGGCTTTCAGATTTAGGATGGATGCTGTCAGGTTTGGCGATGCGCAAAGCTATTTCGTTATACTATCACAAAGATCATCTGTCGCTGTCGGGTGAGCACGACACTCCGGATGCATTTATCCACTCTCAATTATGGCTATTTACGTTCTTGTGCAACGAGCAGATATCGGTGCTGCAAGGCGTGCCTCCGTCCGGGGTCACAAGAGAATTTGTGCATTGGCAGCAACACATGGCGTCGCAATATGCGTCAGACGCCGACCGACGATGCGTTTCCCATATCGATTTGCTGTTTATACTATCTCGGGTGCGCGAGCTTTATGGATTAGATACGACGCTGCCGATACCGGAGATGCTAATCCCTCAACTGCGGGAGTTCAACACTCAAGTCGACCGCTGGGCTAGTAGATGGGCGGGGAAGCTTGCCGTCAATGATATTCTGGGCAACTTTCCGAGCGAGGCGGTCCGAGTGCATTACCATTTTGCAAAGTTCTATGTGTGCTCTCATGCGTTTCGAGGTCTGCGAACTGCAGATTACTCGGATAGCGATAGTCCCGATGCTCATTCTTCGCCCTTGTCGCTGCCAGGCGGTAGTCTTCTAACGCCAGATCTGCATGAGATTGCCGTGACTGCGATTTCGACGGCTTTTGGAATCTTGGAAGCATTATTGGATTCTCAGGAGCTGCAGGCAGGATTAGTCGGCGTACCGCATTACTTCCACACGATGTATGCTTTTGCCGCTGTCTTTTTATTGAAAGTATGTACTCGATATCGTCAGCACATCAAAGTCGATCGGACGCAAGTGTTTACTGCCATCGAAAAAGTTATATTGGTATTCTCTTCTTCCCCATGTGCACGCCAACATCTTGTACTGCGAATCGTACGAGGATTGCGAGAAATGCTTGCGCGCTGCCGAAAAATCGATCCGGGAACAACGGGTGTAAATACACCTGTGCTGGCAGTCGACGGACGAGCATTAAATGTTGGGAGCTTGATGGCTTTGTCGGATGCAGTTGGGGAGATTCCTTTGGATTTGGAGAATTTCGATTTCTTGAGTGCAATGCCGCCGAGTTGGCCGTCGGACTTTAATTTGTAATGTACTATTTAGGGGGCATTTCTGTGCTATAATAATTTTATAGGAGTTACTGGATGTAATTGTAACGAGCCTTTTATTTACTATAACAGGAAGAGTAACTGTTTTGGAATGGGAACCGTGTTCATAGTTGATAAAATAGATTAAAGATTGGATATTGGCATGAACTTGTCAAGCCATGGTGACAAGAATCCAAAGAAACACGAGAGATTACCAGGCGGATTCTTAAAGTTGAACTCCATCATTTTAGACCTACAGAGACTTCTAGGCTGTACGCAACAGTTTCATCTTGCTCTGCGTTCAATCTTGGCAATAGTCAAGAAACGCGCTGTCTTTTTCCCGTGTTGATACAACGCGATTAAAAACATTTGTAATATAAATTATATTATGGCAATATAAAACATGATTATTAAAAAACATTTTCTTAATTTAACATTTGACTATTAATAATTAAACATGATTATTACTAATAATTAAATATTGTCGTCGAGAGGAATAGCAGAACCAGCAGAGCAGATTAGCTGGTATGATCAGGCGAGTTGAGACCGAGGCGGCTGTGGAATACTTGTAGCAAACCAGGATGACTTGAATCATAAGTTATCTGAACACTTGTGGGAGAAATGTACAGGTGGTATAAGATGACCTACTCTCAAGCGTCGTGACCCCTATGTCAGCGGTGGCCAGCTGAATTTCATCAGCTGCAAAAGGATAGTGAAAGTCAAACTGCAAGGGGCGTCAACACTCGGCAAGAAACGCGTTTCAGGGATTATCGCAAAGGGCTGCCAAGCAAAGATAGGAGCCAGCGTTGAATATGCACGTTGAATATCCGGCCGAACCGACGCCAGATACGGGCTCTCTTCGTTACTGAGAAACGCTGCGCTAAGATAATAACAATCTTGGCCGAGTTGTTAATCTAGGAACCTCGGCCTTGCCTGCCGAAGAAAATTGTTGGCAAATGCTTATGGTCTTGACTTTGGTCGCCAATAGTAAATCAAGGTATGAATCTTTGAGCTGGCAAACTCGATTTAAAGCTACAACGCGCAAAAGACAAAGTAATTGCCTTATCAGAGTCAATCACTGATTGTATAGCTCCAAATTTCGTGTCTTAGCAGAGTCTGACACAGACAAACCCTCTGCTTCAGCGGCGAATTTGGCCAACGGGTAGTAAAAGATATCCGCTGTGATTCAGCATTGGGGGAGAATCCCCCTACTTCATTATAAATGCCGTATACAAATAGGAGCGGGATGTATGAAAGGACCGCCGCACCGGGGCAGATCATCTGCGATAAGCTCTTCCTGATAGAGTGCGGGTGAGCCGATAAGGCTCTGCCGTGCGCAGGGCTGAAGGCACGGCTGACAATGACATTTCATGCTGTCTGAAGTCTGACTTAGTGCGTCAATTGTTTTTCCGTAGCGAAGCATTAAGTTATGGGGGCAGCAAACGACCCGGCAGTGCACAATTGCACCAAGCGGGCTGTCTCGAAGGGGGCGAAATTAACTGGCTGGCTGCTATAGGCTGTGGTCTGTGAGAGACGCATCGGCTCTCGAGCCCGTGGATCCCGGCCTGTGCGGGTCGGCTTGCTCTCTAATGCATAATGGCTAGGTATTTCTACGGGAAACAGTCTCTAACTGATTCATCGTTTGATTCATGGTTTCTCAAAAGTGCGATTCAATTGGTCAAGACAAGTCCCGGAATACTCACCGAGGAACCATAGGTCAGTCCCTTATCGGTACTACCCGTGAGTACTCGTATCTTGAGCGTACCTGTGGTCTCTTTATCATTTGTTGACAGATATCCGTCTGAGCTCGCTCCTTCACAAACTCTGCCGGCTCTGTGGTTGCTTTCTACCGACAATTAAGCGGCTATTTTGCTGGGGGTTGCTGAATCAATTACTAGCATTATAATGTACTGAGTTCGCTATCGTCTTTAGTTCCACCAGTATTTATGGGTGGAAGGAGGTGAACTTCTAAGGTTTTATGGCATCAAACTAGCTTTTGAGATATTGACACACGCGTGTGACCTACTATCCTTCGATAACGAACCAGTCAAACCACTGAATTGCAAATGTATATCGCATCACCGCATTCGATCAAACATGCTTGGCGTATTATGTTTCCAACCGATATCGCTACATATTAGACGTGGAAATGGAGAGTGTTGCGATCGGATAGTTTAGCGATGTGGAGCCCAATCTCGAGCGGCAGGTACCTTCTTGACTCCCAGTACGACTCCTGTCTGGTATCGACTATTCAGCCATGCAAAGGTAAGACACCTTGCCTGCCAGCAATCTATAAATGGTAGACTGTTGCGCTGCGTATCCGGCCTGCGTGTCGCCCATTTCTCTTTTGCAATTACCAAGAAGGCCGTTTAGCATATAGGTACGTTCTCATATCCTACTGATTGTATATATATATATACTAATTCCAGCTTTCCAGTATGGCTGACTACGACCCCGACTATGACGAGAAGCGTATGGTTGACGAGAAGAAGGGTCTGGCGCGGATTGAAGTCCGTGAAGCCGGTGAAATCGATCTTGCTGAACGATCTCATATCATTGATCGGATCAAGGTCATGAACAAGGTCGGAGACACCATCGACGAAGATCCGCTTGCTGATGCCGCTTCTCACTTTATCTACGACCGTTTGATGGAGATGACGATGGAAGAAGCTATTGATGTTCTGGCCAAGGCTCATGATGTACATTACGACGACGTCAATTTTCCTGGTGATGTTCTTGTCCGTATTGAGAAGATGTTGCAAGGACGCGAGTCATACGGTACAAGCGAGGACGACTATGAGCTCGACTGCAAGCTCGAGGCGGTCGTGATCAAATTCCATTCACCTTATCCTGAGGTTCGTGCCGTCACTGATCCGTTTGATGATCCCACTATCCCGGTCGAAACTCTGCGAGCATATGTACTTGGTGCCATCTGGGTCGCCATCGGTTCATTTGTGAATGAGTTCTTTTACGAGCGTCAACCGCGTCTCAATCTTGCTGCTACTGTGCTGCAGCTGTTTCTGTTTCCTTGCGGCAAGCTTGCTCAGTTGTTGCCGGACTGGGGCTTAACCTTCCGTGGAACTCGATACACGATCAATCCCGGCCCGTGGACTCACAAAGAGCAGATGTTGTCGACGATCATGGTGTCTGCTGCATCTCAGATGTCAAACTTCATGTCCTTCACCGTTGCCATGCGCTCGGAAAAGTTCTTCCATCTTAGCTGGGTCAATTTTGGATTTGTGTTTCTAACAAATGCGTCCTCGTTATTTTTTGGCTATGGTTTGGCTGGTTTAGCTCGCAAGCTTGCTATCTACCCCGTCAAAGCTATGTTCCCAACCGTATTGCCCACTTTGGCACTCAATCGAGCTCTGCTTCTCAAGGAGACAAAGACGTCCATCAATGGCTGGACAATTAGTCGCCAGAAGCTCTTTTTCCTTACCTTTACTTTGTCATTTGTATATTTCTTTATTCCGACATATCTGTTCAGAGCGCTGTCTACGTTCAATTGGATTACCTGGATTGCACCTCAGAATGTCAAGGTGGCCCTGGTCACGGGTTCGTTCCTAGGTATGGGAATCAATCCGATTTCGACATTTGACTGGTCCATTATCAACTATGGAACTCCTTTGGTTTTGCCGTATTTTGCCTTCGTCAACAAGTTTGCCGGTGTCATTCTTGGAGGATGTGCTTTGATGGGCTTGTACTGGAGCAACACTAAGTTCACTGCTTACTTGCCGCCTAATTCTAACAGTATCTATGATAATACGGGTGCGACCTATAACCTGTCCTTGATTCTTGATAGTGAGGGACATTTTGATTCTGAGAGGTATCTTAGTTACTCGGTTCCGTATATGACTGCCGGTCATTTAGTTGGCACCGGAGCTCTTTGGGCGTTGTACACCTGCGCATTCACCTATATCTGCATTACAGAATACAAGCTCATTATCCATACCGGCAGGCTGTTTTACCGGGCTATCCGACATCCTCGCTCAAAGGCTTTTGATGAGTTTGATGATCCCCACTCTCGAATGATGCGCGCTTATCCTGAAGTTCCTGACTGGTGGTATCTCGCAATTTTCGTCGTTGCTGGTGCGGTCGGTATTATTACTATTGCGGCCTGGCCTACTACTGTGCCTGTGTGGACAGTGATTGCTATATTCTTTTTCAACATTGGCATGTATATTCCTACCGTTATCATTTACTCTATGACTGGGTATGCTATGGGCTTTGGCGCATTCTCTGTTATTCTTGCCGGATACATGGATCCAGGCAATGCAGTGACGAATATGATGATTCGTATGTGGGGTTTCAATGTTGATGAGCAAAGTGAGACGTTTATTGCTGACCAGAAAATTGCCCACTACGCAAAGCTTCCTCAACGATCGGTCTTCAGAGCTCAATTGGTAGCCACTCTGATCCAGACATTTGCTACTCTTGGTGCCGTTCAGGCGCTCTTCAATACTGTCAGCGATTTTTGTTCACCTACTCAGCCTGATAGGTTTTCATGCCCGTTCCCTCGTACTGTATACTCGGACGCCATCATGTTCGGAATTATCAATCCCGAGCGCGTGCTCACCACCCTATACCCGGCGTTGAAGCACTGCTTCTATATTGGACCGTTGACTGCGCTTCCGTTTGCATTCATGAAGCTCAAATGGCCGCAGAAGGTCAAGAACATTTTCCCGCCTTTGATCTGGGGTGGTGCTACATTCTGGGGATCCACTTACAACTTTACTTACTACTTTGGCGGATTCTACGCTGCGACCGCGTTCATGTTTTACATTAGACGCTATCGTACCGCGTGGTGGACAAAGTACAACTATATATTGTCATCAGGATTGACCGCCGGTGTTGCGTTCTCTGGGGTCGTTATCTTTTTATCGTTGCAGTATACACAGACAACTCTGAGCTGGTGGGGAAACGATGTAGTGAGTGCAGGCGTGGATTATGGTCGAAGTGCCTCGTTGCTCGAAGTTCCTCCTGGGGGATTCGGATTACAAGTCGGAGAGTTCCATTGATGTTTTGATGATTTTTTAATGTTGTTTTAGTTATTTTGCTCGCATGATTGGGCGGAAAGGGGGGAAGTGTAAAAGTCGCTGTAGTGGACTTGGTGCAGTTTCAAACTAACTCCCAACGATGAATTACTGCGTATAGAAATAAATCTAGATGGAGTCTGAATATCGGTAGAGTCAAGATTTTGCCAGTGCAGTTTAAATGTAATAGTGCAACAGTTTATTAATATATATATACATATATACCTATATACGATATTTTAAATAGGAATTTATAATAGGCAGCAAGTGACTGTGGAATCAGAGAAATTCCATTGATTGTCAAGAACAACTAAGGAACTGTTCTCTCCCCTCAAAGAGCAACGGCTATCATTTACTATGTCCACGCCCTTTCTCCCTGCAGCTCAATTAGATGGCTTCCAGCTACAGAACCGCTGCTAGCGCTCCTGCCGCTCCATTGCAGCCACATCCACCGACATCTCGATATATCCGCAGCAGTCCAGAGCATCGGCTGCAGTAAACACAGCTTCGGACCTCCTCGGCGCGTCCGGGTAACTCCGGGAGCGCCTCTGATTTGCTGAGGGCGCGGAAGAGGCCCGGCAGCTGATTGGCCGCGGCGGCACAAGTGCGCAGTGCGCGCGGCACCAGCGTCTTCCCTTCTCTTCCTCAGTCTCTCCTCGCCCTCTTCTCCTTCGCCCCGTCCCTTCTTCACCATCAACAATGCCAGTTCCTCGCCTTGTTCCCCGTCTCTCGCGCGGCGCCTTTCGCTCGGCCCGCGCGAACAACCGCTTCTTCAACCAGTTGAAGCCCGTCTTCACCCCGCGTGGTCTGGCCACCGCTGCCCCCTCCGGCTCTATCAGGTATGCTTCTCTGATTTTGTCTCTTCGCTGTTCGATTCTCCGGGGCCATCATATCTATCTGTTTCCTTGAGTGGCCAGTAATCAGTGCTGTTTCAAGCCGGTACAAAAAACACCTGGTTCTGGGCAATTGTGTCGCATCCGAAAATCTTTGATCACGAAGGAAAAAGCTTCCGATCCCCGGCAGACCGTTTCCAGTTTTTCCCAACTTCTCATCAATTG
This sequence comes from Myxozyma sirexii, assembly GCA_030568315.1. NCBI lineage: Eukaryota > Fungi > Ascomycota > Lipomycetes > Lipomycetales > Lipomycetaceae > Myxozyma > Myxozyma sirexii. The sequence goes on along the minus strand of JAJLTT010000007.1, from coordinate 495,098 downwards.
ACTCCACTACGTATCAATTGTGATTTTATCTCATTGCCGATGAATTCTATGTGTTTATTTTTCGTGTTTGGATGTGTTTGGTTGGATTGCGATGCAGCAAGATTTGAATACTCGGAGAACGATGGACCTCGAACGCGAACTTTGTTTGACTTCAGATTGTTAACTTGTTACATAGATCCGTTATCGGTGCCGTCGTTGTATGTCTATACATCCATTGCTGCTATTCGTCATTGACGTCTCGATTATTCTCATCTGGCTTGGTATTAATTTTTTTTTCGCTTTGTAGGATGTTCAGTTCGAGCAAGACAATCTCCCCGCCATTCTTAATGCTCTTGAGGTCCAGGGTGTTGCTGGTGACCGTCTTATTCTCGAGGTTGCTCAGCATCTCGGTGAAAACACTGTCCGTACCATTGCTATGGACGGTACTGAGGGTCTTGTCCGTGGTCAGGGTGTCGTGGACACTGGTGCTCCCATCACCATTCCCGTCGGCCGTGGTACTCTTGGAAGAATTATCAACGTAAGTTATTAATTGGAGATGGTGGCTATGAGATGGCTATGATGAATACAAAAAGCTAATTACTCTATCAGGTCATTGGTGAGCCCATTGACGAGCGTGGACCTATCGAGGCTACCAAGTACCTGCCCATCCATGCTGACCCCCCAGAGTTTGTTGACCAATCGACTGCTGCCGAGGTTCTTGAGACAGGTATCAAGGTCGTCGACTTGCTTGCCCCCTACGCCCGTGGTGGTAAGATTGGTCTCTTCGGTGGTGCCGGTGTCGGCAAGACCGTCTTCATTCAGGAGCTCATTAACAACATCGCCAAGGCTCACGGTGGTTTCTCTGTCTTCACCGGTGTCGGTGAGCGAACCCGTGAGGGTAACGATTTGTACCGTGAGATGATTGAAACCGGTGTCATCAACCTTGACGGTGAGTCCAAGGTCGCTCTTGTCTTCGGACAGATGAACGAGCCCCCTGGTGCCCGTGCCCGTGTCGCTCTTACTGGTCTTACTGTCGCCGAGTACTTCCGTGACGAGGAGGGACAGGATGTGTTGCTTTTCATTGACAACATTTTCCGTTTCACTCAGGCCGGTTCCGAGGTGTCCGCTCTTCTTGGACGTATTCCCTCCGCCGTCGGTTACCAGCCCACTTTGGCCACCGATATGGGTCTCCTTCAGGAGCGTATTACCACTACCCGCAAGGGTTCCGTCACTTCCGTCCAGGCCGTGTACGTGCCCGCTGATGATTTGACTGATCCTGCCCCTGCCACCACCTTCGCCCATTTGGACGCCACCACTGTATTGTCGCGTGGTATTTCCGAGCTTGGTATCTACCCGGCTGTCGATCCCCTCGACTCCAAGTCGCGTCTTCTTGACGCCGCCGTTGTCGGCCAGGAGCACTACGACGTTGCAACCCAGGTCCAGCAGACCCTCCAGGCTTACAAGTCGCTGCAAGATATTATTGCCATTCTTGGTATGGATGAGTTATCTGAATCTGACAAGCTTATTGTCGAGCGTGCCCGTAAGATCCAGCGTTTCTTGTCGCAGCCTTTCACTGTCGCCCACGTTTTCACTGGTATCGAGGGTGCTCTCGTGCCCCTGAAGGAGACCGTCAAGGCTTTCAAGGAGGTTCTTGAGGGCAAGCACGACCACCTCCCCGAGGCTGCTTTCTACATGGTTGGCGGTATCGAGGATGTCATTGCCAAGGGTGAGAAGCTCGCTGCCGAGTCTGCGTAAGCATCTTTTCTCTATATAGCATAGGAGTCTTTACAAAATTTTAGAAAAGGGAAGCATCACTTATTAGCTGTTCTCCTATTGGGATTCCAAGATATAGTGAATGGGTAGAGAATGTAATTTTGTTGTTTTGTTTCTGAATCAAAAAACTTGATCTTTATGTTTAAAAATTAGCTCATAGATGTGGATTGCGTAGATATGCCCGTGCCCTGACTTGACTGTCATCAATAAGCCATTTTGCGGGGCGACAAGTGTAGATAGAACCCGCCACGCGCTATGAAGTGAAGAGAGCAACAGGCTAGGAACATCGCTTGTAATTTAAAATACGAGCTGACAGTTCATTGCAGCTTTTTTTAGGGTCTTGAATTCTGAAGCTGCCTGCACACGCGGTGACGTATGTGTAAGTTCTAGGCGACTTTTAAAAATCTGAATAGTGTTATCTAACTTCAGGCCACTTTGTTAGCATTTTAACTGGATTTCGTTGAAATCTTGCAAGCGTAATCTTATATATTCATGAAATGGACAGTCCGGTCGAGCATTCGTCGTCGATAATAGGTATCACGACCGCTATTTGCGGCAACATTATCATCAGCATTGCATTAAATCTGCAACGGTATGCCCATCTGCGAATAAAACGGGAAGCCGAGAAAGAAGTCGAAGAGGGACTATTAGTGGATGGAAACGGGGACGGCTATGAGGCAGATGCTGGGATTGAGCATGATCATGAGCTTTCCGGCGGCGTCGTGCATGCTCTTGAGCAAGTTGCTACTGGAGGAGATGAGATAAATTTAGAAGCGCATTCATATGGCGCTGTAGACTCATTCTCTCGGAAAAGCAATAGTGTACAAGCAGTTTCTGACGAGGCTTCGATAATGGGAAAAGACGACGTGCGACTGCTGGATGCGAATGAGATGGGAGCGGAATGGTTGGGTTCACGAACTGGACGGGCCGCTGCTGGAAAAAGACGGAATCTGCCGAGACCGGTTTCGATGGCAGATTCAATGGTTAGCACTCATGACGGCGGAGATAGGTTTCCTAGATATATGAAGAGTGGGTATTGGTGGCTCGGTATTGGTCTTATGGCGTATGCTACATCTTTACAAACTCTTTCAGATACGAGAAAGACTAATTTCATTTCTAGAACGGGCGAAATTGGAAATTTTCTCGCGTATGGCTTTGCTCCGGCATCAACGGTTTCGCCATTAGGAGTCGTTGCTTTAATTTCCAATTGCATTGTTGCGCCGATGTTTTTCCATGAGAAATTCCGACTGCGCGACTTCATTGGAGTTTTGATTGCAATATTCGGCGCAATTATTGTTGTTTTGTCGTCGAACCCGGAGGAAGATTATCTTGATCCCCGAAGAATTCTACAAGCTATCTCGAGGCTCTCGTTCAAAGTTTATGTTGCTATCTCTCTTACGTCGATGGTCGTGCTGGCTGCGGCGAGTGGTCGATATGGTCCACGCTGGATCTGGGTCGACATAGCCTTGGTAGCACTTTTCGGTGGATACACTGCGCTGAGTACGAAGGCGCTCTCTAGCTTACTTACCTTCACATTATATAGAGTGTTTACTTTCCCCATAACGTATGCGTTGATTGCTGTATTATCATTCACGGCTGTGATGCAAGTCAAGTATCTAAGTCGAGCTTTACAGCATTTCGACTCTACGCAGGTTATTCCTACCCATTTTGTGTTTTTCACATTGAGCGTCATCACCGGGTCCGCGATTTTGTATCAGGATTTCGAAGGTGCTACAAGTTGGCAGCTGGCGCGGTTCTTCTTTGGCTGTGCTTTGACTTTCGTGGGTGTCTGGCTTATTACTTCCAACCGGCCGTCTCAGGAGGGCAAAGGAGAGCTGGATGAAGAGCAATCACAAGAAGAGCTTTTCTCGACAGTTGCTTCAGTTAATCTTGAGCGCAGCGCCGGGGCTAGAACACCTACTAGCTTTTATGATGACGACGACGACGCTCAGGAAATTAATGATGCCAATGCAGTTGTCAGTCGCCGAACAAGGGTTGACGATCTTGTTGAAGACCAAGACGATGCGCCATCGCCAGGGCCGCATCTTCTTGCGCCGGTTCCGTTACGCCCAGCGACAGGTATTCCAGCTGCCGTGAGCGACGAAAATACTCCACTCATACACACTCAACCGCCGCTGTTAACCCGATTTGCTTCCAGTCCTGGAACCACTTCGCGGTCATATGTACCTGGTACTGGAATGGGATTGATTGTGGATTCGTATGTACGTGAGCGCCTGCAGAATTGGCAGAAAAATGGGAGAAGACGGCTTCTACGATCTACGTCTGGAAACAGCGCGATAGGAAATAGAGCGCGGGTGGTGCCTACGGAATCACTCGCTATTGACTCCAGAAATGCGCCGTTATATAGAGCGCAGACTCGGGGCGATGAAGCTGACCAGCGTTGATTCTCTTTTATATTCATTAGTTGGAGCCCGGTCGAGTTGTTGGCGGTTATTGAAATATGTGATTTGTTGCTGGTATGGATATGAATGTTAAATATGAGGGTCCCTTGGGTTTTTTGCAAATGCATATGTAATGCTTTATAAACGATTCTGATATTTGTTGATGAGAATAGAAAGGTGAATGTATATACGACGCGTTTTTGCAAGTAATTCGTGCGAGCAGTATTTTGTAGAGGTCCCCCGGTAAATCGTGATTATATTTATATTGTAGCATTATGCACGTCTATGCGCCAATTATCTCAAACCGCAATCAAAATCTGCTTTAATGATGACTATCTCCGAATCCAATGAACTGCTCATATGCGCAATATGCGACAAATAACCCGGTTCCGAGACCTAAACCGGGGAACATTCCCTTTAGTCTGTTGTATCGTGAGAATTGTCCGGTATATCTCCACGCTTCCCTGTAATTCAGAGACAGGCATTAGTAGTCAGTCACACGCTATTTGTGCAGTAAATTCAAGAAAAGGAAACATACCGGCGCTCCCATGGATCTTTTATTTTGTTTCGTAGAATCAGACTTGCCCGCATTATAACTGAGTTATATACTATCGGAAAAAGAGCTAACGCTGTCTATACAATACGACCAAGCTGAGTAGAATATAGTCGATGATGCGGAGATGCGAAGTAGCGTTTAATCAATATCTGGAGAACGAAGCGACTTCGAGTTTGGATTTGACTTTGTGCTGATTGGCCATGAAATAGGCACGTGACTAGACTGTAATAAATTCGGTGACAGTAGTGGTTTTGATGATTAACGAATATTGGTATACGCGTAGTTGAACTATTAGGATTTGGTAATCAATTAAAGCTGATGTGTAGATTTCTATAGGATAGGTTCTGGCGTGGAGCAGCTTATAGTGAACCCGACTACAACCAGACATGAATATGGCGATTGATTAACTCAGTAGTAACTATGAGATTACTAATTCTCGATCACTCATCAACTGATATTTACAGAATTTATACTGCGGTGAAAGAATTGCTGATCTCGGGCATATCAGTAATACCAAAATTTGCAACTAATCTTTGTCCGGAATGATTATTCATTAGAATATTAGTGAATAATACTACTGCTTACAAACTGTTTCTGTTTCAATACATCTGCGTTTCTGTGCTGTTGTCCTGCTTATATTAATCTGCATTTCTTCCTGGTAAATTTCATATCATTCACTTCTCATAGCTCATTTACTGCAAAATGTCTCTTACTACGTATGTCATTACTGGCACCTCGCGCGGCCTTGGACTTCTGATGACTTCAATCCTCGCCAAAGATGTTTCGTCTCGCGTAATTGCTACCGGCAGATTCAGCAATGAGTCGATCCAGGACTTGGGTATGTCTTCTAACGACAACGTATTTTACGTGCCGCTTGATGTGACGAACCGCGAATCAACTCTTGAGGCCGCTGAAGCTGTCAAGAGTATCGTCGGTGAAGAGGGCGTCGATGTACTCATAAACAATGCTGGAGCGTGTTTCTTCGATGAACCTTCAATTGAAGACGTGTACGCTGCTTGAACTTGCTTGATAGCTCTGATTTGATTCTAATCCCATCATAGATCTGATTTGAAGCCGCTGTTTGATATCAACGTCAACGGTCCTCATCTCGTGACTAAAGCATTTCTTCCCCTTCTTCGCCAAGGAAAGCAAAAGAAAATCGTAAACATGTGCGTGTTTTGCTGTAGTCAAGCAGTGGCATGAGCTAATCGTCTTTACAGTTCCTCTTTCTTGTCTTCTCTCGCTCTAGCGAAGATATATCGCAATATCCCTACCGCATCTTACAAAGTTGCAAAGTCTGCTGTCAACATGTTGACTGTCCAGTATTCTCTCTTACTTGAGCAGGAAGGGTTTACTGTCGTTGTCGTGAATCCTGGCGTAAGTGCTTCTATTACAGCCATTATCCCACTTCAGCCTAACGTTTTTGTACAGTGGTGCCAGACTGATATGGGAACCGAAGACGCCGAGTTGACTGCCGAACAAGGATCTACTGGCGTTATCAATATCACCAAGGCTCTGACTACCGCTGATAATGGCAAGTTTTTGGAGATTACTGTTCCTGGATACGTGCAGGCTGAAGGCAAGACTGCCTGCACATATACCGGAGGCGAGGTAGCGTGGTAGCGTTACTAAGAACCGAGTTTATATTAAAGAAATTATAATAGCGAACTAGTAATAGATTTTAGAAACATACAAAAAATCGGAAAGAAGTTAAATAGTCTGAGTATCCGCGTTGTCGGTCTCAGTCACTGCAGATCTCTCAAACGGCTTTCCAGGATACTTTGGCAACAGAAATTGCAATGCCAAAAAGACGAAAATCCCCAAGAACGACAGTCCGGAAATGACGCCAAATCCCATGAGATACTTTGGGGCATCGCTTGATGGGAACAGGAAAGCGCCATAGATAGTAGCGGATGTGCCGACACCGTTTTGAATTGCGAGAGCGACGGCGCGCGCTTCGCGGTCCATGTAGGCGTACGTCGAGGAGCCGTAGGCGAGAGTTGCGGCGGTAGACGACCATACTGCGGCAGTCATGAAGACCAGAAATGCATAGCGGACTTTGGTGTTGTAGCACACTGTGACGACGATGGAGCAGATGGTGAGGATGACGAGCCAAAACATATTGAGGTAGCCACGATATGGTCGCAGCTTACGGTCACCAAGAAAAGAGGTCAACAGATTGAAAACAAATGCGACCGCATAAATGGGAACGGTCATGTATTGAACTGCTGTGCCAGTGTATCCGAGGGATTGCACGAGGGTTGGGTAGAAATATGACATACTAGAGGTACCAGTAATAATCATATATCCAAGCGTCATCAGCCAGACGCGCCAATTGAGGACGGCAAACTTGAGCGCCTCAAGATGCGTCATTACAGAGGTACTTGTAGTATTGTTCACGATAGAATCGTATTGAAGTCTAGTGACTGCAAGCGCGCGTTCACGCTCGCTCATGTAGCGCGTAGTAGCAGGAAAGTCAAGCAAAATTAGCGCGCTAATGAGTGCCATACCGACGGTGACTACGCCTTCAATCAAGAAAAGCCAGCGCCATCCTTCAATGCCATAGGCGCCATCGACGCCAGACATAATCGCGCCGGCGATGAGCCCGCCAAACGCGCCGGCGATAACAGGCGCAGAAATGTAAATGCCAAAGCGCATAGACTGCTCTGAGCGCTTGTACCAGGACGAGAACATGAGAAGCACGCCGGGCGCAAAGCCAGCTTCGAATATGCCGACGACGACTCGGCATCCAAGAAGTTGCTCGTACGTCTTGACTTGGCTCATTGCTGCAGTGACAGCGCCCCAGCAGACCATAATGATGGGCAAGAAAACAGATGGACGGGTGCGGGAGAGAATCATGCTGCAAAACGTTAGCTTCACTCTCAGCGACAAAAGATATGCAAGCGAGGACTCACTTGGTGGGAATTTCGAAGGAAACGTAAAACACAATCATGACCACAAGGAGGATAGAGTACTGTCCGCTGCTGATATGCAGGTCCTCCTGCAATCCCGCAACTTTTGCATTTCCGATATTTATTCGGTCCATATAACTCAAGAAATACATGATAAAGATAATAGGAAGCAGGAATAAGTCAATTTTCCAAATAAGCTTGCGCTCCTCAGCCGATCCGGGGCGGTAATCCGGAATCAGGAGAGGATTCTCGATGTACTCGTCGGCAGCCTTGAGGTCGACAGCGTCGGCCAAGGCAACGACCTTTTCAGCATCAAAAGCAGTCTCGGTAGATAGTCTGGCAGCCATGGACAGAATGAAGTGAGTTGGAGATGGTGAGTCTATGAGGCAGAGGGAGGTACTTATAGAGCAGAAGGGCCCACACCTACGCTACTGATGAAAGCGGCCCTATCGCCGCGGCCAAGGCCTCCGTCCATCAAATGTTTTCAGAAATAGGATGAGACAGATTACGGCAGCCATTCCGAGGCGCCAAACCAGGCAGATGACTGCGGGGGGAGCCAGCCACTGTGAAGAAATGCGGGGAGGGCAATGCGGAGTTTGGGCCGCTCGGAGAAGAGTCGGATACGGAGCGTACTCAGAAAGACCAGAAACAGGAGTCAAAGTGGAACAGTAGAGCAATAAAAAGACAGCCATGGTATAATACAGATAAACAGGTCAATACAGAAGAATCTGGAGGGATTGCGAGGAAAACCGCAGCTGGGGGGATGAAATGTCCGGGGATAGGAGCGGATAGTTGCAGGCAGGCTCAGCAGATCGATCGACACCCCGCAAAATGCTAGTAAATGGAGCCAAATCCCCCAAAACTCCAGAAAAGCAGACAGAAAACAGAGAGAATTCGAGCCAGGCTGGCGAGCGATGCCGCGATCTTGTTTGGGCATCGAAACCGAGCAGCGCTTAATAATTCTCGCAGCGCCGGCCAGGCGGTAGGCAGTCAGACATTAATTAAGCCGGGGAATAATCGCAGCCCCCAATAATCTCCACATGCGGAACTTCCGCATTGGAGCAGCGCTCTTAAACATTCGAGCTCTCGGCTGTTGGGCCGGCCAGGTGCCAGCCGGTTTGTGGAGAACTTGAGCTGAAGCGAATCACGTTACCTCCGCGGAAGCATCGTATCATTCGTTGCTAGCCCGGTTTATTCAAAAATACGCTATTTATTCAAAACTTCATGAAACAACTATACCAAAATATCAAACCAAGCGCATGCAAGTATGTCCTAATCAACAAATTCCCCCTCTACAAAGCTAGAAATGCGGCACATTCAAACTCGTCATCAACATCGTCAACACACTGAACAGTCCTTCGCCCAATACCAACCCACTCGCGGTAATTACCAACGCGACCTCGTTTGTCTTGATGTATGATCCCCGTCTAGCTAAATACCAACTAGCCAGTCCTCCCACAAATCTCGCAAGTGTGAATGAAGGCGAGTTGTAAATCCCTACACCGACCGCAACGCCGGACGGAATCCAAATCGCCCATGATCTCTTGGCGTAAAGCGCTCGGATGACTGACAGCACGCCAAATATAAGCGCAAAGACCAGAGCGAATGCCTGCGCGTGTGGCGGGAGACCTTGTCCAGTCACCAAACGCGAGCAATCGATCCAGACCACTGCCGTGGGAATCCGGAACACGGCCCCGGGGATCTCATAGACTGAGTTGTAGAGCCTGTACACAACGGTTGATAACAAGACTGAGTACGCCGTACCAATAATCTGCGCATAGAACTGGGCTTTAGGCGATGCTCCGAGCACATGCCCAGTTTTCAGATCCTGCATTAAGTCTCCCGCTTGCTGAGCGCCGGCCTCAGCAACTCCACCGGCAATTAAATTGATCAGCACAGCTGCCGGGTTACTTCTGGGCACGATCAGCGCAAACAACAGCTGGGATATCTTTCCTATTCCAGACACGGGGTTTAAATCAGTCTCGCCAAGGGCTCGCACTCCCAGAATCGACAGCGCAAATGCAATAAGAATTGCAGCTATTATCGCATACAGTGGCACGCTCGGAAACACGATTTTGATGGCGATTATGCACAACAGAGTCGAGGCCGCAATTCCAGCTAGCGTCATATTCTGAGAAACCAGATGCTCTGCAGGAGCATCCTCGTCTTCCTCCTCCTCTTCTTCGCCATGCTGAGCTTCATCGGCATCACCGTCTGTCTCGGCGTCCGGTAAACTCGAGTATGACTCGCTCTTTCGCATCGCGCTGCGATATAGACTTTGTCCGACGACGACCATGAACGAAATCACGCTGTCAACAACCATAATCGCCAGTGAAATCCATAAAATCCAGCCCTGTCCACCGGTCTTCCAGTCGTCGATCGGGCCAGGAGACCATCCCATTTTCGTCGACATGGGTGCTAATACCGCCCATCCCAAAAATGCACCCAAGAGCATCGAACTGACGGTCGGTAAACCCATGATAATACCCTGTCCGACGTACGCTGGCGATGGCTGGAATGCCCACAACCAATTCTTCGCCAAGCTGGTTCCAAAAATCGGCAAACTCCTTAGAAATGGAATGAAGTACGCCGCGATAGTATATCCCGCCGAGATATTGAATGACACTAGCAGATTGTGGATATTGAGCTTGTAAGCATCTAGTTGCTGAATAGGCTTGGCAATATCTGAAGACTCGTGATCAATTGTCGACGAGCCCGACAAAGACGATTGACTGGTTGAAGGTAATTCGTGCTCGGTAGGCGTCGGCGCCGGATCCGGCTTCTCGTGAAGTACTCTGATCATAGTAGCTGTTGCACTTCCGGAAGGAAATCGTAGTTTCTCTTTTACAATTACTTGTTTGCGCAGCTATACAAGAGGTTTAGTCAAATAGACTAATAGACAGTCCAGGCGTTGGATACTCACAGGTATCGCAAAAAAGACTCCAAAAAAAGCGATTCCAGCACTCCAAATCATAATCTGTAAACTAGAAAGTGACACTGGTCCTCCTTCTTCTGGAGTAAGAAATTTCTCAAGTGCAGGAATTATTCCAACTAATCCGAATCCGAGAGGTCCGGTTCCGACTGCTACCGCCAGACTATTTCAGTTAGCTATATCCTAGAGAGACCATTCATGACACTTTACCTTTGTACAAAGACCTATATACATACGAATTAGCATTTACTCAAAAAGGTAGACAGAAGATAATACACACGTTCTCGACATCAGTAAACGGATATGCTAAATATTGATGAAACGTCTTGAACGCTGCGTACGCCAGTAGAGCACTCGGTAAACTCATCATCGAAATCCATCCCGTTTGCAGTCCAAATTGGAAATTTGAAAAGAGCACAATTGACCTATCGCACGCTCTCTGATTAACTTACTTCTTATTATTCAGTAAGACTTTCGTTATCTCACCCAATTGCAAGACCGACAATCAAAGCTCGAGGCGTCATCTGCGGTCGATTAATCTTCTCCAACTTTGCGTCCGCAGCGGTCATTTCGTCAACCACGCGCGCAGGCTCGTAAAGCTCCGGCGAAGTTCGCGTCTGTTGACTCATTGCTCTTTGCCTGTGTATTCGAGCCTGTTGCAGAGCCGATGAGACGAACTTCGTACACGGAGATAAAGATCCTCGACGAGCCGCGAGCTTTGACTCTATCTTAGTTACGGGTTAGGGTTACATTAATCAGCAGCACAATCGCTTCTGCTTTTGGCGTCATCTTCTTTATTAATATAGGTATTCTATTATAATACATCTAGTTGTCTCTTTTAACGGTTATCAGTAATCAGTCTTGTAGTTTAGCTTCCGGCAGGGAAATCCTTAAAAGGTTTGAGCGAGCTAGGAAGAGTAATCTCGAAAACCAAAGCCTGGTTATCGAGATTATATCCGGACGCGTCTCTGTACTTGTTCTTGCCAAAGTTGACGAACCCATGCTGCGTCATGAAATCGTCGTCAGAAGTGATGATCGCGTAGTACTTGTTATCCGCACCAGACTTGCCATCAGCAGGGATAAGCACAAGACCCTCCCATTTCTCATTGAGCAGTTCCCAATTCTGTTCACCGCCGTTATGAAGGCCACCGCCGAATTTGTTAAGCTGCGAATTCAGATTGACGTCAAGGAACGAGCACATATCGGCAGTGGTGATGCCATCGACAAGAACGCCCTTCGGAGCAACGGCACCACCAGCAACGTTGTATTTATCAATCGAGTGAATATCAGTCGCGTCGGTGATGTCAAAAACATCAATGTGGCGGTAAAGCGACTCAGTACCGTCAGATTGGCCGTGGCCCTTACCAGAGTCACGAGCAATGACAAGGAACTGGGTCTCCGAAAGCGCATAAAGCTCGGACTGGGCAGCAGTGCGCGGGTTCTTGCTGGCGGAAGAATCAGGGTCGTAGTAAGTAGGAAGCTTGACGACCCACTCGCCGACAAGCTTTGACTCGCCGGGAGTGGTGATGTCGTACTTGACCATACGGCTGTAGGAGTTGGTGTATTTCTTGGAACCGCCGTCCTGCATAGTCGCAGACTGCAAGAGAGCATAGATGTACTTTCCGTCCGGTGAGAGCGAGGCACCTTCGAAACCTTGGTTATTGTTACGACCAGAGTCAGGATCAGCGGGAGTAACGTCGTCGCCATCAATATCGGTATTGATACGAGGCGAGTCAGCAGAGAACGATTCGGTTCCGTTCCGATAAGGCACAAATGCCTCCGGCGGACGAATAGCTTCGACCATCATACCGCGCGAATCGAACCGATAAATGTAAGGCCCATACTCGTCAGTAATCCAAAATCCATTCTCGATCGAGCCATCGATGACATTGAGCGTCTCGGGATCAAAGCACACTCGAACCGAGACGTTCTGGCCACCAAAATCGTACCAGCCATTATTCTCAAAAGTCGCAGCAGGAATATGCGGCATGTCGGGGAACCGAAGCTTGGTGTCGCAGTCATATCCGGTAAGCGGCGTTCCGTACGGATCGGTGAGGATCAAAGTGTCGAGCAGCTTCCACTGCAAGTTAGGATGGAACGATCCCTCGGCCTTTGGCTGGAACGCGATTTCAAACTTGTAGATCCGGGGCTCGAAGTTTGTGGTTCCTTTTGTATTCCAGCCGCGGTCTGGCAAGTTGTAAACGATAGCCGACACGTTTTTCGAGCCATCGGCAAGCGTCGTGATCTTGACCGAGGGACGCTCGAGCGTGATACTCGAGCCGAATGAGATGGTGTCGCCGTAGTTGTCGACCGCGTCTCCCGCAAGAAATCCGTATCCGACCATGGAGTCGTAGGAGTAGCTGAGCGAACCGCAGGTAGTCGTGTTGACGACCGAGTCGCGCTTGGCGAGCGGCGACCCGAAGACGGTTGCTGAAAGAGCAAGGGCAGAGAACGCAAGCCTGTACATTTTGTGATAGTAGAAATATGCTACCAAAAAGCTACAGAATGAAAGAGAAAGGGCAGAAATCAGAGGATTTATAGTCTGTTACAGCGAGGTGCAGAAAGACAGAGGGCCCAGACAAGCAGCGCTAAGACCATAGCGAACAGAGGCTAGTTCCGCCAACTAACAGAAAACAGTCAACTAATGTCGGTTAAGAGTTCTAATTCAGGAATTCCGTGGCCAGAAACAGGCCGCCGGAGGAATGTCAAATGTTGTCAAGTTCATGAAGACGCCCACGTTGCCTGTTACTTAATCGCGACTGGCTTTGCGAACTTGGCCCCGGCGCTGTCGCAAACTCTACTCATACATGCACGTGACTGGGAACCATACGGAAGGATGCACGCTACAGAGTTGCAAGTAAAGAGAGAACTGGTTTGTTGTCGTGAAGGAAAAGAAAACTAGCGATTTACATTTTTTAAACTAGTAGAATAAAGCGGCATTTTTGACACTGGCAGCTAGCTGACAGCGGCACGTGCCGTTTAATAACTCGCCGACTGGGGCACTATCCTTAACCGATCTTGGCCGAGAATATCCAATAATGTGCGCCCGCCGCCGTGTTCGAGCACATACTTCACTCAATAAACTTCTCAACCAACTGGTTAAAATCGGCTGCGCGCTGGATATTCACAATGTGTCCTGCGTCCTCGTAAATCTGCAGCTTGGTGCCGCCGACAATCTGCATGACCTGGTTCGCCTTTGGCACGGGTCCGTCAAGCGAGCCGGCAACTAGCAGCACTTCACCTCCCTGCTTTCGCGTCCTAATATCCTCGAGCGAGGCAGTCAAGTCAAAGTCCTGAATCGCACGGATAGCCGCGCCGAAACCTTCAACGGGGGTCTTCTTCAGCATCTCAAGAAGCTGGGCAGCACGAGCAGGGTGTGCCTTGAGGAATTCCTGTCCTGACTCGCCTGGGAACCATCTCTCCATTGTCTTGGGCGCGAGGGCTTCCATACCATTAGTGCGCGCAAAGTCAAGACGTTCGCCAAACGCATCGACCTGGCCGGGTCCCGGGGGCGGAGCACTCTTGAGCGCACTGCTCGCAGCCACGACTTTTCCAACGCGAGTAGGATATCTGGCTTTAAGATAGATCGAAGTTGTAGCGCCCATGCTGAGTCCGACAAAAGCATGCAGACGCGCGATTTCCAGATGATCCATGAGCGCAATCACGTCGTCCGTGAAATCAGCGTATGAGTTTCCTTTTCCAAAGTAATCAAATCCATCTAATAGCGGCGACTTTCCATGAAATCTTTGATCGTAAAGTACTATCGTGTATTTATCTTCGAAATGTTCTATGAACTCCGTCCACAGGTAATCGTAAGACGAAGACAAACTGTTAGAGAGCATCACGACCGGCAGCGACGAAGCGCTCGACGAGGAGATGACTTTGTAAGCCAACTTGATTCCTGATGCCAGAGTAAGCATTCCTTCGTCAATTGACGGCGCCATTCTTCAGATCGTGGGTTTTCTTTTGAGGGATTGCGGGTGCCCAATTGCGAGAAAGGTTCGGTGCGCTGGAGATTCTTTGGAACCTTCTTTACAATGATGTGGGGCTGGATTTGAGTACCCATGTTAACCCCGCCCCGCATTATGCCGTAATCTCGCTAAGGATTATTGTATATTTGATATTTCTATTGCAGAATTTACGAGTACAAGCGTTTCTATTGGTTTTTTATTTAGGCTCTATATCAATGCCATTACAAGATACGCCCGAATTCACCGTAATAAGATATAAGTCTAGAAGTTCCCTTCGCAACCCTAATCTCAGCTAAACCTCTATCGCCTCCTCGCCAATTCCCAGCCGTCGACGACGATAACAGAGACCTTAGCGAGAGATCAACGATGACTACATTCTAACCACCAATGACCGATCCGTTGAGCAACGATTTTGGGCTGATTAAAAATCTATTGTTAAGCAGCGGTGAATCGCTGGAGACAACTGAACGAATCAAAGAGCCGCTCAATCTGACTGATAAGCTCAATGGAGACCGAGTATACAAACATGCCATGAATAAATATGATCCCGATGGTATTTCGGCGGTCGTGAATTCTGATTTTGCGCTTCATGCGATAGGCTCTGGGCATACGCAGTACGAAGCTGAGCTGATCTTGCATCTGGCTATGCATGGCGGACCGGAAACGTTTGCTCGACGTCGGCTGGAAGATCTGCAAAGGAAGCAAGCGTCTGAGATGTTTAGTCCTCACGATTTCGAATCAGTTTATTGGAAGCAGTACGTGAGTTTGATTGTCAATGCCATGGGCCAAGGAATACGTCCTAAACCGCAAACGCTGGGACTCAGACAAGGTCCTAGAGAAGTAGTTTACGAATACTGGCAGCATATCGAGGATCTCATACGGATAGTTGACTGTTCAGCTGTCCACGTTTCAGAAGAAGCGTTTAATGGGCTACGACCAGAGCTGCGCGAAGGAGTTCAGCGACGGATAGGAAAATCGTGGTTAGATGACATTTCCGGTAAAACTCGGCCTTTGGTGAAGGTCAGACAGGCGGCGGCAATTGTGGAGATGTCGCTTTTCCCGGATAATTGTAGTATACACTCATTTCAACCGCGCATGGACATGGATATTTTCGACAGTGAAGAGGAAGACGACGAGTAAAGAGTGCCCTGCGGTTTTCTTTTTACGGGTTACAAACATTACTAAATATATTTACAATTAATCTAATCCCGAGAAATTCGGTTTAAACGTCGGCTTTTTGGCAGACAACCGAGCTAGGCGTTGCTTAGCTTTTCCGTGTTTGCGTTTCCTTGATTTTTTCTTTTTCATGTCATCGTCGCTATCTGAATCCTCATCCTTGTCTGAATCTTTCTCGTCTTCGCTCTTATCGCTCTCGATATCACTCTTCTCATCGTCTTTATCCTCTGCGTTCCATATTTTTACTGTTTCGGCACCGGCTGAAATGACGCGACCCCACGCATCGCAGGCCACGCTGACGACGCCGTCATCTCCATCATGCTCAAACAACTTAATGCTTTTCCGCTTCTTGACATCGACAAGTCTCATGAATCCATCAGCTCCGCCGACCAGGATTTTTTCACCAGGATACTCTGCTATGCAGTCAATACTCTCGGTAGACAATATCGCTCGGTTTTGTTGATCCGACCAGTTGTCTTTTGTCCAGAACGTGAGAACACCTGACGACATTCCCATGACTGCCGTGACTTGCACGCGTTTGCTTTGGCCGCCGTTTTGGTTAGTGTCTAGAGGATGCGGTTTGTTGCGATCGGAAGAGACATTATACGGTTCGTATTCGAATGAAGAAGGGTACGACACGCAAGAGCACAAGATTTCGTCTTCCTGATCCTCGCTTTTCGTAAGAATGCCTTTTCGGATATCAAGTCTTGCGACAAAGGTCTCGCCGGTTATGATAAACTGATAGGTATTTTGATACTGCGCTAGCTGCGTGATGCTAGTAACATAATCGTCATGTACGTCTTCGAATTTATGTGATGGCTTTGACAAGTCTCTTGGATCGTAGAACTGGATCGTGCCTGTTTCCGTACCGACTGCTACGTGCGTTTGTGTAGTTGTCAGACACGTCGGCGCGGATGATATACTATTTGCATTTTTAGCGGTGACTTTCCCAGATATTGGTGATGCCTGTTTGAGAACCGAGTCCGAGCCGACGCTGTACAAGTCTTTTATTGTCGTTAGTTGACACGGAGACGCCGAATGGATTCAACAAGACTTACAATTTCCCAACTCATCAAACGCTACTGATCGACAACTACCTTTATGCCGTCTCGTCTTCCAGAGCTGTTCAACTTCAAACCCCGTAGCACGACCGGTATCGTCATCACTCTCACTGTCGTCGTCGCCTTCGTCGTCGTCGTCGCGCGCATACCTATGAACAAAGACATGGCCGGTACCTAATCCAGTCGCAACAACGGCTTCAGAAGGATGCGCAGACGCACAAAACACCGGATCGTCAAATACCAGCGTAGTCCGCAGTTTCCCGCGAGGCACATCGCCTCTCGCCATCTCGCAAAGTCTATGGTGTTTTAAGAAATATATCAATCAGATATGAAGAAACAATTTCCAGTTGGGAGTTTAAATGGGGGGTATTTTTTTTTTTGCTAGAAAATTTCAGGGGTTAGGTACTGAACCCGCTGCTGACATTTCCAGCGATTTAACCAGTCGCTTAAACTGTTTGTTTCTAGATCAACATATCACACGGATTAAGCGATGACGATGAAAGGGCAAGAAGAGAGGGTTGAAGCTCTGTTGAGTAAAGGGAAATGGTCGGAGCAGCATTCGGAGAAATCATCGAGGGATGCGGTTCCACGCTGGCCGGAGCCGCTGGCGACCATTTCGGACGGATGTCGCGTCAGTGCGTACGTTCTCCCAGACGACTTGGACTTGTTTATACAGGTTGTCACATTTCTGGTTTTACCTGATGTGGTTAGGACAGAGCCTGATGCTGCGCTGGTACGACTGATATTACAATTTCTGCCGGAGAACGCGCGATACTTTGGCCGGCTCTGGGTGCGACGACGAATGGAGAGGACAAGAGAGACGTTACTGCGATGCGACGTGGAATCTGACAAGTACGCAGAGTATTGCGAGTCTGCCCGGGAAAAGATAGCTGAATTGCGGCATAAACGAGGAAGTCGATTGATGGATTCAGAGAAAGACGCGCGGTTTGTGCCGGATGAGATGATGATCGCGGCGGGAGAGGAAGCCAGTGCTATTCTGCGTTTTTCAGAGTTTGCCGAAGATTTCGACGAGTTTTTGAGAATGCTGGAGTCGGTGTTCTCGAATGCCCATTGTAAGAAAGTGCCGGTTAGTACGTTGGGAGTTCTTCAAGGCGAGGAAGAGACTGTTGCCGACTACGAGCAGCGACGAAAGGTGCGCGCGCGACAAGTTGTGCTGAAGGAAGGGGTTGATCCGGTAGTGGACTTTTTCAGCGGACTGCGACCCGAAATACGGCGGAGTATCGAGGAAACGGCGAGCAAGAGAGGGAACGTGATGCTGTCGAAGGAGGTGTCGCCGGAGCTGGCTGCTGTCGCCGGGATGACGTTTGAAGAGCTGTACAAGGCGGCGAACCAGTACGAGTGGCAGATGACCTTTATGAAAGTGTTTCTACAGAGCCGCGAGATTGGCGAAGTGGACGAGGCCTGGCAAGAGAGCTTTTAGCAAGCCGGTGGATATCTAATTGCATGACTCAGCAGCCGGCTTTGTGGTTGGTAATCTGACGGGACGGAGTTTATTGGAGTTTTGGGCTGTGAAATAGGTTTTCGGCAGGGCTCCGACAGGCATCGCACGAGTGCCTTTGTGTTGAAAAGAACCAGTTTGCTGCTCCGAGTGCTGGCCGAGGTGTCGCATTGTATTTGAATATAAAAATGTTATAATAGCTACAGCTGTATCCGATTGCTATTGCAAGTCGCTGCTGCTGCTGCGGCCTTATCGCAGCACCCGCGGCGGGAAAATAAGCCTTGCGCCAGACAGGCGAAAAGTCGGCAAATCCGACAATCTCCGTTGCCACAGAATCCGTCGAGATCCGCGTAAATGCGCCATTCGCTGCTGCTCTGCTGCTCAAATGAACTGGCCGGGCACTGCGAGCGATACAAATCTGTATACAGCATTTCAAATACACTAGACTTGTGTTGTTTCTGCTTTCTGCGCTGCTTGCGGATACGGATTGGCGAATTTGAGCGCAGCGGATAGATAATCTGGGGTCGCGTGCGCACTATTTTTTTTTTTTCTTACTCAACAGCACCCAGGCGCGAGAACGATACTATGGCTGAGGCGAATCGGTCTGAGGGTCGAGATGTCGATGCTGAAGGGGCACCGCAGGGCGAGGCCGTGACGCGGGTGAAGACTGAGCAGCTTGAAGACCAGACGAACCTGCTACCGTTTGGGCAGCTGATGGTGGTTTTTGCCGCTATTTGCTTGTCGCTGTTTATATCGTACCTTGATCAGTCTGCGCTGGGAAATATGTTGCCGACGATTGGCAAGGATTTGAATGCCGAAACGACGATATCGTGGGCGGCGACGGCGACGATGATTGCCAATACTACATTTCAGGTGCTGTATGGCCGTCTGTCGGATATCTTTGGACGCAAGTACATTTTCCTGTCTGCTTTGCTGCTGCTATTTCTTGCCGAACTGCTGTGCGGGTTCGCCAAGACCGCCGCGCAGTTTTATGTGTTTAGAGGGTTCTGTGGTATTGCGGCCGGGGGCATCAATGCGCTCGCGATGATTTTGATATCGGACCTGGTGACATTACGGCAGCGAGGGAAATACCAGGGTCTTTTGGCGTCTACGATAGGGGCGTCGAACACGGTTGGACCATTTATTGCTGCTGGACTGATTGATAATGCTAGTTGGCGAGTGTTATTCTATATCGTAGGACCGAGTGCTCTAGTCTCGTTGGTTATCTCATGGTTTATCATCCCGCTCAAGTTTACTCCGGGTGCGTACCGTGCCAAGATCAGGAAAGTCGATGGCTGGGGGATCTTGTTGTCTTCGATTGCGGTTATTTTCCTGTTAATTCCAGTGAATAGTGGAGGCGTCGAGTGGGCGTGGAACAGTGCGTTTGTGATTTCGTTCTTTGTCATTGGAGGCCTGGCCGGGATTGCGTTTGTAATTGTTGAGATGAAGGTTGCAAAGCTGCCTATGATGCCCAGTATGTTTTTTTTCTCTCTTTTTTTTTTGTTTCTATGGCTTGTTTATGAAGTCAGAGCTAACGGAAAAGTCTAGTGCGACTGTTCAAGAGCAAAGTGCGAGCGGCGATGTTTATCCAAGTGTTCTTCACTGGCGCGGTGTATTTTGTACAAGTCAATTTCCTACCAGTCTATTTCCAGAACGCACGCGGTTACTCGCGCACGTTTTCAGCCGTGATGTTGCTGGCGATGGTGGTGCCGCAGGCTGTAACGTCGACGTGCGCCGGACTGATTATGACCAAGACTGGAAAGTATGCGATTGTGGTGCGCACGGGATCGTTCATGTTGATGGCGGCTACGGCGCTACAGTTGGGGATATACAACGATACCACGCCGTCGGGGGTGCTTGAGATTCCGCTAGTGGTGCAGAGTGTCGGGATTGGTTGTACGTTCCAGCCAGTGTTGATTGCACTGATGGCCAACGCGCCCAAAGCTGATCGAGCCGTGATTGTGTCGGTGCGGAATCTGATCCGGTCGCTGGGTGCCGCAGTTGGTCTTGCGATTGCGTCTGCTCTACTGTCGAACGTGTTGCTGGCTAATGTTCCCGACGATATTCCGGCGAGCATGCGCCTCTCGATGGAGACGTCTGTGTTTGCGGTGCCGGACATGACGGGGCTGTCGGCGGAGCAGGCACAGAGCGTGCGGCACGCGTACATGGTTGCGCACCGCGCCGTGTTTGCGTTTTATGTGCCGATGGCGACGCTGTCGTTTTTCCTTTCGTACTTTGTCAAAGAGAACGGACTTGAGCGCGCGGAGGAGCGCGAGGAACGAGAGGCGCTTGAGTTGAAGCAGAAGGAAAGCGATCTCGAGGCTGGCGGCAGCGCATCGCTGCACGGCGCTGCGAGCGAAGACGAGACCGACGAGGCCACGCCCGAGCAGGCTGCCTTGGAACGGCGCCTGACGAACCGCCGCGAGAGTAGCGGCAGCGGTGAGAAGGTCGGGGAGGGCAAGAGCGGAAGGTTTGATTAGAGCAGAGAGTTGGAGGGTTGGTTTATGCGGTTCCTAGATTTCCTTTTGTTTGTTTGTCTTGACTACTTTGTAAAGCAATGACTGTGTATTATTCAACTCGAGCAACAACCATGACGTGTAGTAACTGTAGTAACCAGGTGGTGTATTTTTGGCAGGCAGTCTATTTTCGGATTGCCAAAGCCGGCAAACGGGCCCCTGAAGTTGTGATTCGCCGTGAGCACGTGCAGCCGCCCGCCGCCGACAAAGAAGCAGCTGCAGTCTGCGCCAAAGCCCGACGCAGCGCTGCTCGTGCCCGCAGCGACTTGTCGACGCAGCGCTGCTTCGCGGACGCCGGCCAGAGCAGAAGGAGCGCGACTGCACGCAGCTGCTGGCCAGAAGAGACCGGTAATAGAACAAGGTTTGCACTTGTTCGCGTCCGGCCTAGCGCACACACAGAGTTCAGGTACCGCGGGTGACATCATGGCAGCCGTTTCAGTGCCTGGTTTGTTTACCCTGCGCATGCGTGTGTTTTCTGCAGCAGAAAACACGACCAAAACTCGGCAAAAGAACAAAAAGACTGGATTGCGCTGCTCGAGCTGCGTTGGCGCTGCTCAGTCACAGCCAGAGCCGGTCCTGCGCGCGCGGTGGCTGCGGGTCACGGCTCACCGCTGCGATCCGTGGGTGCGCCACGGCCGTCTCAGCCCAAAGCCCGCCAAACAAATAGCTTTGGCCGCGCTCTTGCTCTGCTCCACTCCCGCTCCTGCTCCTCTCCGCCCGCTTCTTCACCACACAATGGTCCCCGAGTCCGTCGACGACCGCATCCTCGAGGAGCATCTGCTCAGAGACCGCTTCTACAACCTCGACTACACCTCGATGTCCGCCTCGGCCGCCGCCAAAGCTGCCTCCGCGGCGAGGGCCGCCGCCGAGTCCCCCTTCGTCGCCCTGCTCGACGTCCTCGGCGCGCTCTCGATCGTGGCCCTGCTCTGCGCCGGCATATATCTGCTTGCCCGTGGTGCGCATCGTGTTTTGCTGCTGCTGATTTGTTCTATGCTAACTGCTCGTCGCCCAGCCGTCCGCAGACGCAAAGAGGCCTCGCCGCTGCTTCCCTACGCTTCCCACGTCCTCTGCACGCCTCCTCTCTCCTCCGCATCCACCTTCAGCTCCTCCTCCGCGGCTTCTTCTCCGGCTCTGTCCTCATCCTCGCTCTTCTCGTCCTCGTCCCTCGGCGGCCACCAAAAAGACCGCTACTCCAAGCCGGCCGGCGCCTTTGAAAAGCTCTATGCCCTAATGACTTCCGAGGATCGCTATCGCCAGGACTAGCGCTCTTCTCCTAATTACCTCAACTTACGACCTCTGCATAATCTACGACCTTTGTTTTGCTTTATTTTAACGACTTCCTATTTAACTGCCGCTGGAGTTCCTATCGTTTTCTGCTACAGTTGCCGGCTTTGGCATTTTTTTTCATCACGTCAAAACAATCAATTATGCTAATTCGGCATAGTTCGCACCGCCCCGTGCACAGCCACCTTTGGTTTAATAACAACGCACATTTGTTTTCAGTGTCCTGCTTTCTTCTGCAGTTGCAAGAGCATTACGATAATCATTTGTTGTTTGTTGATTATGCTGTTTATTGTCGCTTGCGCTTCCTTCATCTCCACTGGCGAGTTCCTTGGGGTGGCTGGCTGATTGTTGTTTGTGCACGTCCTGCTCGAGTGCGTTTACTAGCTCGTTCGCATGGCAACCACGATCTCACCGAACAGCTCATGTGCTTTGCATGGTTTCGCCTAACCACCTCGCTTGTTAACCGTGCTCGTCAGTTCTACTCGATCAAGGCAACTGCAAACGCTGCGGCTTATAGCTAAGCTTCTAGGCAGTCTTATCTCGTGGTTTGCATATTATTGTCCCTATTGCGCATTGCTATATAATCATCAATTTCCAATCATGTTTATGCCGTCTTCTTCTGCCTGCTTGGCTCATTAATTGTCTTTGTTCTTGCTTACATTTGCTGGCTCATTAATTGTCTTTGTTCTTGCTTACATTTGCTGGCTCACTAATTGTCATGAACCTGTACATTTCCATTGCTGCTCTTTTATCATTTGTTTTTTGTTTATCGTGACTGGGATTAATTTGGGTGGAAATTGCGATATCTAGTTATCCTTTTTTTTTTTGGTTGCATAGTGCATTTCGCCGAGAGCATTACTTGCATATATATAAGACTACTTGCGATGTGTTTTACATAATATTTACTAATTTCGGAATCATAACATTTACACCTATCATTTATATTTCTACAAACTTGCGGAGTGTGTATTCGAGTTCTCTTACCAAGTAGTCGCGTTAAAGTTCTGCTGCAGAAAAGCCTCGTTCAGCGAGCATAATGAGTGGCTTACACTAATCGAGGTATACCTACCTAATCCGAAGAATGCGGTCTAAACGCAAAGTCCGCCATTCGACGCCGAATCATCCGAAAAAAGAAAAACTACTGGTACTTGAGAAGCATATATATACAGCTGAAGAGCGAGTTGCCAAAGGCTGCTTGATGATTATGTTTGTTGCTGCCCGATACATTCAATAGCAAGCGATTTGCAATGTCTCGGGTGAGCTTCTTGGATGGTAGTACGACCAGCGTACTTGAACGTTGCTAAAAAAATCAATGCACTTGTATTGATTGTGATTCAATCGAACCGATACAGATGCTGTTTAAATATAATGGGCATGTATAATAGTTCAAAAATGCAGCAGAAACGTTTGTGACTCGGAGGTATCAAGCTGCTTTCGCTAGGATCTGAAATATAGCTCGTTGTGAATACACAAATACTGAATCTGATTTGTAGCTTTTCTAGAAGATTGTTTGTATAAGCTAATTAACGGTGACAATTTAATATATGATATGTTGAAAAAGATCCCATGTCGGGATTTAAGTTTAAAGATGAAGAGAGTTTGGCGGTTATAAGCGAAATTCAGACTGATTGAACTCGGCAAAGGCTTTCGCAATTATCTAAAAAGATAAGAGTATAAATACAGTTATCTATTTTCTGCTATTCTCTGATACTTGTGCTATTTCAGTATGATTCTGTAAAAACACTGATAATGTTATTGCCGACCGAGAAGAAAACTAGAATAACAAGTTAGGTGGTGGGGTGGGCGCAAGTTCTGCGCACTGCAAAATTATCAAGTTCACGCATTCTTGCCGCGAGAATTTCAGAGATTACAGTAAAAAGCCATATAACTATTACTGGATATTATTTTCACAACAGATTTACACAACTTTCAACTAGGATCACCACCCAGTAAGCATGTGTATGCGTGCCGGGTAACCTCCCCGAAATCCCAATTAGTCCCAAGTTCGAGCCAAAGAAAGTCCAGGTAAACAAAACCAAAAGTCGGATTATAAACGAGCAAACTGTTATTCGATGACTATGAGTGCGGAGTCTGACTCGGAGACCAGTTCGTTAGCACCAGACAAGGCTTCTGAGCCTTGGGCCTTGAAAAAGAAGCCGGAGAAGAGTATTGATGAGGTTAACTTACGGACTTTGGCTGATGCTTCTGTCGCCGGCACTTTGGGCGGCTCTGCTTCTGACTCGTACGTTTCCTTTCCTATGCAGAATTTTTTATATTTGTGATATGAGCAATTGTATATTGTTCTTGTTGTTTATGGAGATTTGTGTTAATAACCCCTTATAGCGACAAACCAGCCATAGGCACCGACAAGCCGGCATCGGCTACTTCTAACGCCGCCGCCGCCGCCGCCGTCGCCGAGCCTTCATCAACCACGGGCTCGTCCACGCTTTCGACGACAACTATACGACAGAAGATGTCGCCACAGTCGCAGAATGGAAATAGTAGTGGTGCCGAATCGCCTGAAGCTACTTCGGAGAACGGCAGTATTCAGGGACGGACGGGCGGGTCGCAGCCCACCAAGCGACGCAAGGTGGATCACGGTATGTTTTTTTTTGGCTTTCTCATGAACCTGTTTGTTGAGGTACTAATCAGAAGCGTTTAGCTTGCATTTACTGCCGAAGATCACATATGACTTGCGATTCCGGTAATGTTCCATTCTACTAAATCTCGCTGTCCATCGCTAATTATACATTGACAGGCCGTCCATGCTCTCGCTGCGTCAAACGTAATATCGGTCACCTCTGCCACGACGAGAATAAAGATCTACCTCCAGGCTCGGCGGCTTCGCCTTCCAGATCTCGGATCAAAGATGATGTGACCTCTCCGATATCTCCCAAATTGGAACCTACGAGAGCGGAAAATTCCGATAAACCAAATCCATACGCAGTTACTGCGCAAGGGACAGCTGCGCCTTTATCGATCGGAAATAGTCTTCAAACGTCGCCTGAGGAATGGCCGGCTGTCATTGGTGGCTCGACCGATTTGCTCACAAACCTGACAGCGTATCAGCAAACACTTTTTTACTCTGAAGGAGCCGGCAGCGAGTTTTCTTCGCTGACCGATTTCTTGACCATGATTGAGGATGTTCCCCGGGCAGCAGTGGACAGCCAATTATTTGCTGAGCAGAAATTGGCCGATGTGGATGTAAGCCAGATGACTACGATTCATGAACCGTTGGCGTTGTCGAATGGCGAAAGTATTAGAGAAGAAACACCCGATGTTGTGCTTCCTTCTGTTCAAGCACATATCCTACCTTCACAGTTACCTCCGCCTGAGCAATTACCGCCTCCGGAACAGCAACGCCCGAATCCATTTTCGGCTCGTGCCAACGGAAATTTGACACTAACCACCCCTACTAAACCACCTCAGCCGCCCGAGACTGCGAAAGACAAGTTTTTCTTGACGGCTGCTGATCCGGCTGACGGGCCTGAGCGGACACCGGAAGAACGACTGAAACAAGTCATCAACGCCAAATTGGAAGCTGGTCTACTGGCGCCGTATAATTATGTCAAGGGCTACGCTCGGCTTCAGCGGTATATGGATCGTCATATGGCGCCTGCTTCGCGGCAACGGATTCTCAAGCCGCTTTCGATTTTCCGGCCTGCGTTTAGAGCTATTGCGCAGACGCTTATCGATGTCGATCTCGTGCTTGTCGAGGAGGCCTTTGAGCGGATGCTCCTTGACTATGACCGAGTGTTTACGTCAATGGCTATTCCTGCCTGTTTATGGCGCCGAACAGGCGAGATTTATCGTGCTAATAAGGAGTTTGCGGCGTTGATTGAGGTTCCCGTCGAAGAGCTCCGCGACGGTCGGATAGCTATCTACGAGGTCTTGAGCGAGGACTCTGCAGTTAATTATTGGGAAAAGTACGGGAATATTGCGTTTGACTCGGGGCAAAAGGCGGTGCTCACTAGTTGTACGTTGCAATCTCGAGACGGACAGTCACGGCGGTCTTGTTGTTTTAGTTTCACGATAAGACGGGATAGGTATAACATTCCTAGCTGCATTATAGGAAATTTTATACCTATTCATCCATGAGTGTAATGTTTATTATTGGGTGTACATAGTCGATGTATGATTAGGGATTTGTACTCTAGTTGTTAATACTCTATTAAGTTTTTTAATAATCACATTATATAGTTGCTGTGTGGATATTGCAGTTTCCTAGACCGGAAAAGCTTAGTAAGGACGTGCGGCTCTGGCAGGCGTCTGTCTTCGGCCCGAAGATGCTCGTCATCAACCATCCAGAACCAGCTTCACGACAAAAACAATCAGCAACCAGCACGCAGCACGCCGGCATGGAGTTTCTGCTAGGCGCGTTTGTTCTGGCTGCGATAGCGACGACGTACATGATCCACCGAGCGCACGCTCTAACCCCTTTCGAGCGCTCAGTGCTGTCTGATCCCGCGCTTTCAGATTCTCCACTCACCGTCCGCCATGGCGAGATCCTGACGATTTCACACTCCCTCGCAGGCTTCCCGGATATACCAGTTAAAGTGCGAGCTGTGTACGTATCTGCTGCGTCGCCGCGGAATCCACATCCAGCGCAGTTGCCTGCTTTCGTGCTGATTCACGGATTAGGCGGCCAACTAGCCCAATTCGACGCGCTGGTTGATTTTTTTGCGTACTACGCCAACGTCCTCGCTATAGATTTACCGGGTCACGGAGGCGCGCCTTATGATCCGGCATTACCTAGAGAACTATACACGACCGCGTCATTGGTGAAGTTGATCAGCGAGTGCATTGACGCAAAGCTTGGGCCGGAGCGAGATATTGTGGTGATCGGCCACTCGCTTGGAAGCGCTCTTGCCTGCCACTTGTGTCTTGAGCCGGCGATGAAATCTAGAATCAAGGGCTTGGTTGGTATATGTCCGCCTGCGCCGCTGGCTAAATCGTCTCGACGCGCACAGAAAATTGCGAGATATGTGCCGGCCGCGATATTTGATTTATTCCGATATTCTGATCGCAGCGGTGGGTTGTATTCACCATCAGTAACAAGAATGATGGGTGAGTTTGACGGTAGTACTGAAGAGGAAGAACTTGTGCGCAGACGACAGTTACGGTGGAACTTACAGGTCAATACTACCGTGTGGCTGAATATGGCGTCTGGAGCTAATATCCCTGAACTTGGCGATTGGTCGAAGATCACTGTGCCGTCTTGTTTTATTGCCGGCGAACTCGATCGTGTGACGGCATCGGATAATGCGGTTTTAATTTCGGAAGCGATGCGAGCTACGCGCAGCGCTGAGGACGCCGAGGTCAGACTTACAATCATCCCAAAGGCCGGGCATATGTGTCTGGTCGATAGACATCAACCAGTCTGCGGAATCATAAATGATTTTATAGTTGCATGCGTTGATCAAAGACTCTCGCTTGGTTGGCAATTAGCCGATCTTGCTACGCGCGACGATAAATGGAGTTTGAAAAACGAAGCCAAATGGCGATCCGTTGATGCTGTTTCTGAACCCGTTGGACAATCGCATATCCGAGCGATGAAAACCCTTCGCCAGGATGATCCGGACCAGAACCCTACAAGTTTGGAGAACCGGTATCCGGATATCACCGATATCATTGATATTTCGCGCGATATGCCGCCTTATGAGCCGTCGACTTTCCAGCGCATCAAGTACCATAAATTCCCCACCGTGTCCAAGATTCCACCTACAAGACACCAAGTCGACGAGTTCATTTCCCTAGTCGACTCTCTTGTCACTGATGCAGATGGCAACCAAACAAACCACGTTGTCGGGGTACATTGCCATTACGGATTCAACCGGACCGGATTCCTGATTTGCTCGTATTTAGTGCAGAAAATGGGCGTTCCTGTGCGCGATGCGGTCGAGTATTTTAAACAGGCGAGACCGCCGGGGATAAAGCATCCACATTTTATCGATGAATTGTATGTGCGGTACACTTTATAGCCTACTTAATACTTTTGGTCTGATTTACTGAAAAAACCTGGGTATACTTTTGTTAAATTGGCGTATTTGGGAATGGGTAACTTTTTAATATTAGTCTTGAGATTGACATACTAGTCTCGTTTAATTGAATTACTGTACATGCTCAACTCATGTTGAAGTCGAAATAAGATATGCTGGCAAGCTGAACAGTCAATAGACACATCTTCTAAAAGTATGCTTCAAAGATGCTACCAACACAATTCGGAATTCCCCTGATTGCATCAATCATAGCAGCCATACCGGATTTTGCTAAATAATCTAATAAAACGTGTTTTTACCATATTATTACATACAAAAATATCCAGTTACAAATAGCACAGTTCATAGTGGAACGTCCGAATTTTTCTAATGAAACAATCGATGAGCCACAGACGGGAACTGTCCCTGACTGTTTCTGAATAACAATTTCTCAGCATTATAATCATTTTTCTGCCAACACGCTTCTTTCCACGCACTGACGATCGAACTAGGTAGTGAAATAGTGTATCTTAACAAAAACTCATTATCGACACATTTCCGCGCCTCAGAGTCGTACTCTATTTGACGCGGTAAGAGTGGGTATTTCTTAGTTTTGGATACTCCGGCGTCTCCTTTGAATCTCCGGAGTACGTCATGGATGTAGGAAGAAGGCATGCATTTCGTTGGATTTGGAGCATACCGGAAAACAAAATTGCCAGATGGCTCGATGAAGAGTAAGGATTTCAATTTCGGCATGTCGTGGCGGAATGAGTCTGCTAGTTGGATCAGGAACGCGTTTAAGGTCTCTGGATCTTTATCTGGATCACTTCTGCAGAGTGATTTGGCATATGAGTTGGTTAATGAATCACTATAGTCATATCCGAACGGGTCCCACTGCGATGGCGCAAGTACTAAATACTCCAGATTTGGCCATTTAGCAGAAACGATCTTTGATGCTGATGAAGGTCCAGCGTCGGAGTTTATCTCGCCAGTGTCGGCAAGAAACTCCATAGATAGTGGGAAATTTAATACCAGTCTTCTAGATATACCTGCTCTCCGTCTAATGGCTCGCGATAGACGGTCACCTGCGCCGGATCTGTGTAGAGGGGTTTCTAATGCAAACTGTGGTACCACCATAGGAACCCGTCGGATATGCTGGCTAGATGTACCTAATGTAAACCAATCAACCACATAATTCCTCTCCAGTCTCGGAAAAACGAAAAAGGCAAGATTAAGAGCCGTGACGGAATCAGGAAGAGACTCGAGAACAGTCAACGCACCTATTTAAGCGGTATTAGCCTTTGTGATCTCGCTGTAGAATGAATGCTTTTAGAGAGCCCTACTGTTGTAATAGTAGATTCGATGGGTTTCCGGTAAGTAACTTTTCTCAGTCTGAAAGAACTCTCGGCGGTATTCGGTCAGCTCGTGAAATCCAAATTTCCATCCAAAAGACTCCAATGCGGGAAAGAAATCTAAGAGGACTTTGACGGATTCTGGAGGTATCATCCATTGTCCAGTGAGAGAGCTCGTGATTTCGAATTTAGTAACGGCAGGAAATCTTCTCTTTTTGAGTACTCTCAGCGCATCATCCGTGTATAATTTCAGTTCTAACGGATTCTCAGGATAATTAATGATTGGAGCTTGCAGAATGTCCAAAGCGGTTCTATATCTCATTTTCGTACTTGCTATTCGCACGTAGAGCGGCTTTGATATTTTTAGTCGAGCATCCTGGATTAATTCCACAATATCGAAAAATAAACTGAAGCTTCTCCACAGATAGTCGCGTGGTTTTAGTGAAGTGTCGTCAATAAGCAATTCTATGCATTCAATGTATTCTAGCACTTTTGGCTTCTCGACGCATAAGCTGTACACTTTCTCAGCCGTGCTATCGAGCACTTTCACCAGTCTGAACAGATTGCGCTGATAGATCTCAGCCCATTCTTTGCAAACCATCCGCACTTTTTCCGAAAACCAAATATCTTTCTCAAATGAGGAATGAATATCGCTGAACCATTCGAAAGACCATAGAAAGTTTCCTTCAGTTATATTGGAAACAGATGCAGAGTTGTTATCAAGTCTACCAGAGACGAATGTGAGACCTGCGTCTTCTAGGATCCTCATAAGCACGTTCTGCGGTAGTCGCAATAACAGACTCGTCTGCTCAACCATTGCTAATTAGCATTTCATCCAGCGCACATCCGTAGTGATTGTTCTATAGCTGAATGGCTGCAATCGGTTGGAGCGCTGCTGATCGAGGCTTACGATGTTTCATGTGACTTTCTGCTTGGCTTAAACCCCGTAATCGGTTATATTTACAGTTATTTACTGACACGAGTAATATCGGCGCAGCAGTTTGGCACAAGTTCGGTGAGAAACCACACAGGAGACTTATTAAATGTGCTAGCACGTTATGTACTGCCTTTATTTTGTAGTTTCGAGTTCTCATACAATGGCTAGAGTGTGGACTTACAGCAGGTGAAATGCATGCAAGCTAATACAGTAATCATTACAACAGCTGACTTATCAGACATTCTTCCAGCAAAATGCAGTTGCTTCTATTAGAGTGTATCCTCATCTATTATTACAGTCCCAAAATCCTTCGTAGCAGGTCTAGCCAAATCTCCGAAATATGCACATAGAGCTTTACAATGTCCGTTGACATGTAGATAAGAGAGCAGGAGCTTATCGTCTTGATTGAAATGCTGGTATGTGAAAGTGTGAAGGTCTGCTTGTTGGCGAATTTGGATAATATCAGAGTTGCGGGGAAGGTAGAGGGCAATATTTCGCGATAGCGGACATGATGCGTTCATTATGGTGCTTCTGTGAGATTCGAGTTAGTTGATTTACTTGCAGCAATCACAAGTGAAAAAGAAATACGTACATCGAGTATGGTTGCATCTGTTCGAGGTCAAACACGTCTGCGTACAAATAGTCCGGCCCACCCCATGGCGGACTCAGAAACACGCAGTCGATTTTCTCATTTTCGAACCGTCCTGATTTAATCAACTCAAAATAGTCGCCTTCAATGAATTCAATCTTGTCTTCGACACCGTACAGTTCCGCATTATGTTTCGCACATCGAATAGAAATCGGATCGTACTCGACGGCAATGACTTTATCTACCAGAAGAGCAAACTGTATAATGTTCCCCCCTGCTCCAGCAAAACCATCTAAGATCACTTTCGGATGTATTCGCTCAACCATATGTTCTGCAATACTTCTATATAAAAATGTTAGATCAGACTCAGCATCTCAAAGGCGCAACTAAACCGTACTTTGCAATAGGCTCTGGAGTTATGCTATACCACGATTCTTCATTGAGCCAAAACCCTTCGTCAAACTTCGACGATATGTTGTATCTCTGCCTCCAATATCTGGGTAGTGTAAGTTAAGACTTATATTTACTAGCAAAACTTCACTATAGCTATATACTTTCTCAGATATCCGGGGAGCGTTTCTGCATCGAACAGCACCTGGTCCAAGATCTAGACGTGTCTGAGTATGACTTCTATAGACTATTGTAAATCCAAAATACCTACATCCTCTCCATCGTCGTGTATCTCGTATTCACGATCCATTTGGGTCTCGACAAGTTGCAAGAGGCACTGTGGCTTTTTTCTGTTCAAAGGCCGTGCAAGCTGAGCAGCCCTAATCCGCAATACTCCTCTGCGGCGGCGGAAGCGTGCAACTGCAAGCTCGCGAGCTTTGGTTTACAGATTGTCGGAGTTATGAGATAATACATCATCAAATGAAGACCGGCTGGATAGTTAGTTGCTAGGGCGCGCGGTCGCCTCACTACGCTCCATTACAAGTCTCCACAGTTCGTTTATACTATAATCATATATTACACAATACTCCTTTCCTGTCTACTCAACCTCATCCTCCTCTTCCTCAGTCGACTGCTCGGGCTCGTCAGTCGCGCTCTTCCGTCGGATTTCCGAATCCTTTGGTGGAGGCGGCGGCGCGCTGCCTGTGATAGCCGGGGCATGTACATCCGCTTCCTTGCTGATCTTTTCCTGCTCGTCGAAATAGGCATCAAGCTGATGGGTTGCGTCCGAACTGGGTTTATGGTGCTTACGGCGCATATATGATGGCATCGCAACTTCTGACGGGGATGGCGGGACTCGGGACGAAGTGTCTGCCGGGACAGGTGGCGGCGATACCGGTTTCTCGGCCGTGGACTCGTCTGAGATATGCATTTGCTTCAAGAGCATTTCTGTTTGCGTGGCGGGCACTCCTGTTGCGGTAGTACCTTGCTCTTGAGGTTGCTCACTTGGCTCGTCTTCATCTGCGGAGAATATAGTCTCGCCAGGAACCGGAACCGCGCTGTTGAACTCCGGAATGCGGTGGAGGTATCCAAAGCCAATACCGCAGCCAAGAACACCGTCCCCACCCCAGTCGCGCTCAGGCACGATCGTCGCGAGTCGCACGACGTTGTAATCGTGATTGTACACTTGCAGCGTCAGAACTTTGTTTAGGTTCCGCTCTAATGCGTCACCTAGCGCTGACTCCGATAATAGTTTATACCCTTCAATGCCCACGATGTAATCTGAGTCCGCGACAAGACCGGCTCTGAATGCCGGTGACGCAGGCTTGACGTCGAGTACGTGGAATACGAGATTGGAGAGAGCCAAGGGCGCCCATTGCAGCGTAAGACCCAGGTTCAGTTCCGATGACTCTTCGGTCAAAGGTGGAATAGATACGAATATCTCGCGTAGTTGTTGTCCTTTATAGCTGAATACTGTGAACTTGACTGATCTGCCCGCACAATTCCGTATTTCTTCCACAAACAGGTCTATATTTCCATCTTCCTGAATATACCACAGCAGTTAGTAAGACTTTTAGTGTGAAAATAAACAAAAACGCACAATTTGATGAGCATTAATGCCACAAATAAAATCGAACAACGATTCAAATCCAGCTTCGGCAGCAGGAGAGTTCTCCGTTACTTTGAGCACCTGGAATCCAAACGAATTGAGCAGTGCACTATCGGCCCCATGATGTATCGATTGTTCGTTTCCCATTATAATGTGAGCGGACTAGTTAGACGATGATGCCGAGATCAGAAGATGCGAACGCCAGTGATGCTGTGGAAGAGGCCCATGACGTGTGAACTGCGCAGACATAGGGTTTCGAGCCGGGTAATTGAGGTGTCAGATGCTATATGGACAGACCTCATCTGTTCATATAAACATTCATATAAAACCAATGAAAAATAATAAGAAATTTAATAAGTTATATATCTATTACTTGGAGCAAACGCAGCTTCCTTCAAGCCGAGCTGTGTAGATGACTATGGGAAACTGCATTTCTGTCTCTTTAGAAGCCCGGTTCGCAAGTCTCATCTAATTTCAGATTTCCCCACAAATAAATTAAAACCCATTAATATGGATTATTGCCCTTGCAGAATAGATCTGCAGCAAACCAAGGCTGATGCGCGTGCTTGTTTGGAGTCGCGACATGAAATTTGCCGGGCCGCCTTCAGTGCCCTTACGATAAGCTTAATCTTATCAGCCCTGCTCTGTCCCAGCACTCCATATCTCCAGACTCCACATTATCCAGCTTTTATACAATGGAAACCATTAAAATCACCGCTCCATCGCTCGGCGGTGTGACTATCACCGGGATTGCAAACAGTGAGAAGACTGTTCAGTTCCGTGGACTGCAATATGCTTCCATCGAGAAGCGCTTCGATTATCCTACTCCTGTCGACAAATACGACGCCGATGTCGATGCCACCGAGCATGGGTCAGTCTAGCATTTTTCCATCTGATTTAACAATACGGTATGCTTACAATTGACTACAGCGCTATCCCTCCACAGCCGGCACGTCTGGCGTCTCCCGCAATCCCGAAAGACCAGCTTCCGACCTCCAGCGCGCCGCAAGATGAATTTGCCTGCCTGAACCTCAACATCACGCGGCCCAAGAACTTCGCCGGTAAAATCCCCGTCATTGTCTGGATCTTCCCCGGCGCAAACACATTCGGCTCGGCGAGCGACAAAACCTATGATCCTACCACTTTGGTATCGCGTTCGTCTGATAAGGACCTGCCGGTGATGTTTGTCAATGTGAACTATCGACTTTCGCTCCTCGGATTCGTTTACGTTGACGGCCGCGCGAATCACTCGATGTACGACCAGAGCGCTGCTTTGGCTTGGGTTAAGGCGCATATCGAGGACTTTGGCGGTGACTCGACCAATATGACTTTGATGGGCGAATCCGCCGGTTCGCTGATGACGCACTACCATTCTCTTGACCCGGCCAGTAAGGGATTTTTCAAAAGGATCGGGATGATGTCGACTGTTATTGAGTCCCGTACTCCATTCCCTCTCAATGATGCAAAGAGTCTAGCGGCCAAGGCTAAAGAACTCTGCGGCGTCAAGACCGATGAGGAGTTGAAGAACGTCCCGGTTGAGACGCTTATTGACTACGCCGTCCCGATTATTGGCGGTATGTACGGTCCCGTTGACGATGGTGGATGGTTGGGTGACTTGACTTCCGATCCTACGCCATACATTGACCGTCTTCCGCTCGAAGGCATCGAGGCCGTCATGATGGGGAACACTCGGTTCGAGTCGATTTTCTACAAGCCCAAAATCGGTCTCATTCCCACCGCCACCCGCTACGAGCGTCTACTTGAGGTCCCCGTGGTGGGAAACTGGCTAGCTGAGGAATATAAGATTGTCCCCGATGCCAATAAAGACGAAGAGACTCTCGACAACCTCGTGCAGATGTACGACGACATTTCATATGGTCAACCCATCGACATGACCGTCCGTCGTCTTCGCGAATCCGGCCGCTTCAAAACATACCACTATCTCTTCGACGAGCCTAATCCGTTTCTCGCATCTCTAGACGCTCATCATGGCGTCGACGTGTTTTATCTTTTCAATTCTTTCAAATTCGACGCAAAATACGACTCGTTCGTGGACAAATACCAAACAGGCTGGATTCGCTTCGCTAACGGCCTCGAGCCCTGGGGTGAGAATGTTTCGGAGGTCGTGATGCTTAATCAGGATATCAAGCCTCGCAAGGAAGGCGAGTACGAGCAGCGTAGACGTACAGAGGCATTTGCCAAGTTGAATGCTTTTAGACATCAGTACGATGCCTACAACATCACTAAGCGCTTCTTGTACGTCTGAGATCGTATCTCTGAAAATCAGTAGCTTAATTAATACAATAACTCAATACAATCCTTGGATATACCATCAAAAAAACGTATTAGATATAAAACAAAAAAAAACTCACAATACAGAGAATACTCCCATGCATTATTAGACATTACGCTCTATCCATCCCTAAACACTCTGCACTTTCCTGTCTTCCCCTCCTTCATCCACGCTGAACTCGATTCCTTCTTGTCTAACGCCGTCAATCTGCACTTCCTGCCCTTCTCGCCTTCGCGCTATATCTTCTATTCGTGGTCGTATAGGATTGTTATCTGTGAACCCAGGATCATCAAGTCTCGAGTTGAACATTGATAAATCTCCACTTATGGAAACCTGCGTAGGTACTTTAGGAACAGTGGGGATCTGCGATCGATGCTGTCTAGGTGGTAATAACATGCGCATCATACTTGAGCCCGTACTACTTGTACTGCTGGTGCTGCTAGCCAAGCTTGACGGCGTCCCTGATAGACTTGATTTCCGACTGTTCCGTCGGCTCCAAATACCTGTCGCTGCACTTTCGATAGGTGGCGATGGCAACGGTGCTACGTCTTGCGGCGACGGACGGACAGGCGTATTGATCAGCCCATCTCGCCGTAGCCTCCGCTTATCAAGCCCAATAAACGTGAACTCATCGTTGACGGGCGACCATGCAAATGCTTGATGCGACAGATTATGTATGGGCCGCGAGGGGCATGAGTGGCGCACATCATGCGCTCGGAATGTCATATCGCGGGAACAAGCCCAGAGTACGCCTCTTTGGCGTCTCTTGCGTCGTGTTGGTCTGACTGTATGAGGGGGTGGTGGATGAATCGAAGTGATTGAGGAAGCTGGCGAAGATGTGTACTCTCTGTCGGATTCGGAATCTGAAGAATCCTCCTCTAGTGGCACACGCGAACCGAATAATCCATCGCCAGCCCATGTGAGACCCATAACGGGACCAGAATGCGAGTCAATGACACGCTCGGGCACATATTTCCGGCGCAAATTGAATACATGTAATCTATAATCTCCTACCGACAAACTTGCGCACGCAACCGGTAAATCGGCAATTTCAGACACTTTCTCGTGAGCGAGAGGTCGTCGCCAAATTGCGGATGATATCGCGCCAGATGTCTTTATTTCGTAGAGTGGTTTCAGCGGAGTGTGGTCAGCAGTCTCATGCCTCAAATCCCACGCCCGCATTGCCCGATCCCGACCACCGGTAAGAACCACATCCATCGACGGATGAAAATCCAGACATAGACCTGAACCTGAATGCGCAGCTACGCGACGATCTGCACGTGAGAGATTTCGGGCATCCCAGCGTGCTAATGTTCCAGTGTCGAAAATTGCGCAGAACCGTGCACCGTCCACAGATGAAAACTGTACGCGTCGGGTAGCATCGGGACCCTTAACCGTAGCCACATTCTGCAGCGTACGCAAATCCCAATACCGGACGGTGGAGTCCTGACCTCCGGAAATGAGGATCTGTGGATTAAAAGTGTTTACACTAAGTGAGTTGACCATTCGAGTATGTCCGGACGCAAATCGGCGTACTGCTTTGGGATTGTCGACGTCGTGAAGGGTTATGAGCCCGTTGGTTGAGGCGAAGGCGATAGTGCGTGAGTGAGGACCGATCAGCCATTTGAGATCCGAAACATAGCCAACATTCGTATCATTTGCGAGTAAATCTTGAGCTTCGCAGATCTGCGTCGGTTCGACGCGAACAACTCTCATATCTGATTAGTGTCAGTCCAATTCCTCAATGTATATAGCACTCAAATACGTACATCCTCTACCAGCAATGACGGCGTGATTTGAGGCCGCATCAGCAGAAAGTGCAGTGAGCGCAGCGTCGGTCTGCAAGATCAGTTGGGACCGAGTTTCTCGCGTATTTGTAGGTAGTGATGGCGGTGCAGAGCCAGTGATGTAGTGGCCCAGTCGAGCGAACGCACCGAGTCGTGGACTAGGCTGAGGACTCGGTTGCAAATTCATAACAAATGGCGTACAATATATAAGAGCAAACAACAAACACAAAACGATGCTGGATTTGTGGTGAAATCAAGCGTAAGGCGGAAAGCTGCTGGATCCGGAGTCTAGCACTTCGAAAACTTTTCTAGTTGATTCAAATGCCAGCAAATATTCCCGCACAGTCCCACATTCACTGATAGCAGTATATATCACAATGAAAACAGTAAAGCTCTAAACTGCAACGGAATTGCACAGAATCGGGCGCAGTCTGAACACAGCCTGGAGTGGTCTCGTGTAGTCTTGCAGACGCAGCACAATCCCTAATAACAATATTTTTAAATTTCAAACACAACAAACAAGTAGAAAGCGCCTCGACGGCCGCGCGGCCGCGGGCAGGCCGGGAGTGGACGTGAACTTGGGGGATTTGGGGATGGTTGGATGGGGGGATTTGGGGAAGCAATCGGTTCCGCCCGCGGAGTGGACGAGCATCCCGCTTGATTACATTGCATATCACGTGAAACGGGGTTTGTAGTAATATTCTTTCTGGGAAGTAGGCGACGATGATGTAATTCAGAGGTTTGTTCAAGTCCGCAGAAAGATGAAATTGCTCTCGCATAACCTGGCAAAGGATGGCTCAGGAACGATGAAATTGCTGCCGGACGAGTCTGCGGACTTGTGGCATGCATACAACGTCATTTCTCCCGGAGATATCGTCAAGGCATCAACGTTCAGGTTCGTATGTCGAATGATTTAGCAAAGCTGAACGAATTCTGATTGAAAAACGAGCAGACGGATAACAAAAGATGACGATAAGAACGGCGATAATCCAACGAATGGCTCTTCAGTCTCGCAGCGAATTCCGCTTGTTCTTGCCGTGCGAGTACAAAAGACAGACTATGATGCGACTGCGTCTGCATTACATTGTGCAGGACCGGTCGCAGAAGAGTCTCCTCACGTTCGGCTTGGAGCCTTTCATACTCTAGATCTTGGTTTACATCGTGCATTCTCCCTCACAAAAACACCAGAGGCGCCGTGGGATTCGGTTGCAAAGCAGACGATCCTCGACGCCTGTGATCCAGCGTCACGAGCCGAGATCGGTGCAGTTGTACTGCAACCCGGTCTTGCAAATATATGTCTTGTATCTGAGCATATGACTTTACTACGGCAAAAGGTAGAGCTTTCTATACCCGCTAAAAGAGCAGCAGGATCTGCGATGGCACACGATAAAGCGCTAAATCGCTTTTATGAACTCACTGCGATGGCTATGGCGCGGCATTTAGATTACGAAAAACTGAGGGCAATAGTTATTGCTTCTCCAGGCTGCTTCGCCGGTTCGCGACTTATGGATACTTTAATGGCTCGCGCAGCTGAAGACGCAGGCACTTCTTCAGAAACAGCGGCGTCAAGTAAAGCGCTTCTCAGAGCTCGACAAAAGTTCCTCGTCGTGTCGTGCGCTTCTGGCCATATACATGCTTTGAACGAGGCGCTCCGCGCACCGGAAGTTCGAGCCCGACTAGCTGATACGAGATCAGCGAGAGAAACAGCAGCGTTAGAAGCTTTTTTTAAAGCACTGGGCGGCAGTTCAGGAGTAGACGAGTCAAAGGCGTGGTACGGTCCCAAACAAGTAATAGCGGCAGTCGAGCAAGGTGCGGTCAAGACTTTGTTAATCTCTGACCGGTTATTCCGAAGTAATGATGTTGTTGAGAGGAAGAAATATGTGGCGCTTGTCGAGCAAGTCCGCGCACAAGGGGGCGAAGTGCTGATTTTTTCAAGTTTGCATGAGAGCGGGCGGCAGTTGGAGCAGTTCACGGGTATTGCAGCTATCCTGCTGTATGCAATGCCTGAGTTAGAGGATATGTCTGATGACGACGAACCTTCTGAATAATATATTTTTTGGTTATGTTTGGGTTTTTTTTGGACAAGGAAAATTAATAAGAGTGTCGGTTGTTTTAACGTATAGATATGATCATAAATTCATCATGCCTCAAGAGGTCTCGGACCAGAATGGTCTCTGATGTAGTTGACGTACCAACATTTGCCATTGACTGCCCTTAGTGCGTCCTGAGCAAGACCATATAATAATCCCATTTTAGCGCCGGTTCGCATCGTGCTCTTCACCTGTCGCCATGGTAAATGATCTGCGATTGTTAGCAAGTAATTAATTGGAAATCAACACCGAACGATAACATACGTCTTTTAGCGTAAAAAAACCCAACAACAGCAGCTCCAACAGCAGTATTTAGACCGTCGATTTGTCCTCTAGCTGTATCTAGTGCAGCTTCAACTCCAAACAGCGTACTCGTGAATAACAACCCACTAGTAGTAAAGCGCACACTCTCCTTCATGGAATCAAACATCATAACATAGTTTTTCCGTTTATGGTAAAAATACCATCCTTGGACATTTGCGGGTAATCGATGAGAATTCTCAGCTAAGTACCGTAATCCGGCAATCTTCGCGCCTTGGTATGAGCCCAGTGGCAATGTTATACATGCAGTCGCGATGAGAAAAGCAGGAATGCGTATTAATGGATGTAGGCCGAACCTTTCATCAGACTGATCGTCAAGCGAAGCTATCAGCTCTCTTAAGGACGGAGATGGGCCGTCTTGTAGAGCTTGTATCTTTTTTGATTGTGCGGCCTGCTCTGACTCCTGCAGTGGTAATTGCGTGTTCTCGGTCATTTTTGCGTTCTCTTATGTAACTTGTACGAATATAAAGCGGCGCTAACTAAAAACCAAGCTTAACTGTAGTATGCTGCTGGATAGGTATATACTGAACTGGTTACAAGTTGCTGATCGTAGTCAATGTCGGTTGTCGATAAAGCTGTATTCTGACTTCCTTGCTTGTAACGCAGCACTCAGCTGTAAATATGCAACTAGAACCCCGTAGTAATTGCAAAATTATCCCTATATCATCAATAAGGATAGCAATGCAATCAACAACAAATGCAAAGAGCTGCAAAAACGGGAGAATAGCTGGCGTGCGGCGCACTCATCGTCCGCAATCCTCACCACTTCCCACTACGGCTTCTCTATCGTTTACTCTCTCGGGTCGCCTTCGACAGATCTTGTTTACCAAATCCTTGAAAAATGGCCGATACAGAT
Organism: Myxozyma sirexii; assembly: GCA_030568315.1. Classification (NCBI taxonomy): domain Eukaryota; kingdom Fungi; phylum Ascomycota; class Lipomycetes; order Lipomycetales; family Lipomycetaceae; genus Myxozyma; species Myxozyma sirexii. The sequence continues at coordinate 454,875 of JAJLTT010000007.1, read as the reverse complement.
GGCACAGATATGTCGAATGCAGCACCCACTATTCGGCCTCCGCCAGAAGGAAGACTTCCATGGGCTCAGCGTCACGGAGCTGCCCTGACGCTGATCCCGGCTGGCACACTTCCCCAGCCGGAGAAATTCTCATACGGCCATCGTCGAGTCAAGAATTTCATCTTCAAGATAAAAGACTATTTTTTACTTACAGCGCCGGGTGTACACGACCGGACACTTATTCAAGCATTCATGCTATATCTTTCCGGACCGGCATTGGCTTGGGCAATGCTTTGCGTAGGCGACGACGCCTCGTTAGAAAACTATCCTTATCGAGACGATTTCGATGGCTTTCTAGACCACTTCGGCGAGGTATTTGGGGCAAATACACAGCCTGCACCCCGCTCGCTACGAATTTCACAAGAAGGCTGCACAATAGATGAATATGTGGGGAAATTCTATACTATACTATCATGGATCGATGATCGGAATCTCAATCTTGCAGAGGTTTTTTATCAAGGATTGAGTCCTGCTTATCGTGAGCTTGTTGATGCCGAGGAGGATGGCTGTGCCGACAAATTAATGGATGTAATTATAAAAGCTCGAATCGTCGATTCGCGGTTGGAGGCGGAGAAGATTGAGCGCGGAGAACGCAAACTGGATGAAGTGCGCAAATCGACTTGATCGAATAATCCACGGCGTTTTATATATTTACAAATATTGGTTTATTATAGTATTCAAAAATTGCATTAGTTTTCTTTAAATCAAAATTACACATATTATTCCTAATCCCATTTGTCCTCTTGAACGCCTTGCATAGCCTCCTCATATAACCCCGGAACCTGACCATTCCCCACCTGCGCTGGATCCTCAGGAGTACTAACTGGCGGCACAACACCAACCATATGTAAACTCTTCATGAAGCGGTCAAGATCGGCTTCCGTAGACGTAATCGATGGGAACTCAGACAGATCGACACCCGCAAATGGCTCAGCCGGTTCGACAAATTGTTCGTCATCACGAACATAGACTGCTTGTGGAGTTTGATTATTCTCTACACTTGTCAAAGAATCCAACCTCTGTCGCAGGTTTTCAGATAAAGCTAACACCCAATCCGCATGATCCCAGTGGTCCTGAGCTTGATAGACCACCATCTCGCAAATCTTCAGCTGCGTCCTGAATAATGTCATAGCCGCGCCTCGGGCGTTATTACTTCCAACCAGATTCCGCATCTGCGTGAATAGCATCACAATCGCCATAAAGAACGCAGCGTATGCATTTTGAGGCAATAAAGCAATAGCAGAATGCGTTACAAGCGTTGATCCTAAATCGGAAATCTGAGCGACTGCTTCCTGCACGGCCGCAGCAGAAAAGAAATCCATTGTTTCGCTATCGGAGTTGCTGATTGCTGACATATTACATGCTGAAATCATCTGGTGCATGTAGATCAAGTGATGGTTATATACAAGCGCAATAGCTACGCAGTAAATATAATGCGGCGAACTTTGCACCTGCGCAGATAACTGCAGTTGAATCGGTAATTCGCGTGACCATTTCAACATGTCATGCCTTATCTTGCGTAAAAACTCAAGCGAGACGGTTTGCGATGCGCGAGCCTGGATCATGTCACGAAGAATCATAGCTAGTCGCGTCATAGCAATAACGTACATGCCGTTCTCGACGGCACGAACTCCCCACATACTCATATCCGCATCATCTGAATCTGCAAGTGGATCCACATCAGACTCAAAGTCTTTTAATACTGTAAACTCAGCGTCACATTGTAGCAAGTTGATCCGCAATGGTTTGCCTAATAGTGCCGCGCAGAACGAGTCGCGAGTAACAAGACACGACCAAATACGCTTCCATAACCCTTTATCTTCATCAGAAATTTCAATAGACGGAGATTGCTTATGAATTCCCAGCGTTTCGGCAACATTTACAGCGACTGATATCCAAGAGAACGTATTCCAATAGTCATTTGGCTTGCCACCCCAGAACGAGAGTAAGATGGCGGATTGTAATATCACGATTTTATTCTTTTCATACGAAAAATCAAAGAGTGATTTTGCACGACCATAAAACATTGTGCGCGCTTCGCGACGTGTACACGCATTCTCACGGCAAATTAGACTTATGGGACAATATGTTACTGCAGCAAAGCATATCGCGTGAAGTAGCATCCAAGGACACTTGTCAGCCTTGTACATTTTCATGAATGAGACTCGGTCGATAATAGAGTAAAGCGGGTGCACTTTTTGAAAGTAAGTTGCAATGAATTGATCCAGAACCTCACGGGGTGGCTTCTGAAAGCAATTCTCGGATTCCAAGTACGCAATCTTAGCCGCTGTCATATGTGGCGGGTGGCTTTCCGGGTTAACTTCAAGAGCAGATGATATTCTAGCCGGTTTATGTCGTATGGGACTGTCAGCTGAAGAAGTCGGTGAAAGGGATTGTAAAAGTCCACCCATTGGAAACGAGTCACCAAAGTAAGAAGCCGAATTGCGGTCCGTTTCGGAGTCACTGACGAAGCAGCGAAAAACGACAGACCATTGCTCGCTTGGATCTTTTGATGCGGTCGCAGCAATCGTTTGCACGTATCCGATGGGCGCGTTTCTGGTTGGCGAGGTAGCAGACTCTGTCGGCTTGGCTGCAGAGGATAGTAAGCTCTGTAGTAAATCTGAATGGCCAGCAAAGGCAGTATCGGGCAAGACAAAACATAATTGTCGTTGCGAAGAGCTCTGCGAAGCAGAAGCAGTCTGTAATACAATAGTTTGCTGCTCAGAATTGCTAGCTGAATGGTTTGTAGTCGACGATTCTGCCTCGTCATCTGACTTTTTGATTTGCTCGCTACCTCCGCTTCGCATTCTCCGCATCCACTGCTTACGGTCATACAACCCTCGCTTGGATTCTTTGACCTGACAATCTGTCAGATTTCTCTCGCGACACCTAGTGCACGGGGAGCCATTAATGGACACGTCGCAGCGGATTTTCGAGGCATGGCATCGTTTGCAGGCGATTGAAGAACGAGTGGGACGCCGGGGAGGAGGCTGCTCGGCCTGCTGCTCGGCCTGCTGAGATATTGATGACGAAGTAGACATTTCTCGTATCTTAGGAAGACATATAAACGAGGGGCGAAGGCGAGTACTAAACAGAGCTGATAAGATAAAGAAGATAGAAGCAGTAAAAGAAGAGGCAAAAGAGAGGTAAAGGTGGGGAAGACAGGAAAAACTTAAAATGGGCGGGGAGGCTCTGGTTAGTAAGCCCACAAATGTTACATAGCGGCAGACTGTGCGGCATAATGCGGAATAGAAATTGCTAACGGTGGTTTATCAAGCTATTCAAGCCTTATATAATGCGATACTGAAGAAACAATTGCAACTCAAGTTCGCGAGCCATAGATATTCTAGTCTACGGCTGCTAACACCGCCTGCCCGGATGACTAATCACATGCTCTAACTTGAGTACGTAATAGTTTACCAAGCCTCTGACTAAGCTTCCACCGGATGCGATTTTCCCTGGCAGCTCCCCACCACCCAACCCCCGCAACTCTTGTATCGGCGTCGGCTTCGCTATCAGTGCAATGGCGTCGTTATCTCAGCAGAATCGAAGCCACCGAGTTCAGAGCCCACTCGATTTCTTCTTCGGTCTATCCGGAATATATTTTATGCAGATGCCGACTCGGCCCTGAGCTGCCGCGGCTACTTCGAAATAGCCGACCTGATCTTAGCTCTTCACCCCGCAATTTCTGTATATAACTGGTCTCCAGATTCCCCATGGAAACCGTCTGTTCTGCAGCAATTCATACTCAGCCGACTTGCACTGTGCCAAAATGACTGCAGACTCTACTATCGACATCCTCTACGTCGGTGCTGGTGCGTTCTTCTCTCAAGGATCGTCCTTATATCGCCGCTAACGCTCGTCATTAGGAAACATCACCTTTGGAAATGACAACGTGCTTTGGAATCACTCTCTTCGCGTAGAGAGCCTTCTTGGTGACCGACTCAACGTGGTGGCCATCGTTGATCCCAATCCCGAACGCGTCAAGCAAGTTCTTGCGCAGAAGGCAGCTTCCAACCACGCCGCGGCGTATAAAGCGACCAAATACTTTTCATTTATCGATAAGGCTGCGGTAGAATATCTGACGACTGTCAACATCGACATGTTCATCCTCGGTGCGCCACCGCTTTACCGAGGAACTACCTACCCGGGTCGCGATCTCGAACTCGAGATCCTCAAGAACTTTGGAAACAAGCCCACGATCTTCATGGAAAAACCAGTAGCTACTACGCGTCCTGACCAGCCTTTGGAAGTTGCCAGACGTCTCAACGAGGCCGGTTTGACTATCGGTGTCGGTTATATGATGCGGTATCTTAAAGTCGTGCAGAAAGCAATGTCAATTATTAAAGAGAATAACCTGACTGTCTCCTGTGTCGTGGCTCGCTATGCTAACGCGTATCAGCGTGTACGCAAGGTCGATTGGTGGACAAAATCTCAGCAAGGAGGCCCTATCATTGAGCAAGGTACTCATTTCTGTGATCTTGCGCGCTATATTGGCGGTGAAGTTGTGCTCGAGTCAGTCAAAGCCCAAGCATTGGAATACTACGAGCCGGCAGGAAAGCTCTCGCATCAGTGCATTGATGAGTCCAAGATTGAAGAAGATGACCGGATTCCTAGGGCGACTACTGCGATGTGGAAGTACACATCCGGCGCTGTCGGCACCCTTATTCATGTTGTCGCCTTACACGGTATTCGCTTCTCCAACGAGATTGCTATTTACGCTGACGGATACCAATTCCGTCTACGTGAGCTGTATACCAACCCAACTTTATACGTGCGTACTCCTGAATCTGATACAAAGGAGGATGTTTACACGTATCCTGGCGATGACCCATTTTTCAACGAGATGGAGACATTTGTTGGTGTAGCTGCAAAGCGTGCCGGCAAAACTCTACCTGTTAGATCAATTCCCGAAAACGAGCCTGCTCCGGCGCAAGAGATCTTGACTAGTTATGAAGATGCTTGCAAAACTTTTGCTATGACCTGGAAAATCAGAGACGAAAGTGAAATCAAGGCCGACTACGAGAAGAAGCCATCTTCCAAATAGATCAAGAGCAAATCGTTTAGCATTTCTATTTTGTACAACTCTAATACATGACCTACCCCTTTTTACTTATACTCACATCTATTCTTCCTAAAACCATCACTGTAAAAAATATAGCAAATACTGCGATAGTAACCAATAAGGGTTTACCGTACTGCGCATTGCTGGGCAGCTCATAAGTAACGTATAGCTCACTTCGTCGGTGTTCATCAGTCATGTCACGCGCAGACAACTTGACAACCGTACGACCGACCGTATCGAGGTGAGAGTATAAGTGCGTACGCTCTTCAGCTAACTCTTTGTAGCTTGAATCAACCGACAAAATCTTAGCGCCTTCCGGAAGCACAACCGATACCTCGACTTCGTCATACATGGCATTAACGGGACCTTCAATAAGGGGTACTCGCAGCACATACAGGTCCTTTTCAACAGTTCTCAAACTCCGTCCCAGATCATGATTCCATCCAAGAGTAAAGCTGTAATTCCATCCTCCGAAAACAGGATATCTCGGACGGAACTCAAGAACCGGTTCGCGATAATCATTTCGCAAATTACTCGTTGAGACATTTCCGATTTCATCAGTGAAGTATACGTCCCGAACACCAGCCCGTAAATGGACTTGCGCGGTTCTTAAAGCAGGGGTACTTTGTTGAGTCATGACAGTGGCTTGCCACCGCACACGCGAGAAATGATCAACAAGTTCGGCGCCAGAGTTGGTGAGCCAATAGCGTTCTTCAGTGGCAAGATTGCCGCCGGTGTGAGAGACCCAGAGCTCGCGTTCGAGTTTTGTCATTTCGATTAACGGCTGGTTGTATTCGTATTTCACGCGGATTGCTTCGTACGTCTTTGGAGCGGTGTTTTGGTAGGGACCGTATGTCAAGGTAGTACCCTCGATAGTCGGATCGTCTTTGAATTTGCTGTAAGCATTTGCAGGACGTTCCGCAAATCTAGAACCAATTAGCATTTTGATCGTTCAAAACGAATCGAAAGCCACTCACTTGATCTTTGTACGCTGCTTGGCGATCAAGTAGGGCATATATGCCACTCTCGATCCCTCCCACACCAAATTCTGGACTTCAGCCTGCTTGATCTTCTTTGGCATAGGTGTCAATTCCCGCACCACCGCGCTCGCAAGCTGAACAGTAACACTCTGGCCGACGGCCACAGCCTTTGGCAGATCAACTTTAACATACTTCATCTGATCTTCATTAACTTCCTCATCGATTGCATAGCTAAGAGGAACTAAACCATCATCCGGCTTCAGTCTGACTTCGTACATGGCAAGTTTGGCAGACAACGGAGACTTTGCATCAGTATAGCTCGCGTTAATCGCGAGGTAAAAGCTCGATTGCGGCTCTGAGCCTGTATTTTCGAGAATGAATGACGAACTATCACGGACATATGACTTCGTAAGATCAACAGTACGAAGATAATTCTGTACAGTGAAAGCAGTTGAATCAGGGGTGAAGGCCGTTGCTACACCGGCAAGCAGCGCTGGTAAAAGAGCCGTGAATCGCATGTTTGCTATCTCAAGTCGCTGCAATTGTATACAGGTCCCACTTGACCACACGTTTTACTCAATTGAGCCGATTGCTTGATGATGTGGGTAGTCCTGGGCTGAGGGGACACGTTGCGAACGCGAGAGGTTTCGAAACTGAAGCAGGTTACCCGGATTTATTACGCACTCCTTTCTATGTTTCTCGATCATTGCCTGCCTGTAAACTCCTTCTAAACGAACCTGGAATTCCACGATGTCATTTAATTCAAGAGTAAGCTGACTGTTTATTTTATTTTTCTAACTATGTTTTAACTTCTTTTATAGAAAGTCTCTGCGGAAATCAACAGAATTCTCTTTGTCAAGAACTTGTCATATAATGTCACGTCTGAAGAACTCTATGATTTATTTGGTCGATTTGGTTCTATAAGGTACTGGTCTACGTTATTGTTTACTGTTTACGACTTGTTAACATTTTCTAGACAAATTCGATTAGGAAACACACAGGGCACAAAAGGCACAGCATTTGTAGTCTACGACGAACTCCAAGACGCCAAAACCGCTTGCGACAAACTCTCTGGTTTCAATTTCCAAAGCAGATATTTAGTGGTTCTATATCATCAGCCTGATAGAAATTCTCTTGCATCATCCGCACAGACTCCTGCGTCAAATGGAGAGCCAGCGGATCCGGTTACGGCTACTCCTAGACGCAGGATGGAGTTTAGTTGATTTGCGTCTTGTACATGTTTTGGAGTTATCGCGCGATTTTATGATTGCGTTCTAAATGGCGTTCATTGTATATTACTACTTAGTTAAATAATGATGCGAGAATCATGACTATGCGATCTTGTCATGCTATAATATCAAATGCACTTGATTTCTGAGAAGGCGATATCCTGAAGCTAAAATCTTCATGTCACTCGTCTCTACTGGAGGCGCGTTATACCGACAAAAAAACATATTTAATTTTGGGACGCTTAATCTTTCAACTATCAAAAGACTGGAAACAAAAAGAAATGGTGAAGGATGCGAGGTTCGAACTCGCGCGAACTTACGTTCAGCAGATATACTCAAATTTGAGAAAACTTAAGTCTGCCGCCTTAGACCACTCGGCCAACCCTCCAGAATTTTAACAAATCAGAATTTTTAGCCAGTTATAAAGCCTTGTTTATCAACCCCTAACCTCCGCTTAGTCATCTTTTTTTCAATTGATATCTGCTTTAGACTAAGCATTATCCATCTGTAATCTTTATTATCATCATTCTAAAAACTACTAAAATGTAGGTTGGTTTATTTGGAGCCTGCGAAGTGATTTATGGAGCTGTTGAATAGTAATGCTTGATGCACTGAATATCTGTTATGCCTGTATTTGTCATCTTATGCCCTGATGAAGTAATCAGCTCTTGAATGCTTTGTCAACACTCCATAGTAATTGTCAACATCTGCAATAATAAGACATAAGACTTATTACTTTGATAGATAGTATTTTTCGTCTTGGTAAAAATTGCTTGGTTGGTTGTACTGGATGCCTGTGCGCTTGAAAGCTGAAGTGATTTGAATCAATGGGGCAATAGATTGGGAAACTGGCTGAAGCCTTTAAATCCAGCGAGACATGACCGCCACTTTGATTCCCCGCCATTTCAGTTTATAAGCTTCTTCTCCACCCTCCACTTCCCTGCTTGAAGACTTTTTGGTATTGGTTTGTACAGTCATTTTTGGCAATAATAACTATTCTGCAAGGCTTAAATAAGAATTCTGACAGATTTATTTAGAGCGCGTCTAATAATTAGACTACTAGCGACATTTGAAAACACAACTGCACGTTCAACCAGAAACTACGTCGAGTAATTGCTCTTAGCTTCAAATTTTTGTGGTAGGCGAGTGTATTGCTTCTAAAACTACTGTGTCTACTGCCTTCTACTGTCAATCTGCCGACTGTTCCGCCAATAATTCTGTACTGTTGCTTCGGTTGTCCTCATCGTCGAGTCCTGACAACAACTAAAGATGTCTGTCCTCTGCTTTGCTGCATTAGCGTATGCAAATGTCATTATTGGTAATATAGTTGATCTATTCAAACAAAAGTTTAACCAAGACAGGCAATCTTCTAACGAACAATCGAACGCAGTAGACAATAAAACTGTCAAAGTTGATTTCTATAAATACAAAGATATAAGGGATGCAGTCGAGCAAAGCAGGAGCTTTGTATCACGATATTTGCCTGTACGGTACGGATTGCTCGACACTCAAGTACCATTTGCGCCTGCGCGTCGATCGCCTCGGTACAAGTGTCGATTCTGCCAAGAGCAAGTTTCAAGAAGTAATATAGTCCATACCTCATGTCTTGATGATAATCGTCATTTGTTGAGTAAGAATGGATCGTGGTATTATTATAACTTGAAAAGACGAGAATGCGGCGGTAGAGCCCTTACTGCGGCCCAACAAGTTGTGCGATTTTCTCAAGGAATACCAGTTTCTGTATATGTGGGTAATCGAAAGACAGTTGATAAAAAGACCGTCGACGAAGGCAAAATGGAGATAAATGGGGCGCTGATGACTTATGAAGATGAGCTTTTGGCGATAGAAATCAGCAGAAAAGGAGGCTGCACCAGCTGCATCAGCACATTTCCTAAAGTCACTGCGTCGCGTGAAAGTATCGCGGCATCGCCATCCCCTCGTGGGACAAAGAGGAAGCGCTGTATGTGAGGTGGTGGGATAACTTATTTGATAGCGGCGGCCGGCAATATTTGCAGAAGCCATTCTTATATTTTCTACTTTCCTGTGTACATTTTTAGTATGAACAACGGAGTTGAAGTGCTTGTATTATAGAGTTACGTTGATAATGAGTACTAGGAGTTTCTATGTTTTGAATGAGATTTCTGAGTATGACGTGCCTTTTACTCAGAGAGCGGCCAAGGAGCTGTGCACAGTGCATTTTTGGGGCGTTTCAGACTGTAAATTCTCCACAGCACCAATATCGTCAACACATTTGCTCATAGAAACAAGTTTTTGCTCATATTAGGTTCATGCAGTAATCTGGAGAACACCGGCGGGGAATTTGGATTGCTTCTCATTGCCAATTTAGCGTATTCCAGTTTTGATATGACGTCACATTAGTGTCCCGAGGCAGAAGGAGTTCCGTCCTCACTCTACCATTTTCGTAGCGTCAGCGCGAATCCAGTTATCGTATTGTAATAAATAACGTGATATAACAGCATAGATATCAATTGACTGACTAAAAATGAATAACAGATTCTGATGGTCTCCTAAATCGCTGGCTGATCAACCGACGCATGTTGAAATCCGCCCACGCGCCCCATTTTAATGCAACGCTCATATAAACCAACCATCATTCGCCGTCACCCTCCTCGTGTTGTCTACACGCACTATCGCTACTGTATACTAAGCATATTCTATCTCACATAACCTGTTGCTAAACAGTGTTTGCATCTCCATAGTAATTTTTATCGGCATATTTCGAAATGGTTCACTTGGGTCCGAAACAACCTCCTTCCCGCAAGGTATGTCACCGCTATTGATCTGGAGTGATACTGCGCTCTAAATGTGCTGACTGATCGAATCTGATTTAGGGGTCTATGGTTGATGTGCCGCGTGATTTGCTTGAGCAGATTTCACAGCTGGAGAAATTGTTGACTGTCGATACGACAAAGTTGTGTGCTATTGTTGATCATTTCGTGCAAGAGCTTGAAAAAGGTAAGTTAACTCTTTCGTACTGAATAATCTGGGTGGGCGATATTAATCCTGTTTTTAGGACTGTCTAAGGAAGGAGGCAATATTGTATGATTTAACTTCTTCTGGAAGGCTTAGCTGATACTAATGCGCGCTTGCAGCCTATGATTCCTACCTGGGTCATGAACATGCCTGAAGGCAATGAACGTGGAAAATATATTGCTCTCGACGTATGTATTTTTTTATCCCATCATGTTTCGGCATTAATATCAATTTTATAGATGGGTGGTACCAATCTACGAGTGGTTGAAGTTGAACTGCTAGGCAACCGCAACTTTGATGTCAGTCAGAGTAAATACCGTATGCCAGACGAGATGAAGACTGGAACTTCTGAGCAGCTCTGGGATTACATTGCCGACTGCCTCAAATCTTTTGTCGATGAGAACCACGAGGCTGTTGAGGGTGAAGAAACGATCCATCTTGGATTTACGTTTAGCTATCCTTGCTCGTAAGTATGACTTTCAAAATGACGTAATTCACTGCTAATGTGGAATTAGGCAATCGGCCATCAATAAAGGAATTTTGCAGCGATGGACTAAAGGATTTGACATTGACGGAGTCGAGGGACACGATGTGCAGCCTATGCTTGAAGCCGCGTTGAAGCGCAAGAATGTACCTATCAAGGTTACTGCTTTGATCAATGATACGACTGGTACAATGGTAGCATCCAACTACACCGATCCCAAGACGCAGATGGGTCTCATTTTCGGAACTGGTTGTAATGGTGAGTTTTAGCGTCATATAATACAGCGAGAAAATATGTGATCTGACTTTGCTGCAGCTGCTTATTTCGACACTGTGGGTAACATTCCCAAGCTTGAAGGACTCATTGACCTTCCTCCTGACACTCCGATGGCAATTAATTGCGAATGGGGTGCGTTCGACAATGAACATGTGATCCTGCCACGAACAGCCTACGATGTTCGTATCGACAATGAATCGCCGCGTCCCAATCAGCAAGCATTTGAAAAGATGATTGCGGGACTTTATCTAGGCGAGATTCAGCGTTTGATTATGCTCGATTTACATGCACAGAAATTTATCTTTGAGAAACAGGATGTTGAGAGACTGAGGGTGCCGTACTCCATCGATGCGTCGCTGTTGTCACAGATTGAAGAAGATCCATTTGAGAATTTATCTGAGGTTGAAGAGATTTTCCTTAAGCGGTTCATGATTGTCACTACTGGTCCCGAACGCAAGCTTCTTCGCAGACTTGCAGAGTTGATTGGTACTCGTGCCGCTAGGCTTGCCGCATGCGGCGTGGCTGCTATCTGCAAGAAGAAAGGAATCACCGAGTGTCATGCTGGCGCAGATGGGTCTGTGTTTAACAAATATCCTCATTTCCAGGAACGTGCTGCGCAGGCACTCAAGGAGATTTTTGGCTGGACGCAGGAGGATCCGAAGGACTATCCGGTGAAATTGTTGCCTGCCGAAGATGGAAGCGGTGTGGGAGCCGCGCTGATTGCTGCGTTGACGCTGAAGCGGATCAAAGAAGGGTTGCCTGTTGGAATGAGCAATGTGCCCGAAGGATTTGGAACGAATTAGATGCGCATGGTATAACATGTACTTTTCTTTTCGACAAGATACTCATTATATTTATCAGTATATTTACAATATGTAGTTATTAACAAGTAATTTACAGATCAAAGACACTCTTGTCAATATCGCACACAAGAACACCGAGAGCACATACACCACCGCCGATCAGCTTTTGCGTCTTGACATCATACGAAGCAGCCGTCATGACACTCATAATATGTCCATCATCCCAGAAAACAACATGAGGAATAGCAAACGCTTCATCTTTCTTAAGCATGAGCGTCATACTTTCCGAGACGACTTCAGGGTCAAACGGCGCTTCGATCTTGGGCCAGATGGAAGCTCCGTTAGGGAACGCCGAGACTAGAATGTCGCCGGATGGAAGTTCGGAGATGTTGTCAAGCGAGGTATGTGCGGCGACTGTTAATTCGAGATCAAGATCATGGGTGAGTGGGTCGATGCTGTACACGTGGTACTTTGCCAGACGAGTATCGGTGACAACCAATTTCTTGCCCTCGTCGACGATGAGGATACCATTTGCGTAGGAGAAACCTTTTTGCTTGATAGAGCATTTTGAGATTGACGTTCCATAAGCGAATTCACAGTAGACGACGTTTGACCAGAGGAATGGTCCGTAATTGTCTTCAACTTGGCGGGCAAGACCCTTGCGGAACATGTGGTCGTTGGTGATGTAGAATGACGTCTCTGAAGTAGCGACGACTGCATTGGGAGTCACAATTAATGGAGAGAGAACATTCTTGACAAACTGCAGATGGTCGTCGCCGACCTTGTACTTGAATACAGAGATGACAGAAGAGCCACGCTGATGGTTGACGAAAAAAATAACGCGCGTATCGGGCTTGTCGGGCGGATAGTAGACATTCATTCCGTGCAAGATGAAGTCGTCGTTTCCGGGAAACCCACGCAGTTCAAGAGTCTTCAATTTCTCCGAAATAGGATCAAAGATGACGACCTCATCTCGCATCGTTCGCTGTTTGTAAATAGTCCGGATAGAGTGGTGATTCTGCGGAGGGTAGAAGAGCTTTCGTGCTTCGACCGAACCACAGCCCATATACACGTCTCCGGTAATTTTGTCCACCGCAACGTCTTCACATCCTTCCGCTCCATATACTATTTTGCAGTGGTCATTGTTGACCGCGAGCGAGGGACTGATGTAGCGGTCCTGCGGCGACGGGGCGACGGGGAACCATGTTGTGGGATGGGGGATGAATACGCGGGACAGAAAGGCCAAAAAGAGGCCAATGGCGTAGATGATAATCATTCCCGGGTTGACCATACTTGCGACTTGTCAAATGTGCCGAAAATCAGTGCAGCTGGGCCGAGGAAGTGCTGGTGGCCGGGAATTATCAGGGCCCATGTCAAAAGAATTAAACAATTGGATGTGAACTCTATCTGCTCTTATCTCGGTTATGTAATTTGTTAGCAACGCAAGCTCGAGCCAGAGCAGTGCTGAGAACTGCGCGCGCGCGGAAAAGGCAATCAAGAGAGGAAAGCAGCAAGACTGGGCTAAATGCTGCCTGGAAAAACACCAGTCAACAAGCAATGAAGTATTCAGAATGCCTGGAATGGCCGGCTCGAGTCTGATACGCGTTATTGCGTGTTGTGAAGGAGCCCGAATGGGAAATAGGTCAGGCACGTGAACGCGTTATGCAGTAGGCAGTTCCCAACAAGCAAAACGCAGCGAACATTGAGACGCAGCGCGAATCCTGCCTACCGCAGTTCTTATGGCTTATTCAAATAAAAACTTTGGCTCTGTCGTGTTGAGTACCATCAAATGTATATAAACCGAGAGTCTCTATCCGCTTTGCCGATATATGTTAGTCGACCGACAAAACCCTAGCCGAATACGAGATGTGGACTTCGACGCGTGAAAAACTTTAATCCGCGATCTTTATTTTCCCCCGGACTTTGTCTGCTTCGGCTTCTCCTTCACCGCCCTCTTTGGACCGCTCCACCGCTCTTTTTTCCTGCTAACGAGCCCTTAGAGATGCTGCCGACTACAGGAAAGCACGTTGCTACAAAGCCAACAGCGATAGAGCTTTGTCTCATGTTCTTCGTGGCGCTGGGCTCGCTCACGTACGGTTACTCCTCCTCCATCATCGCTACAACTCGCGGCCAGCCCTCGTTCAATTCCTACTTCAATCTCGACACTGCCTCTAATGCTACTCAGCTGAACGGCGCTATGGACGGCCTTTTCCAGGCCGGTGGTCTCTTCGGCGCCCTTACTGTCAGTTATCTGGCTGATAGGCTGGGAAGACGGAAGTGCATCTTGCTGGGCTCACTTCTCTGTGTCATTGGTGGTGCTCTTCAGGCTGGTTCTGTTCATGTCGGAATGTTCATCGCTGTTCGATTTATCACCGGCTTTGGTGTTGGCCAACTCCTGACCTCGGTGCCCATGTACCAGTCCGAGCTTTCGCGACCGTACTCGCGTGGTCTCACAGTGGGCACGCACGGTGTAATGATTGTCATTGGATATTCCCTCTCGTCGTGGATTGGCGTTGGTTTCTATTACGTCGACGCTGGTGGAGCGCAGTGGCGGGTGCCTCTTGCCATCCAGGTAGTCTTTCCGCTTGTCCTCGGTGTCTTTGTAATGTTTCTTCCTGAATCCCCTCGCTGGCTACTTATGAAAGACCGGTCCGATGAAGCGCAGTCGATTATTGTCCGTGTTCATCGCGACGTCGCTGACCCCGAGCATAGAGCCGCTAAGCTGGAATTCCTGCAGATGGAGAAGCAATGGCTTATCGAGCGGTCGTCTTCCGTTAGCTGGAAGGATGCCTTCGTGTTACCTCACTACCGCAAGCGGATGATTATCGGATTTTGCACTCTTGCGGCTGGACAAGCTACCGGTACACTAGTGATCAACAACTACGGACCGACTTTGTACTCTGACCTCGGTTTCAATGCTACGAACTCTCTTATCATTCAAGGTGGCTGGATTACCGTCTCCATCATCGGCAACGCGATAAACGCGATTACTATCGACTGGATGGGTCGCAAGCTGCAGCTGTTGGTCGGCCTGGCTGGCTGTACGCTTGCACTAGTAGGCGAATGTGTTGCTCTCTCTACGTACGAGCGGACCGGCAGCCGTTCTGCCTCAATTGCCGCGGTTGTGTTTCTGTTTATGCACATTTTTGTCTACGGACTGAACATGGACGTAACCTCGTACGTTTACTCGTCTGAAATTATGCCTAACCAGCTTCGCGCCAAGGGCGTCTCCTTCAGTATATGTGGACTGTTCTTGAGTACGATTGTCTACCTCGAGGCAGCTAGTACCGCGTTTGCAAGGATTGGATGGAAATATTATCTCGTTTTCATTTGCATGTGTACATTTTTCTTTATCGTTATTTATCTCTATTTCCCTGAAACAAAAGATTTATCACTTGAGGAGATGAACGCGTTATTCGGTGACGAGGTAACTGATATCAACTTGCATAATGAAATCAGCGAGGACTACGAGTTCGACGAGAAAAACAGCGTTGCTGAACGCGTTGTTACTGCTGAGGCTGTTTAGTTTGCACCCTTCGTTATTTCACTGGTAGTTGCTGTATGTATAGGGGTTGTATTTCATTTTAATTTTCATTGGTTATTTGCATTTTCAAGGATATGTATAATATTAGCCATTCATCGCTGGTCGTTATCTTGGTATCAAAAAAAGAAAAAGAAGATATTTATTCAATTAATTATTAAACTATTTAAAATCTATTGCCAAATTGAATTCCCATCTCGGGATTCCAAACACCGCTACCATTACCAGGTCTCTTCAATACACCAGCCGGTAATCCCTGAGCTCTTGGCGCCGGAAGCGGACTTTGCGTTCTAGAAATCTGTATCCGTTCGAATTGCGCTGCTAATTCCTGCTCCTCATCACGCATTTCTACGCGCCGACTAAACACGAAATCGTTGACTTCGTCTTGTAACTGCGCCAGCGGTCTACTCAGATCATTGTAGAATTTCCTACCTTCGTTGAGATTCTGGATGAGTTCGCGGTACTTGTAATACGCTGATTCCAGAGATTGAAGCGCGTTTTCGCGATCTGAAGACACAGATCCGCGAGATTTGGCTAGCGCGGCAGTGAAATCCATATTTGCCAGCTCGATATCTACCAGCAGTGCACTTTGTTCCTCGGCCTCTCGCTCAACACGTTCTTTATCAGCGTCGTAAAGTGATGCAAGTCTTTCCGTAAACGCTTTCTCAAACATAGTAGCTTCAATTTTACCTAATGGATCCGCTTGTTCTAGACGAGCTGTCTCTCGAAGTACCAGATCCGTCACGTCGTCGTTATTTGCCTTTTCGCGGACCGAGTCGAGGAACACACGACGCGCGTATTCGAGTTTCGAAACTTGTGCCATTTTGTTACGCATCTCGCCTACTCGTTGTTCGAGCTCAGGTGTTAATTCCTGACTTGAGCCGCTGGGCACGTACTTCTCGACCGTGCTCAAATCTTCAGATAAGAGTTTAAACGCGTGTTCGTTTTCTCGGAATTTCGCACGCACAGCTTCGTCGCTTTCGAAAGCAGCTTTGAGAGCATTTCCTAGCGACTGTAATTGTGCGTACTGGTCTTTTCCAGCTTCTCGACTGGGTAAACGTTGCCAACCGGATGTACCGTATCGCGCGCGCAATTCATCGTCCTCCGCGCGCTCGGCCTCAAGTGTCTCTGCGGCAGCGACGTACATGGATGAGTTAACCTGTGCGAGATTGCGTACGTCTTCGATAGACGACGCGAGCGCAGTGTATCCACCACTAGCCTGGATTTCGGCCACATGTGCTGCAAGAGACGGCGGAAGACCGACTGGACGCTCAAGTGCCTGCAGCGATCCGGGGAGTCCTAATCTTGATAGAGTCTCGTGAAGTTGAACTGTTAGCACTTCAAGTTTACTCATGATCAGATGATTGACGAGTGTATCTCTTCTGTCGACGTAGATGCTTGCGGCCTGGTGAGCTGCGAACGGAACAAGTTTCACGAACAGCGCAGGGCCATAAGTAGTGCTCTTTAAAGCTTCGATGGGATCTGCTATTTCGGGGGCAACAGTAGCGCTGACGATGACAGCACCTTTGATAGGCGGCAGGGCAGAGATTGGCGGCACTATTTTTAAATAAATCATATCATTATCCTTTTCCGCGCGCGCCAGATCTGATTTCAACTTCGTTTGAAGACCCTTCAGATCATCGGCCACTGCTGGGGCGACGTGCTTTGCACTCGCAAGTGCGCGTTTAACCGCCTCCTGCGCCGCTTGTATACGCGCAATTTCGTCGCCGTATTTGCCAGAAGCCAAAGCATCAGCTGCTGCGCGGTACTGCGCAGCGGCTTCAAAATGGTGCTTTTTGCAGGTTATATGGTGTATCCACTCTGATTTTATTGACGAAGTCTTGAGCGAAGCGTCGGCGGCTTTGGAGTAGAATTCAGACACTTGATGCGCAAGCCTGGCAATCAAGCCATTCTTCATTGAATCAAGAACTGCCTTTTGCCAAAAGCACTCTTGTGCTTGAGCAAGTGAGATATCGACCAAGACATCGAGTGTATGCTTATTCAAATCCTCAGGCGGCAAAAGCTTCATTTCGGTAAGAACATGCTCTTTAAGGTACTCAAAGCATCCCGCTGCAGCCTGAAAATGCTGCGCTGCATTCTTTAGACCTTGTGCGGTCGTCCGGCTTTCCTCGGCAGCGAGTAATGTGTGCATACTTGCGATGTTGTATAAAACATTTGCTCGCTCGTATTGGATGTCTGAGTGCTGGACTGCGGCAGTGGTGGCGTAGCTCAACGTTGAATACCATTTGAAAGTGAAGATGTCGGTAGGGAATTTGCTCGACAGGAACGTAAGCTGTGCAAAGTACCTGCAAGAGTGATGATTAGCATATTTTACTAGATTCTGCTTAATTGAATACCCACTTTGTCAGCGTATCCAAACTTGAACTGCGAATCTCGAGATTAAGGATTGACGCCCGCAAGTTCTCCAAAGCCGCGATATCGCTCTTGAACATATCTGGATGCTGATCATAACTTTGCTCGATATACGACCGCAAAGTGCCTGTGAATAGCAAAGGTTCGGTGCGCCTGAGAGGCACAGTAAGCATATTTGAAGCCATTGTGAGAGTAACTCTAGGTCATGAAAATAGATTTCAAAAGAACAGCACAATATATCTTGTTTGTTTTTGTGGAGCGCAAATACGTCATCGGCACGTGACGTCTTCTCAGTTCTTTGGTCTACGCTTTCTTCACGGTTTCTTACCTGGATTGCCAGGCACGATACAGTATTACTTTTAGAAATGCTGAGCCGGTGTATGAGAGCAAGACTGCGCGCGACGCCACCAGTGCTTCTGCGTAGAGCGTCTTCTTCGTCCAACTCGGCCTCGCAGCAAAATCACACGCGAAAGACAAAGACAGCTGCAGTCGTGGCAGCAACAGCAGCGGTCACAGCAGCAGCGTCTGCCTTTTACGCCAATTCCAGTAACGGACTAATTCGGAGTGACTCGCGGCCCGTGGAAAATTCAAAGTTACCGAATACTTATGCAGCGGTGACGGGTTCGTCAGTGGAGTTTCCTAGAGCAGCCTCGTTTTCGACAAAATCTACTAGAATGCTGGACGATCAGGATGTCACTGCTAAAATTCGCGAACACGAGGAGTCGTATCTTGTTGACCGTGACTCGGGAGTTACCAGGTTCGATATCAATCAGTTGGCGAGTAATCCGCAGATTGAGGATGATTTTACGGCAAAGATTGTAAACGTTGGGTTTGCGGATGGAAATCATGACTGGTATTTCTTTGGTGTTTTTGACGGTCATGGGTATGTCTGTTCCTTGGAAGGTACTTTGGTTGCAATACTAATGAGGATTAGAGGTTGGAATACGTCAGCTAAACTTCGTGAACTGTTAATCCCCTACGTTGCCCGCGAACTCACTACATCCATCGTGCCCTCCTCCGTTCCTTCGACGTTCGGCATCGAATCACCTGCCAACGCTCGCGAAATCGACCATGCAATCGAAACTGCGTTTCTGAAATTAGACGACGACATCATTAAAAAGCCGATAAACTTCCTTCTCGAGAATCCTTACAAGCCGGCATCTGCAGAAATTCTTATGCCTGCAATGGCTGGTTCTTGCGCGTTGCTCGGGATCTACGATGCTGCCACCTCAACTCTCCGAGTAGCGTGCACAGGCGACTCACGCGCCGTCTGGGGCCATAAAGATCCCTCTGGGAAATGGACTGCAACGCCACTATCCTACGACCAATGCGGCCGCAACGAAACTGAAGCCGCCCGAATTCGTTCTGAACATCCTGGTGAAAAAGACGTAATCAGCAACGGTCGTGTGCTTGGTGGACTTGAACCTACGCGGGCATTTGGTGACGCGAGATATAAACTCCCAGCCCAGGTAGTGGACAATGCAGCAAAGTTGTTTTTCGGCCGTACGGCTCCGAAAGCTAGCCGGACGCCGCCATACGTGACTTCGAAGCCTGAGATAGTGACTACGAAAGTCGAGCCTGGGGATTTCCTCATTTTAGCAACTGATGGGATCTGGGATGAGCTATCGTCTAGCGAAGCCGTGCAGCTAGTAGTCGAGTGGGTCAAGAAACACCAAATTGAGAACAAAGGCGCAACACCACCAGGAGTTGCTTCGCAAGTGCGTAAAGGCGGACTCTTGTCCCCCGTCTCAGACCTCTCAGATGTGCGAGTTGTAAGCGATACCGCGGAATTAGAATCCCGTCTTGACAACTCCAACAGTGATCAAGATTCTAAAGCTCGCGCTGCGCTTCGTCAAGCTATTGCGGCGCAGAAACATTTCCGAGGATTGTTTGTGGTCGAAGATGATAATGTGTCGTCGCATATTATTCGTAATGCATTAGGTGGCGCGGATAAAGATCATACAGCGATGTTACTTAGTATTCCGGCTGGTGCGTCGAGAAGATATAGAGATGATATGACTTGTATGGTTATATTTTTTGGCGAAAAGAAAGGAGGACAACCGACGGGGAAGATTACGCCTCTGAAAAAAGTAGAATAGTTCGGTATAGCTACAGTATATACTGAAAATGATATAACAATTCATAAACAAAAAAACATTCATATAAACAAAAGGAAACGTGAAATAATAAATGCAACACCTGCGCCATCTCTAGACCATAAATCTATCCTTTCCAAATAACTTTCTCTCTCACTTTTCATATCTATACACGTCAAGCAACAAATTCTGCAAGAATGCAAAACTCTTATCATACACAATAAGCGGGAACAAAATGCAAACAATCATCTAATCTATTCTAGCCCAGCACTTCCGGGTCGCCATTTGAATTTCTTACTCATCCGTCTCCAAGGCCCGCTTCTGGCTTGCGAAATATGTACTTCATCATCCAACATTTCGTATTCAGGCGAGTCAGGCGGCGTAGATGGACTACTTTTTGATGACGACCAACTATCATCTTCTGACTCAAGATGTGGCTGCTGATCGGGTGCAATGTCGTGGGGAGAGCGCGAGTTCATCCGGCTGCGCGGAATACTGCTCGTACTGGTGTTTGGTCTGTGCAGTGATGGGAATCGCCATATTCCATGCGTTGTAGTAGCTGCCGGAACCGAAGAGGAAACGGTCTCGCGCTCGTCTTCTTCAGTCATAATTTGTGCATGCGCGTCATTCAAGAATCGCATGAACACGCTTTCGTTCATGAGATCTTTGGCTGCGGACACCGATTCAGCCAGCATCCCCGGATGAGGGGGGTTATTCGAGCTAGCGTGTAAGTCTAGTAATTCGTCACGCACCATAGCCGGTAGATTCAACTCGCGCGGGCTCTCAGGTTTGACGTACGAATCCACGATACGATGCCACAGCAGCGTTAAATGATCATACTCTCTATGGTCGGCCGCAACTAGCTCAACAGGCTTGTTGTCTACCAGACTCATAGTCAACGCGTTCTCGTAGACATCAGAGTATCGCTGCACATCCATCGTGAATTCCAGAGTCTCCAGACAATGGTTCTGCGCCAGGTACGCCATGAACTCAGTCAACGAGAATGGGGTGACACTCTCGTTGGCAAGAACTTCGTCCAGCGACGGCATCCGCCGATAAGCGCACTCGAGCACACTTCCTTGTCTCGGTTGGCTGTGCGAATGCCGGTGAGAAGCCGATGGCGCAGACGTAGGCAACGCGCCGCCGTGCTGAAAGTACATACTGTTCGGGAGGCTGCTCGCCGCGTAGATCGGGCTCGCCGGCTCGGAATTCGACGGCGACGACGACGCCGTAGACGATGATACAGATGACGACGATAACGACGAGATTTCCGCTGCGTGGAAACTGCGCTTGGTGGCCGTGTTGATAGGGTGATGCAGCCGCTGGTGGTTGCAGTCGACTGCGGGCAGGTCCGGAGACGGCTCGTCGCCACGCCCGAGGCCGAGCAAAAGCAAGCCGGCTTTGCTCGAGCTGCGCATTCGCGGCATTCTCTTGGTGTGCCCTGTGATGAGAAGGAGAAAGGAGACGATGAGGTTGGACCGAGGGCAGGCACCGAAAGCTCGAGATATCAGCAAGAAAAAGGGGAAACGGATTATAACCGGCCCGCGCTAGTCCGCTTTCGGCCTCCACGCCACCCAGTCCAAAAAACCCGCATCATCGTTCTCCCGAAGTCACGTGCCCATGAACCCTAAGCCTCGGAGCACTGGCGCTGACGACCATGGTTCGGCCGCGAGTCAGGTCCCAGCCGCGAAAGCGGAGGGCTTCTGCGGCCGAATTCTTGTCGAAGAGAGAGTTGACGATGCGTAGTGTGCGACTGACGTGTTCGCGCGCGGCCGTGAGAGAGGCGACTTCGCCGGAGCCATGGTGAAGTGCGCGCACGCTCTTGGCCAGGTAGAGAGCGTGAACCCATGCTCTCAGTTCGCGCGTGTCAATGATTTCCTGTGCAGTCTTTGCGTAGCTTGTTTCTGGCTCGGGCTTCTCGTCGCTATCGTCATGCGGGTGGCTGAGTTCAACTAGCGCGCCACGGACAGTAACGAAGTTACCTTTACGGCCGCGAACACGGCCATGCTCAAACCAAAGCACGTACCCGGCTTTGCCGTCCTCAAATAAATGTAGTAATTCATTAACAGACATCTCACTAGGCAGCATCTTAGACACTGCGGAAAAGCTGCCGATGCTCGCGTATCCGAGAATAGCGCCAGCGGTTCCCCATCTCAACAGCCCGTCGCTTTCAAGTACGCGTTCTTGACGTGCAACTTCGTTTGGTGAGAGTACCCTGGACGGAAGAACTGCTTCACAATCAACAAGATCGGATTCCATCATCAACGGTGACGTTTGTTCCATCAAGTACGCAAAGACGGTATTCGCGCGTTGTCGATTTAGTGTTTCCATTATAACTGATCTCACGGCCCAGTAATTTGTCGTCAAGTGGATTGAAATAAGAATCAGTAATGTGATCCAAATCTCTGTATTTGTGTTGACAAATGGCACCATGATTGCTCCGAACTGTTAATGTTAGTACAGGCGGCAATGAAGGATTTAGAAGGGCACATACAAGCATTCCCAGTAATGAGATGACTGTTTCCTGAGACGCGTCTTTTGCAGATACTACACTCATCTTAGCTTGCTTTTCAAACCATTGTTAAAGATCGACCTACCATCCGAGATACTTCCTCTCTCTGAGTCCGTGAAATGCTGCGTCAAAGCCGCTCTAGATCCATTGGCCATGACTCCGCACACAGCTTTCAATGCTCCCGAAGAGCACAGAAACAGAATTTTAATAGATCGACTAGTACTAAAGTACGGGGCACAGACGTCGCATACGACACCAGCGTTATAAACTAAATCAGCCATGAATCGGAATTTCTTACATTCCTGCTCCAACGTCGATCCAAAGCGCCATGCAAAGCTGATGGTTGCTAGGCGGCCAATTGTCTCTTGCAGTCCGGTTAAGAACATTGCTGAAGTGCTTGTTGCGGTGTTGTCGCCGACTCCGACCGCTACGTTTTGTGTGAGTAAGGCTGTGGAAAGCAAGCCGAGATTAAGATATGCATACCGGTTAATACCGCTCGATTACCAATGAGTCCGGCTATCGTGCTAGCAAATGCCTGGATCGAGTCATATATCTGATAGCTTTTCGCACCGTCAACTCTGACTTCAAACCATACAACAATAAAACAATAAACGAACATACTTTATATAATCAGAAGTAACACTATCCGGATATCCTGTAGGCAAGAACACACTAATCAAGAAGTGCAACATCCTCATTGTCGGCGACGCAGAGTGTCTGCGCCCCTTCATCGGCACATATTGATGGCTTTTCTTGTCATTTGCAGAGACTTCAGTAATTCGTTTCGACGACGCGGATACTAGACTTGTCTTTTCTGGATCTTGCGGTGTATCATAAAACGCTTTTGAAAAGTTCCCGTTTGCATCCCGTTCTTCCAAATACACTCCTGTTGGTTCCATTCTGGCTCGTTATATTGCTGCAACTGAGAAATAAGAGATAATGCAAGACGAAGACGTGGCGTGAGCGAGTCGATATGTGTTCGTTGTTTGGATTCCGGGGTCGCTTTGGCTTTGCACGTGCGCGTAAATGTACGTCACAGTTTTGATAGCGGTTATTTATTTGCTCAAGAGGAATTGTTAAGATACTGTTCACAGACGATATACAGCTGCTAGATTATTAGAAACAGATATTGAACAAGCGTATTAGCGATGGATGAGTTTTGCAATTTACACTGGCCATGCATCGTGATATCGTGTACTTCAAATAGCAAGAAGGTATTTTGCTAACAATATATATATATAAAGCAAAAGTGAACGATCGCCGTATTTTGATACAGCAAATCGTCAGTCCCTTTCCGGATTACAAAAAGGAATCCATAACAACAAAAACAAAACAAAGCAAGTACCGTGATACCCGACGCCAAACTATTGCAGATAGCACTAAAAACAACGAAACCAAATACAAGGGTGCAGAGAGTACAATTCAAACTACTCATGCATACTCAAAGATGCATAGAAATAGTTTTTAAAATATATCAAACGAATGTCTAGTTCTTCATCTCAACCGAACTCACTGCCGATCTGCGTCGGTCTCATATACCAAATTGCTCTCTTTGACGGGCGACTGTCCCTGGCTTTGCGTAGGCGACCCGCTTCCTTGACCAGTCGGCCCTGAGAACGAGTTTGAATGTGAATGAGGGATATTTTCGGGAACTGGATGCTGAGATCCAATACTTGTCACGCCGGCCGATGCTGCTTTGCCGGCTTTGGACAGAGCGTAGTCTCCTGAGTCAAAGTATTTCCGGTCCTGCAGAACGTCAGAATAGTTCTCTTGAATATAGAGAGGAATTACTTACGTTTAGTTTCTTCTGGACAATGTCACGACTAGACGGTAAGCGACCGTACATATTCAAAATCCGTTGCTCCTCGGGCGTCAAGGACTGGGCCACGGTTAGCAAAGTTGATCCTGACAAGAGCTTTACAGCAGCCATCCACGTACCGAAATATCGACCTTGTTAGCACGTGCTGGATCAAGCGACGACATTTTTATTCTCAACCAGTATTTTTATGAAAGCAAACGTTCAGAAAGACTATGTGACTAGTCTGAAGTATTTCACAATCGATAGAACAAGACCACTAGCTCGAAACTGGGCAATCAACAAGTGCAACGTTGCAGTGATTTCTCTTTCGATGGACTAGCGGCAAAATCAATTGGCAATAGACGAAAAGAGAAAAGCAATCGGATTTATAGAATCTGGCTTTTAAGTATCGTGATCTATCGGGCGTCTTCGATCTTCTTGTGCCTTGTGTTTGCGTGGTTATGCCATATGCATATAATGGGCAATGACGTACACGTGGGCCAAAAGACTGCCCACCAGCTGTCTGTTGAATAAGGGCAGCTTGCTCGGTGACGGCTCAGTTGATACAAATTATTTAATACATTAGGAGTATAATTGCATAAGTAGACCAAACCACTATCGCGCCGAAACGTTCCCGGCTGCGTGTAGGAGTTTGTAACAGCGCCCCCATAATAGTCTCATGTCACATAATAACCACGCTGCACTATTTTGGCTCACTAATCGGTAATTCTCGTGAGTAAATTTTTTCTGGCGCGTCGATCCGAGGCCACGAATGAGGTCAATCCCGACGCATGAATAGTGAATAGAATATAAGTTATTAATATTTGGCATGTATTATGGTATATATAACAAAGTGATTTCGCTACTATGACGATTAATCTCTTTGGAATGACTGATCATGCCGTAGTCAGCATGCATGTATCATCCAAAAACCAAAAATATCTGAAATAAAAACATATTTCACAAAAACAAAGACAAACTGAAAGAACAGGTAACTCCATACTAACAAAATAAAACTAAAAGGACTTTTTGATTGAATTAGCGAGACATCATAACGAGCGTTCGTCATGGCTTCTGCTCTGCCGACGCGTTTTCCTCCGAATCCTGCAACCGGGTGCTCAAAATCTGTGAGGCAGCATTGGCTTCGTTCTTCTCGACGACGAGGTTCTTCAGCCACTTGTTTTCCATCTCAAGCTGCATGATCTTGGTCTCGAGCTGCTGCACCTTGTCTTGGAGGTCCTTCGTCACTTGCTCCATTTGCTGCTCGCGCTGCTTCTTCTTGATGCGGAAGCGCGCAGACGCGGCGGTGTTGCGACGACGCTTGTCTTCCTCGGCGGCCATTCGCGAAGAGACGTCCTCCAGCGATCCGGAGCGCTTGTGGGCGCTCGCGGGCGAGCCCGCATAGGAGATGACGCCAGACACGGGAGTCTCGGCAGTCGAGTGATCGGCGGGTGCGGAGGGGTTGTTGAGCATCAAGCCGGGAACGACGGGGGTC
Source organism: Myxozyma sirexii (assembly GCA_030568315.1). Classification (NCBI taxonomy): domain Eukaryota; kingdom Fungi; phylum Ascomycota; class Lipomycetes; order Lipomycetales; family Lipomycetaceae; genus Myxozyma; species Myxozyma sirexii. The sequence goes on along the minus strand of JAJLTT010000007.1, from coordinate 429,190 downwards.
GACGGGCGGATGTCGAGAGGCGCGGCAGGCGGGTATTCGAGATAATCGGCCGCGAGGAAGTCGAATTGATGCTCTGGCTGGGGTTGATGTTGCTGCTGCTGCTGCTGGGGATGCTCCTGCTTGACATCGTACTGCGGGTGCGCTTTCGCCAGAGGACCAGTACGCCGCCGCCTGTCGTGGTCAGCAGTCGAAGCGTCGAAGGGCAGCTGGTCGGCAGCCACGCCGGCGTCAGTAGCGCGGCCCATATCGAAGTCGAAGAAGTGGGTGTTTGTGAAGAGCGAAAGATCGTCAGCCTTGTCGTTGTGAGCAAACTCGACGGGCTCGACGGCGTTGAGGTTTGCGATATACTGCGAGACGTTGATGCCGCGGTGGCTCGAGTATGCCATTATTAGGAACGCTTCGACAGCTGGGGCGGAAAACAGGTGGCAGAGGCAGTGGAAAAGAGGAACGCTCGGGGAAATTCTCGCGGTGAAGAGACTCAACGGGCGAAGGCTGCCCAGGCACGCTGCCCTAAACCTTTCCCGGCTGACAAACGCATAACTGTCGCATTGTGTGGCTGGTTATGCCGCAAAGCCGGCGCTGTTTAGGGCTTACGGCGATGGCGTGCTCGCGGGCGGGCGACGGCGGGCTGCCTTTTTAGGAAGTTGGTTGTTGCTCCTCGGCTGGTCCATTCGCTGTTTGCTGTTCATTGGCGTGAAAGTAGTGCAAATAACAGCAGTACGCGATGCACCGATGATATGCTGCTGGAATAATGCTATATATCGTGTATTATTCCGTAGGACGAGCACAAGTGCTGCTTATGGAGTGGAGCAATAGCACTACACTTCCGCACTATTTGCTTACGCGTAACTCAAAACTCTACAGATTGCTCGCTTGTTCGTCTATGATTCATAATTCAGTGCTGCTCGATAGTTATCGTAGTTCAACATTCAGCGTTCTGTTGAATACCAAAGTAATCCGTAATGCATTCCTCGTGTCTATGTACAATCATCGCTGCTCCTTCCTCTTCGTCCCGTGCTTCTTCACGGCCGTCGGATCAACATCGTCCGCTGGCCCCCTCTTCTGCGGCACACTTGCATTCCTGCCTCCCCTCTTCTGGGACTTTCCACTAATCTTAATACTATCCGCCTCCAGATTCGTTACCAAGCCTCGCTTCCTCGCGTCTTCGATCAGATTCTTCCAAACCTCACTAACCATCAAACTCTGCTCGTTTCCAAGAATCCACAGCGACGATCTCGCTCGCGTGAGTGCGACGTTCATGCGGCGGATATCGGCTATAAACCCAACTCCTTTACCCGATCCAGACGGATGCGCTCGCACGCACGACAAGATAATGATGTCCTTTTCTTGCCCTTGGAACCCGTCAATCGTATTAAAGTCAATGCCTTGGACTCCAGTCTGTCCCAGTGCATTCAAAAACGTAGTGCGTAGTGTGCGTAATTGCTCTTTATATGGCGTCACGATCCCCACTCGTCCTTCAAAATCAACATCGGGAAAAGCATCGCATAACTGCTGATACAAACTCACTGCGCACTCTGCTTCCGCACGATTAGAATATGAATGAGTTTTTGAAATTTGCTCGCGAGATTTCACATTGAAAAATCTATACGGACCGAATTGCTCGGCGCCAGAGTGCCATGCTGCAGTCGTTCTCTCCGCCATCCCGTCTCCGTCAATGAGTCGCGACTGGTAAAATTGGGCCGATGGAAACTTTGAGATATCAGGATGCATACGGTACTGAATACTTAGCAAATGCACCGACGACGGATAATTCTTCTGCATACGCACAAACAGACTCTGTTCATACTGATACTTTGACGCAGTCTGTGACAACACCGTCGGCGGAAGCTGATTAGGATCACCAACCATCGCGCACCTCGTACATCCATATTTCAAAGGAATCAAAGCCGATAACTCAACGCACTGCGCGGCTTCATCAATAATGACCGTATCAAACGACAATGCCAAGGTCGCCATCAATTCGTGTCCTGAGCCAGATAACGTGGCACATAGTACTTCAGCAGAAGTCACCAGTCGCGTTTGAATGCTTCGTCGCTCGATCTCACTTGATCGCGCAGCCACTGCATGTCTATCTCGCTCCTCATCGAGTTTCTGACCCAATGCAGATTTCTTTGCATGCAGCATATCGCGCCTCTCTCGTAGCTTTGCTCGTTCTGACGAATCTTCAGTCACGTTGATCAATTTGTCAATCTCTGATCGCTCAGCGAGCACAGAATTCAACTCTTCCCTCAAATTCTTTGACATCTCAGCCGACAGTCCCTTCTTTTTATTGTTCTCTTCTTCAAATTTAGCAACTTCCGCATCAACAAGCTCTTCCAGTGTTAGATCTCGGACAGCAGGATTCGCCGCATCACTACGTCCAAGTCGGACAATCTTTGGAATCACAAACTGGCCTGATGAATTACGGATGCCGCTTTTAAGTCGTAATGCTATCTCATCGACAGCAGCGTTACTCGGTGCGCAAACTAAGATGCGCTTTTGGTCGACTTGCGGTGAATCTTTCGGTGCCTGTGGTTTTTGACCGGGAATCGAGATTGGTACGCCTCGAGATTTAGTAGTTGACAGCGTTGCGCCAATGATTCCGAGAATCGTTTTTGTTTTACCAGTTCCAGGTGGTCTTCAAAAGACTCGTTAGATCATTACTCTCAATCAGATGCTATAAAGAAACGCAGAAGCTCACCCTTGAATCAATGTAAATCCTGTGCTTTCCATCGCTCCAATAATTGCGCCAGCCTGTGGGGTATTCACATTATACACCTGCATAGCTCGCTTCAATTTTGCACCATCAGCACGAACCATATTTGCTGGTCGCGCCTGTACAATTTGATCACACAAGTCATAGTAAGCTAATCCGTGCAACGAGCTATACTCTCTCTCAATCGTTGTCATACTATTTCTTGTCAGCCTGCATCTTATTACTGGAAAAGATACACTTACCTCATAACTCTCAGTCCATTCAGTTCAACTTTCGGCATCAGGTTCCGCGCCAACTCTGGACTCGGCAGACATCGCAATACAATATCACTCAAATCGTTATTCGACCGTTTAATCTCCTTAACCTTTGCCATACAGTTTAGATATTTCGCATCTGGCCATTGCGCAGCTCGTTCTTTGATGCCCTTGCCCATTTTGATATTTTGTTCATCGGGAATGTACGTAATCACAATAACATCCATATCGCTTATCTTTATAATCGGCAGCAACTTTGACTCCAGCGACGCGTAGATCTCGATGTAGTCGTCGCATGAAGCTCGGTTGTTGATCGTCAATCGAAACGGTTTATCAAATCTTTCAATCTTCGATTTGACTATATTCTGGACCGCTTCAAGCATCAATAACGGTTCAAAAACAGCTCTATATTCCATAGCCGACGTAAATTTATTTGGGATCGCTCGGTAATTACTCAAGTCACCACCGGCTTCATCTGAGGGCAAATCATTGTCGCTATGGTAATCCCAGCGGAGAATGCGCTGATATAAAGGGTTCATATTCACGCGTAGTCTCGCGCGCATATTTCGTTCCGCGCGTTCCTTTTCAGAAATCGAAGGCGGCGCAAAGGGTCGGCGGGCGCCTGTTATCGAAGACGGTACACGCAGTGGTGTAGGAGCGATTGATGACGACGTGTTTCCTTTTACTGACGGCCCAGCACTATGTCTTGCGAGCGTAAACAGCGAGTCAATGTCATCGTCACTCTCGTCATCCGAGCTGTCGTCAGATAATTTCCCAGAGCTGGGTTTCACAGTAGCTGTCGCAGAGCGCGATAATGGCGCGGCACCAGTTGTCTCGGTAACTCTGAATCCCGCTGGTCGCGGAGGATGAATCGGGCCCATGTCGGCGTTTGCTTGCTTCTGTCGTTTATCAAGAAGATTTTGGCGAACGGCGTTGAGTCTGCTTGCTTTGGCAAATGCTTCGGCTTTCGACTCCTCGGATTGGGCTTGCTTGAATGCAGCTTCGAGATTTTGCAGTCTGCGATGTTTTTCAGTAGAGAGCTGTTCCTCTTTGGCGACCGTGCTCTTTCCCAGCCAACTGTCAAGTGCTTTCTCTTTGCCTTTGCTAGATGATTTGGAAAGTACTTCGGGTTCTGACTTGACTGGTTCGGACGAAGAAGATCGTGTATCGACGTCCGCACTGCTCGCTCGTTCATAGCGTAGTTCGTAGTCGAACTGACTGATTGCGAGGACTATGTCGTAACACTGACCGTCCGTCAGGTTATTGTAATATGTCTCTGTCCGATGCGACAATTTATCTAGTCTTCTCAAGATATCTTCCGGCACAGTCAATTTGGCTGCCGCCATCCTATTCAAAAATCCACATACTAGGCGCACGCACATCTGCAACAACGCAGTATCTGATAATCGAAGCCAAGGAGACATCTCACGTAACGGATGCATTAGATTCCGGAGGATTTCTACCCCAGTAGAAGAAGGTCTTGACGGCGATATAGTATCTAAATCAATGACTACTGACTCAGACTCAGTAGCAGCTGTCAAAGCCTGTTCCAGTAACTGCGCATTATCAAATAATTGCGAACTAAGCTCCAAAATATCTCGCATGTAGTCAATCATTATATCCTTGGGATATACGCGAGACCAGGTCAATGTTCTCTTAAACGTAAACTCTAGCGCTTTCCACGTCGCATCCCAAAATGAGCGGGTGGCAGATTTAACTTCTTTATCAGTTATGACACTATTATGCTTCGCAATATAACCGTCCCTCGAGTCGAATATGAGATTTGCTACATCCATCGTAGTACGCACCAGCTTAGGTACCGGGCCCAGACCAGTTAACACAGTAATCGATCCCGTGTTTCTCAATGTCGCAACGTAAGTATTTAAGATATATGCCGGATTCACCGAAAACAGTCCGCGGAGCGCTTCGATTCTCCCAGAAGCATCAAACGCTTGCTTCACAATCTCCAAACTATTTCGCGACAACGCAGAGTGCGAAGACAGCGAGCAAGAAATTATAATCTCAGCGCAAATTTTGTCTTCTAGAATAAGCTTCTGGAGTCTCATTGCGCTGAAATCACTAATATTTTGCAAAATGTTTGAGACGGCAAATAATGCTTTGTCAATGATATTACTCAATGGGCGATACTTTCGAATTCTCAGAGAGATAAGCTGAGTAGATGTACTTGGTGCAGATTTCCCGCCCGCGGCTTCGTTACACACACGTATACTATCTATCGTCTCAGCTAAATATATCCTTGTCTTTGCCAGACTGTGAAGGATTATCTTTGCAAAATCAGTGTCGTCCTCCGGCAATTTTCTCTGCAATAGTCCCCAAAATTTATCACCAAAACAGATAGATGTATGATCATGGGTTTCGGCGACGGTGGCTTCATTTTCTGCGGCCTCTAGTACCTCTTTATTGATGTCCTTCTGCCTTGTAGCCGCAGTCGCTATAATCTCGGTGGTAATCGCTTCGCTTTCCTCAGTGACAGAAACACAATCTGCGGAAATACAAGCAATCACAACGTCAATAGCAGCCTTTTGAACGTCCGAATCCTCATCCTGGTTAGGCGGTCTAGTCGCGTAGTCCACAAAAAGGGTAGCATATACCTCTGCGACAATTCGACATTCTCGCCGCATGAGTCTATCAACTGAGTATGATGATGGTCGAAACATCTTATGTGGATCTGTATCCCCAAAACCTAATAGCTCTTTCAACACTTTAAACCCAGCTAATAAAAATCTGGAACGGAGACCCGAGTTTGAAATGCCGAACTTTAACGGGTCCTGATATTTTCCTAAAAGTGTTGCTGCTAATAGTTCACAGGATTTGAGCTTGTTTGAACCCGATACGGATTTAATAAATGGCCAGATCCAATCAAGTAATGAATCAATTTGCACTGGTTGCGAAGCGACCTCTTTGAACAAGTTTTCCAGTTGCGCAGCGCACGTGTCCCCAAAAACAATGTCCGTCATCGAGCTAGGCATATAAGGCGATGACGCCGGCCAAATATCTGATCCCAAAGTACTGCAAAGCGTCAACATTACTTGCAACATCGTCGTTAGACTTTCGGGCGACGACTGAAAATCTTTCCAAGCAAGTTTAACAATGCTATCATCAGACGGACCATTACTCGCAGCATTTGATCCGCAGCAGTGGTGTAAAATGACTGGTTTACTCAAAACAGCGAGTACTTTCTGCATAGACTTCCAGAATTTGGTTTTCTCTTGAGGCGTTATGGAACCGCGGCGCATGTATCCCCTGACGCTGTCGTGATATGCCTGTTGCAAACAGGTATCGAAATCAGTTTCTGACACTTTTTTCCCCAAAATACTTAGAGACTTCTCTGCCCATTTTACCAATTCAGCATCATCATACATAAAAAGGAATGATACCATTGCTGGCACGATTTCTTTTGAAAGTCTAAGAAACCTGCCACCGCTCTGGACGCCCAAAAAAAGGGTACGAAAAGCGGATCCCAGATCCTCCGACAATGTAAGATAATGAGGTGCGTAAAGACATTCGTAGAGCGCATTGAAACTTCCAGATATGGATGCCCCGTCAATTGGTTTTTTGGGATTTTCCTGCAGAGCAATTTTGCATTTCGCAGCGGCCGGCCGTAGTGTTTCGGTAATCCGAGCGATATCCCAATTTTCAACCAAATTCATGAATCCTTCCACGTCCGACCTATTAATACTATAAATGATGTTAGACGCGGTAAAACACTCTCGCGCGTCATATAAGACTTACCCTTGTTCTATCATGTCTTCTTTCATTGGCGCCTTTTCTTTATGGTAGGCTTTAACACACCAGTAACAGTCTGTTAGATGCTTTCCGACTGTTGATCTGAGCCATTCTAGCTCGGGCGTGTTGTCGAAAGCAAAGATCTGTAGAGCAGTAGTTGCTACAATCCGTCTGGACTCGTTGCAGTAAAAATGGCTGGTCGGGGGTAAACTCATGAGATACCTAGTCATGGCGGTCAGTTTCACGTCAACACAAGTAGCCCAGACCTGGCCCTAAGATGCTTACGATATACTATCCTGCAAGCATTGTTCCATTAGTGCAGGATCATCTACTTTTTTGCACTCTTTGATCTCTTTGATCACGCGTTGTAGTTCCTCGTCTACTGGCTTTGAGTCCGCAGACGTGCCATTAGTAGCAGTAGCAGTCTGAGGCTGCGGCATTTCGAGTATTGACTGTTTTCTACTACTGGTTCCTATATACTAATGACAACCAGAGAGATCATTCTCTGCGTCGGTCGTGCGCTGATCGTAACAATAATACCAACGTTAGAAAATTTACGTTTTCAAAATGGCCCAATTGCAGCCAGCTGAACCACCAGTCCGGCGCAAGCAAAGATATATCTTACATTTCACAACAAACCAGGCAATAAAGAAGCGACGCACTAATGCTTGGATTTCCGGCAAACACCAAAAAAAAAATTTCGACTGCGATTTGTTAAACTTCGAGCTGGAAGCAAAGCTCAGGGTAGAATCGTGAAAAGATGCGAATGCGCGTGTGCACGTGACGCACCTAAAGTATCTGGGAAAACGCGTCGAAATATGCTAATTGACGCGCTGAAACTCTGGTTGTTTGCTAGCGGTTCTGATAATAGTCGTGAACTGACTGCTATGCCGTATCCTGTTTGTAGATTCGGTCTTACCGACCCATTTCAGTTATCTTCACGAGTAATGTACAATGATCATCCCCGAAAACTGGTCGTGACTACTGATTTCTACTGTCTCGTCGATCTTCCTGCTTCAGCACACGCGACTGTTTTCTCTGAGTCGTGGGATACGTTTACTGTACTGCTTATAAACGATACAACTGTACAAATGATTTTTACTCTGGTTATATCAATCTGGTCTCAACGCCTCTACCATCTAGCTCAATGTGGAAGTCTCAGCCGAGAATGAAATTGATGTTGGCAATCGCAGTTTTGATCTCGCGCTATCGCAATGCATCTTCAAATCTCCTGTATTGCAATTTATTACTATCAGTGCTGTTTTAAGCTGTTACTGAAATCGCAATCTAGTTCTGGAGTACTGTCGGCCTACGACCTGCTACAGTTACCTCTCTCAATGCAACCATCGGCTCACTCAAAAAAGGTGTTCGACATACCGTGACAAGTAAGTTCTTCATCAACTAGGCTGCCAGTGCTTGCGTACTTATTATTAGCCACATTTGAAAACGATGCATTAGACCTGAATCAGCATCTCAGCACTTCAATAGTCGCACTTCCACTAACGCATATCCAATCTCTTACTATTTCATTATCATATAAATGGGAAAATATGCCAGAGACTGAATTATATAACGATACAGATCCTGATGTAATGCGAGAGCTACTAATTCTAGCTGATGACGCATTTCGAGTTTTAATCATGGGAAAGCTGGCGATTGCGCTTCCTGTTTTATTTTGTCCGCGATATGCAGAAGTAGAAACTATATATTTCACATATCTCCGTCCACAGAATGTGCTAACGCTCTGGCAAGAGCATAATTTCTAGATTCAAACTTCTCAACGAAGCAATTATCCCTTCTGTTTGCAATATTTTGAAACGAAGATCAGACAGGTTGGGTAGCCAACTATCTAAAACAGATTTAAGTTCTGTGATGCTCTCATTCTGGACAAGTCTCACTTCTGAGCTCAAAAGACGATTAGCACTCCCTTTCTTCCTTGTACGTCTGGCCTAATTCTCATTATTTAGTGAGTATTACTGACTATACTTCATTCAGGAAAAGTTTCTTGAAGTTGAAGAAGTCTTACGATTCCTAGATCGATCCGAAAGCATCGTCTTATCTTCACAAGCAGATTTCGATATCCTAGGGAGCGATTCGACTCGACTATCGCTTGATGAAGACAGTGTTCTGTTGAGTTCCAATTCTCCTGATATGACTATGACGACAACGTATGAGACAATGCAAATGTCAACTGAAGAAACGCAGTTAAGTTTTATGAGCAGTGGCGACTTTTTGCTAAGCTCGGAATAGTGCTTGGCTATACAGAACTACTGGATACCGCTTATATGAACGTCAATATAATATATTCCACGATAATACAAACAAAATAAAAATAAGATTTACATAATTCATTCGTCCATTGCATCACCATCTTCCTCCTCCTCCGCTTCTTCTTCCTCTCCCTCGGCAACATCAATCTCAAATTCCATCTCCTTATCCGCATCCACGTAAGAATCGCACATACACCACACCGTGAGCTTGTGCTTTCCAGCAACTGGGACGACAAATTCAAGTTTCGTTTTCTGAACGGCTTTAGGAATCGTGACTCGCTTGATAGCAAGTAATTGCTTAGTCGACGCTTCCCCGACAACAAGCCACCCTAGATTATCAGTATTAGTCGTCGTTCATCAAATGTAATCAATACATATAACTTACAGTTCTCAAGCTTCGGTGAAGGATACAACGGAGCATAAACAGTCAGATCGACTGGCTCGTCTTCTTCATCGACGTCTCGTTCCAATGTCACAGTGACATAAGCAGGCTCACCGGCAACAATCTCATCCGCATCTTCGACTTCGTACGACATATCAATGCTGGGATACTTATTCGCAAAGCGCGCAACATCGGAAAGATCGCGGTCGTTCATTTGCAGCAACTCGTTCCGCTTGTCGTCATCAAGAATCATCAGATCAATCACAGATTCAATTCTAAGTCTAGACGTTAGTAAAATACATGAAAAAATTTCAATAATGATGCACTTACCCTTCATTCTTGCATCTCTCGATAACCTCACGGCTGAAGTGAGGGATTTGCTTCAAAGGACTGTCGCGGTCCCAAACGGCCTGGACGACCATCTGACTCAAATCCATAGCATTCATTGCATTCAGATGGCCATCACTGGACATGACATCAACACAAGCAGAGAGCAAGTTGAGAATCTTTGACAAAACAATCTTCTGATCGGCAGCCAAATCTGCCGGTAGACCAATACGTTGGAAATGTGCTTGCAACAAGACAAATGACTTGAAGTGAGGCGAGTCGTATGACATGTTCTCCTGACCCATCTTGATTGGTACACGGTCGTAAATGCGCTTCAATATCGAGTCTTCATGGCGACGAATCGGCACAATCTCGTACTCAGCAGCAGCGGTGACAATTTCCAATATTCCCTTCAACTTCGTCTTAGACGTCAATGACAAAGCAAAAGCTTGCATAGTAATGAAAGAAATATTGTAATAAGCAGCAATCATAGAATTATTGAGTGGAGAAATCTCATCTTCATCCTCATCAATCTCAATCATCTTGGCTTCTTCGAGATCCTTCAATGTTGTCTCAACTAAATCGGACAGATACTCGCTGAGACCTTGATGAGAGACGTCCAGCACACCGTAGAAACTCGGATTAGCCAGCAGACGACGGTAAAAATATGAGAAAGTGAGCCAGTCGACAGCATCTTGCTGAGACGCGATGACCTTAGTGCTGATCTCTGTGACAAAAGCATCGTGCAAGAACAAGTTCAAATGCGACTCGATCGGTAAAGCTTCATTGAGGAACTTCTTGTAATATTCACGATTCGACGATGGAGTCATTATGACAGTTTTTCCAAGACTATCAATACCCGGACGACAGGCATGGCCAATCATCTTGAGAATGTCGCTAACTGGATAATCAATGTAACGGTGCTCGCGACCTTCATAAATCTGGGTTCCCATGACAATGACAAGGAACGACCGCACAGCAAGCGACCACGCCACGTCTTTAGCAGCAACAATGACCTGAATAGCTCCAGCTTCAAAAAGTTTCTCAACAATGATCTTGTCAGTCGTATGCATCGACTCATAGCAGTAACCAATACCATGAGATAAACTCTCAACAAGATTTGGCTCACGTATATTCTTCAAATGAGGCTCCAGATCATCAAGAGTAGCTTTTCGATATTTGTCTTCATCACCATCAGCTTCGCAAAGTCTCAGTAATTCGAGAGTTGTATCGACACATTGCTGGCGACTATGCACAAACACAATAGAAGGCTGATTCTGGCTCAACTGCTCGATCGCAAGATATGTTGGCTTAGCCATAGCGATCATAAGCGATGGGAAATGAGTGATAGAGAAGCCTTGCAAATGAACTTCAAATGGCGTAGGGCGATCTCTCGGTGAGAAATTGTAGATACTGTGCGAGCTAGCGCCAATCCACTCGCCCAAATCACGACCGTTGGATAAGCACACAGAGAGGCCAACAATACGCAAAGGATTCTCAGTCTGAGCAGCCATATATCGCATTCTTGATACGACAATTTCATAAGAAGACCCATTCTGGCCACCAATCATATGCAAGTCATCAGCAATGAACAACCGCACGCTTTGCACGTTCTTACGTTGCTGCCACCTTCGAGAAACCATATCCCATTGAACAGGAGTAGCAAGCACAAGATTAGACTGCTCCAAAATCTTCAAATCGGCAGTCAACTCTCCAGTAAACTTACTAATACGCTTGCCGTTGGCGATTTGAGACAAGCGCAAGGACCAATCACGATATCTCTCATCAACGAGATCTTGGAATGGAGCTATGTACACCACTCTTCCTGCATTTCCAGCCTGGTTCCAGTGATGAAGAAGGGCAAATTCAGCACATACGGTCTTTCCACTACCGCTGGGAGCACCGACAAACACATTGTCGTCACTGCTGAATAATGAATTGAACACCTGCGTCTGAATTTTATTAAACGACTCAAATCCGGGATACAGATCAATATAATCCGGATCTTTAAGAGCAGACACAGGAAGAGGCTGTAAATCAAGTAACTGCGTATGTGGCGGAAATCGTTCAGGCAAAATCAAATGACGGAATGATACTGCTAATTTCGTCTCAGAATGCAGCCATCTATCTGAGATAACCGAGATGAAATAATTCGGTGGAATCGGTTCAGCAATCGGAATCGTGAATTCGACAATATGCTCTTCCTGTGCATATCGACGGTGCACAACAAACAAATCATGAAAAAGAATATTTTCACCATCGCAATCTTCAGCAATGATCCAGAATGTTTCTGCATTGCCATGAACATTTGGATCCCATTCGAAAATCGGAGTGATTGTCAGCTCAACCCGCAATAGCGATCTCGTTATAGGCTGAACATGCGCTTGCATTTCAACTCTCGGAAAGTTCTTCAGCAGATTAAATGCTAACCGCCCATATCTTTCAGCCTTGATAGCTTGGCCAACCTCACCAGGATCAGTCAATTCAAAATACTTTGACCAAGGCATCTGCGACGACTCAGTCTTCCTAATAACTTCAGGAGGACACGAAGGAAACTGCCGGAACGGAGAGCTGCTAAGCCACATACGATGCTCAACCATTTTGCAAATATCGAGCGCACTCTTCGCAACCTGCGCCCAGCCACGCTTCAAACAAATTTCAAATATAGCACGTAATAAACGACCAGCTGATTGCGTCACGTAAACCATATCAGCCATCAATGCAAAGCCTTCCAACTTCAATCTAGATATGTAAGCTTGAAGTAAGACATTAATCTTTGCAGACGGTTCTTCAACTGTCTCTTTAATTGGAACAGGAACTCGTTCCAAGAGCTTCGCAAGTTCAAGCTTTTCTTCCTGTCGAACGGGGATGAACTTGAATTCTTCTGACAACGAGAAAATCCTGAACAGCTCGATAGGTGTCAAAATAGGCTTTAGATGCTGATTGTAGGTACCCATCGACGTATGCGAAATATAATAATGCGAAGCAATTCGCCCGAGCTCGGTCGGGAGAAGCTTACCAGAGTTTCTGTCGTACCTGAGCAAATTGTTTTTCTCAAGTAAAACAGCAGCTGAATGCGCCAAATCCAGCCTCTTTTGCTCCAACGCTTCGTCATCGGCATACTCAGCACCCACATGATACAACGCCGGTGAGCGCAACATCCGCACATATAAATAAGTATAACCCAACCACTTCACCGCTTCATCTATAGTTCTTATCGTACCCAACACTATCTCCGCGTTCAAATTGTCCGCCAGTTTTGCCATAAATTGACTTTCAATTGGTAATTGCTGATTCATAAGAGACAAATAATACTGCAACTCCGAGTGCGCCGTGATAATGATTCCTTCACCCGAAGTGTCGTAGCGCGGTCGTCCAGCACGGCCGAGCATTTGCAATACATCCTGCGGCGACAGCTCAACCCATTTACCTTTCTCAGGAGAATAAATCTGAGTACCTTTGATAATAACGGTATGCGCAGGCAAGTTAACACCCCAGGCAAGAGTAGCAGTTGACACCAAAACCTGGATATATCCACTCGCAAACAGATCTTCAGCGCGTTTACGATCGTCACGAGTGAGACCGGCGTGATGAATAGCAAATCCATACTGCAATAAATCGCGCATCTCCTTATCATTAGTCTTCTCGCTCTCTTGCTTCAAGACTTCGTGTGATGCAGCGTCAGTCTTTAAAATGCTAGTGATAGTCTCTAATTCGATTGCCTTATCACGAATAAATCTTGCAGTTTTGGCGCACTCCTTTCGAGAATGAACAAAGATAATCATCTGATATTTACCAGCATTCTCAATGACTTTATCGTAACAAGCATCATTCATCGCTTGATATCGCTTAATCGCCTTCTTTTCCGTAATTCCAACAAACTGCTGACCAAGAGGACAAGGTCTGAATGATGCATCAAAGAAGAAGACGCCTTTCGTCGGATCAACTCGAAGAAAGGTAGCGACGTCATTGTAATTTGGCAGAGTTGCGGATAACCCAACTAGTCGAACAGGCTCCGCAAGACTACCTTCCATACGACGTAATGTTCTCGCCACAATACTCTCGATAACAGGACCACGTTCGTCGTGAAGTAAATGGATCTCATCAACGATAATAAGACGTACGAGATTGGTATAACTTGTATCTGTGGCCTTTCGTGTCACAATATCCCATTTCTCGGGTGTTGTAACAATCATTTGTGTCTTCGAAATTTGCTCCTTGGTGAGCTGGCTATCACCAGTCAACTCATCGACGCCGATTCCAAATGGGGCCAACTTGCGACCGAACTCGCGCACTTGCTCTTGAACCAGTGCTTTCAACGGAGCAATGTAAACAATTTTAAAATCATCAAGTGCAATTTTCCCTGTGTCGGGGTCACGAAATTGAGAGATTGTGCGCAGAATAGCCAGCATGGCGACATTAGTCTTTCCGGCACCTGTGGGAGCACAAAGCAGCAAATTCTCATCATCACCAAATGCAACAGGATACAGTTTACTCTGCACTCTGTTCAAACTATCCGAGTCCGGAAAAGCCACGCGCGTCCAATCCGGCATCTCGGCAATCTTAACGAGCTTCTCGTTAGGATCAACTTTTGGCTTTGGCGGCGGAACGTGTATTTCCTCGTATTGTTTCTTTTGTCGCTTGAATGATCCTTCTGGTAATTTGATCTTCGTAGTCGAAAGTAAATGATTTCCTTCCTCAAATACGAGTGAATCAAGATCTATCAAACGAGGCTCGCGTCTCTTGGGCGCTTGAGCGTCAACATCCATGACTGAATCATCTTGAACCTCGCCGGTTGCATGAACAGACTCGGCCGAGCCCAGAAGCTCTTTCAAAAGCTCACCTTGCCCAGCGGCGGCCATTTCTTCTGACACAAGCTTTCGAGAAGCAGGATCGGTGGCACGAGCGAAGCGCGTACACCAAACAATTCTCCAGCGATTTTTACACAGAAGAGTGACAAGTTCAAAATGTTCAAATTCAAAAACTTCCATAAGATCATTTTCAACTTGTCGCAAAGAAGCACTCGACGAGAGATGATCCATCACTTGAGCAGCTTTCTGCTGAATTGTATGAGCATCAGAAAACACGGTGGCAACTTCACGCTGAAGCCAAAATGCGTCGATGCTGTGAGCAGGGATGAAGTCATTTTCCTCTTTGACAGCGACTAAGTTATTTCCATCAGTGGTCGGTTCAGGAACTTCACCATCGATGTCGGAAATATCGCCGGTTTCGAATTCGATCGCATGATCTTCGTCTTCTTCCTCCTCATCATCATCATCATCTTCAGACGAAGACTTTTCTTCGTCATCATCGTCGTCGAATACTACAGCGACACCTTCTTCATCATCAACGCCTTGACCAGTAGGTTCAGTCTCGGCATCAGGAGTCTCGTAATCCGTGATTTTCCGACTTAAATTCATGAGCTGATTAAAGCGTTCACTGGAAATGCTCGAACCGAAAATCCCTTCAACTTCTTTCTTCTTGTCGTAATCGCGCACGCCATCCATTTTCACAATCTCAAGCGCAGCATCGGCAGCCGATCTAACGATATCATGCGACACATCACCTAAAAGCTCCTGCGACCACGATAAAATCAGTTCAAAAGTTTGTCGCGTTTCGCTGGTACGAGGAATATATCGTAAGCCTTCGATATTATCGGTCAGAGCAGAAAGATCATCATCTTTTGCCTTTTTCTGCTTGCGTCGAGATCCATCGTCTAAAACTTCTTTACGACGATTTTTAGAATCGGTGGGTACCGAATCACGCGAAACGCGGGTTCCCATGTCGGAGAGTTTGATTTTTCCAGCGAGTGATTCAGCATTTCCTGTGCTGTCGTCAGATGGACGCGAAACAAATCGACGGTCCACCTGCAGGACTTTATTTGACATAGCATCACTAAGTAAAAAGGCATGTTAGTATTTTGAAAAGACGATCTAGCTGGGGGGGTAGTGATGAAGTAGGACATACTAGCTATATTGCTTCATATTATCCTTCCGATCCGCCATTTTTTTAAAATCTCAAGCCTGAGACGGCACTTATATATCAAGTAAAAGCAAGATCAAATTTCACGGAATTTGAAAAGTTCGGTAATCCAAACAATGAAGAGGAAAAGGAGAATGAGTGAGCGATGATAAGTGAGAAGCGGATGGCGAAGGAGAATTTGGATGCGGCGATGTTTTGAGGAACTTTAAGTTTCGAAGGTCTGGTTTGGTTGCGAATATCTCGAATTTGACTATGAGTTTGGACACTGACTGGTTTCCGGGAAGGGAATATATAAAATTGTACATTAAATCAAGTTGATTCTATCAGTGAAATTTTTTGACATATTTTCTAAAAATCTTAATGAGTTGCAAATCGCTGCAATACGCGCTCTCTCATGTGTTTCCTTGGCAGTCTAAATCGTCACAGCGATGACAATAGGAATATGACATTCGCTTAAATCACTTAATCAATTATATCTGAATCAGCATTTGATTTTGTTCTTGAATTCCGAATCTACTCGCGTGCACTGAATGACCAACTAATACAATACATGCATCTCGGTACCTCTATCGAGGGCGAGTGCATCGATTAACGGATCTTTATAAAGACTGCACAGATAAATAATAATCAAAGACAATGCCCATAATAGACATAGCAGTGTATTTCCTTTATACAAAAAAACAAACGATACTTTAACGAACAAAAAATGCGATGATAATTAGACCTTGCCAAACTTGTACCATATATTTGATCTGACGTAGCTTGAGTGGAATGCAATCTATAACTGACTTATATTCTTCAAACAGCTGCAATTGAATCGTAGTTTTGGGGTGGTTTGATTGTAGATGATGGATGGAATGATGTATAGTTGTGCCGGATTTATTCATCTTCGAATCCGGAAATTTCCACAGCCTTTTCGGGCACTATTATACACAGTTAATACACGATATAACAAAGCTGCAATAATCGAAAAACCTACGGGGATACTCGAATGGAATAGGCTGGTGATCAGGGTACATGTAACGCCGACGGAAAGGCAGTATAGCCATCATAATCGGGATACTGACGAACGCCATGGCGAGAGGGAAAAAGTACTGAGGTGAGACTCGGGCATGAAATCTCAGATTCTATACTCAGATAATAGTCAGTTAGACGCTTGTTTTCGTATATACTTGAGTAGCCATGAATTTCAACATACCTGAATCGGATTCGTGCGGAATCGCGGTTTGGGGTCAAATCTTGCTGGATTAACCTGGGACATCTTTGCCAAGCACTAGAACACTGCACCTTGGATCTGTTGAAATGAATACCCCGAAGTGGACTGAACAGCGAAGTGCTATTCTGATATCGCAGTTTGCCATTTGGTGAAGTCGACTAGAGGGTTTAAATGACGCGCCGCTGATTGGCCGAACCTTATGTGCAGCATAAGTATTAGCAACGTTGTGCGCACGAGATATATGGCCTATTTCGTTCATTGTCCCTGTTATTTACTAGTTGTGGCTTCTTTGAGATTTACTAGATACGTCTTTATTCGTCCGGCTGTGATGGAAATGCAACTGTGAGACTAAAGAATGGTGCATTCTTATAGTTAGCGAGCACTGGTCAGTTGGATCCGATTTGCATTTATCACTAATCAGTCTTGATTGTGCTCTATATGTTATCTACCAGGAAGACTATGTCGTCTAATATGTTCAATCGTCATTGGAAAAGATGTATCAGCAATCCTGTTCGGTTGAACAGCTTGTATACCGTTTTCATATGTCGATATTATGTCGATATATACTGTTGTTCAACTTTCAGATTTATATCAAGATATCGATACCATGTCTATATACCCTTTCTGTCGGCGGGCTGAACAATAAGCAATAGGTCTGGCACCAATTCCTGCTTGTGGCTAAATGTTCCTGGAAGCGCGTGTAATCCTATCTTAGGAAGCTAGCTTTGTCTGGATGCTAGCGCTGTCTCTAGTGACGCGACAAAGAAGCATTCTTACTTCCGTTATCTATGTCATCGTGCTGCCTAGTGTAGTGTTGTAATTATCAGCTGAGTCATTCTATGTGCAGGTGATTAAATGATAATGAAAAGAAAAAGAACATGCAGCGAAAACGGTGCCGGATTGCATAGGACCCTAGCTAAACGCACACTGCTCTCCCGTCTTCCTCTCCTCGCTGTAATAAGCAATAGACCGCAGGCTCCTCCATAGAAATCATCAATCACCAACAATACACCTCGTTTGACCGATACGTGTAATTGCAGCAATCGCAGTAATACGCCATACAAACGGCCCCCCACGTGACTGATCGACCACTTCGAGAAAGGCTTCGAGACGACTCTTCCAAGAACGGCTTCACTTGCGCCCCTTGCGTCTCTGTTCCCAACCTTTTCCCTTCTTGCCACTTCTATCGCCGTCTACAATCGACCTCGGACTGCGCTGCTTTGCATATTCTGATCATCGCCAGCCTGTTATAACCGGTGTTGATCTGAGGTGTTTGTTCTATCTGATTTCTCTTGCGATCGAGCGTCCACACGCGTCCTCCGATCTCGTCTCGGGCTGATCTCGTCTATTAAGATCTATCATTTTTCTCTTACTCTCTCCATATTTTTACGTCGCCAGATTACTTGGTCAGCATGTCGTCACCAAAAGAAGATGTCCCGGGAGTGTTGCCTGAGGTGCCGCCCGCAGAGCCCGCCGCGCCGAGTGAAGACGCGTCGGTGCCAGACAAAACGGCCAGTGAGCCCGTCGAGGCGAATGGCAAGGAGGATACCGGAGCTCATCCCGAACCAGCAGCTAAAGACGAGGAGAAAGTAGCAGCAACGCCTGATTCGAAGGCTGCGACTGGATCGAATGCGTATTCGCCGGGGTCCCTAGCGCTAGCCAAGTTGAAAGGCTTCCCACCATGGCCTGCTATGGTAAGAATTAGTTTTTTTTTGGTTAAACGAAAATCCTCTTACTGATATGTTTGACAGGTTCTTGCCGAGGAATTACTTCCGCCCCATATTGCCAAGTTGAAGCCTAAAGCGAGTGTTTCTACTCCCGGATCAGCCAAGCTCAAACGGAAGAGTTTCCCCGAGATTGAGGAAGAATCTTCAGGTCCAGCTTTCTTCCCGGCTCGTTTCTTTAACGATGATAACTAGTACGTAACCGTTTATGCTTTTGCTATCTCTCGGAATTGATATTAATAACTGTTTTTAGTATGTGGGCATCGCGAAGTGATTTAAAGCCACTGACTACCGATCAAATCAAGAGATACATTGAGACTACATCGAAAGGCTCCAAGAAAGATAAAGCTCTGGTGACGGCTTATAAAGTCGCCTTAGACCCGCCTGCTCTGGAGGCGTTCGCCAAGGGATCAGAAGACGAGGCCAGCGAGGCCGAGGCTGAGAATGAGGAAGAGGAGGAGGAGGAGGAGGAAGAGGAAGAGAGAGAAGACGAGGATACAAAGATGGAAGATGCCGAGGATGAAAAGCCGAAAAAAATAGTCAAGAAAAGAAAGAATGCAAAGGACGAGTCAGGCGAAGGTACGAAGAAGAAGCGGAAAGTGAAAGAGAATGGATCGGGCAAGGACGGCGAGAAGAAGGCACGCGCGAAGAAAGAGAGCGGAAAGAAGAAAGAAGCGGCAGCGGCGGCGGCGGTCAAAGAGACTCGTGAAGAGCAGACTAAACACGTGTTGTTTCTACGACACAAGTTGCAGAAAGTGTTTATGACGAAGGATAAGCCTCCTCAGGAAGAAGATATGGAAAGCATGGATAAATTGTTTGGCAAGCTAGAGAACTTTCAGGGTCTTGATCTGACTATGATTCGGGTATGTGATTATGTTATAGACAATTTTCACGGATGACGGAAGAACGAACTAACATACTGGATATAGAGTACGAAGATAAATAAAGTGCTGAAGGCTATTGCGAAGATGAGTGGAATTCCGTTGGAAGAAAAGTTCGAGTTCAAGAACCGTTCGCAGAAGTTACTGGATGCCTGGAGTAAGATATTTGATATGGGATCATCGCCAGCGCCGACTAGTCGGTCTGCAACAGAGATGAAGATAGAGCCCGCTGCGGAACCAGCGCTTGCGGGCGAGTCTGTGCCTGAATCTGAGTCTGAGCCTGCGCCTGCGAAGGAGGTGACTGCCGCCAAAGCAGAGGAATCGGAGCCGGTGCAGGCGACGACAGCAGAAACCGAGGAAGAAACGAAAGGAGAGGCAGCAGTCGAGGCGTAAGATGAGAAGGGATATAGAGGCGGGTAAGATAGGGTTGACTCTGTGTTGCGAATGTATTGGTATTTACTGAATGCGTCCAAGGAGCACGCAGCAGGCGTAGACTACGGGATTCTTATCGATAAATACACGTCGTCCTCTTGTTGAATGCTCGACGGTACCGAGATGGTCTTTGGCATCCTGAGATGTCGCCTCGCCTGGCCCATCACCGCGCGCCCGCAAGAAGGCGCAGCGGGAACCAAGTCCGTCTCTCGGAAGCCCCCCTCGGTGCATCTCGGAAGCAGCAGCAGCCCAGAACCCGCCAGCGCCTGCCCCTCCGCGCAAGTTCGGCCGGTGCCAGAGCAGCAGCGCTCTGCTTACCGAGAATCCGTCATGCGGAGACGGGCCGGGTAATACCCCACATTAACCCGTCTTGGGCGGTCGCGTGTGGGCGCTTCCCCAAACTGCAAACAGCCAGCGCGGGCAGGAAAGTAAAGCCCCGGCGTTACTCTGCGGGCGCGGCCGTATAAAGCGCTGCGCTCGTCGCCCGGGCACTTCACCACTCACCCACACACCCGACACGCGCACAATGGTCTCTGCTAAGCAATCCGACGCGCTTCACCAGCAAGCCTTCCACTGGGCGGAGACGCAGCAGGACGGCAAGGTCCCGGCCTTTGCTGTCCGCGCAAACGACCCGTACACTTATCTCTCTGGCATGCCCGGCGAGCACGAGTCCGAGGCCATTCCCGGCACGCTGCCTCGCGGCCAGAACTCGCCGCGCCAGGTGCGATTCGGGCTCTACGCCGAGCAGCTCACCGGATCGGCCTTTGTCACCCCCCGCAACGCCCACAAGTCGTCGTGGGTCTACCGGATGCGCCCGGCTGTGTCGCATAGTACGTACCGGCTCTCCTTGCAGCGCGACCGCAGTACATTGACTAACCTAACCGTGCTTCTTGCAGAGGGCTTCACCGAAATCGTCACCAACGAGGACTACGAATCGTGTTTCCTGCCCGTCAACCCCAAGACGCACATCTCGCCCACGCAGCTGGCCTGGCTGCCCTTCGACATTCCCGCCGACGGCCCCGTTGACTTCTCCCAGGGCCTCAAGACTCTGGCCGGCTCTGGCGATCCTTCCCTGCGCGAAGGCATAGCCACTCACATCTTTGTCTGCAACTCTTCGATGGTACGCAAGTGCTTTGTCAATCTTGACGGTGAATTCTTGATTGTCGCTCAGCAAGGCAGACTCGACATCCAGACCGAGTTTGGCTGGTTGTACGTCCAGCCTGGCGAGATCTGCGTGATCCAGCGCGGCATCAGGTTCTCGGTCGGATGCCCTGACGGAGCTACGCGTGGTTACATTCTCGAAATCTGGGGATCGAACTTTGAGTTGCCTGACCTGGGCCCGATCGGTGGCTACGGTCTTGCCAACTCGCGCGATTTCCTCGTCCCAGAGGCGTACTACGAGATCGACAGCGAGCCAAACTACGAATTGATTTACAAGGTTGGTGGCAAATTCTTCAAATCAACTCAGGATCACTCTCCGTTCGACGTCGTCGCCTGGCATGGAAATTACGTGCCGTACAAGTACGACTTGACCAAGTTTGTCAATATCGGCTCTATCTCGGTCGACCATATCGACCCGTCGATTTTCTGCGTCTTGACCGCCAAGTCGCGCGATCCCAACGCGCCACTCGCCGACTTTTTGATTTTCAGCCCGAGATGGGACGTGGCTTCCAATACCTACCGTCCACCATACTACCATCGCAACGTAGCATCCGAGCTCATGGGACTTATTTACGGACAATACGGTGGCCGTTCGGATGCCTTCCTTCCCGGTGGAGCCTCGTTTGAGACCGGAATGACGCCTCATGGAGTTGCCTATGAGGAATTCAAGGCCGCTTCGGCCGACGTGCCGCCGGAGATGAGGATCTCGCCGGGATCGATCGCGTTCATGTTTGAGTCGTCGCGAGCATTTTCAATCGCTGAGTTTGCTTGGACTGTCGATAAGTTGCATTTCCATGATCCTTCGATGTGGGACGATTTGGTGAACAATTTCACCTCCCATTTGGATGAGGTCAAGAGGTTGACGGGGGATAAGTGGGAGCATGGTGTTAACGCGAAGAAGTAACTTTTGGAAACAAAAAGGAAAAACCACAATTTATTCTAGCAATTAATTTCTTTTGATCTCTACAGTCATTTTTTTGAGTAGTTTTCTTTACAATCCTTTTTTTGAGTCTGAATGGTGGAAGGAATCACGTAAATTTCCACGCTGATGGATGATTCGCAGTCATTCTGCACACTTATCGCGATGTCCACGTGCGCGGCGACTCTGCTCAGCGTCAGCGATTTGATGAGCACAAGGACGCACGTACCGTACCGGATTGTAAGTAGTAGATAAGTAGGTTTACCAGACAAAAGCACTTAGATACAAGGTTGTTATTTGAAGGCGACGCTATGAGGATTATTGAAGTCGATACGACAACACAAGCACAAGATACATTCTCATCTGCCGCTCTTAGATTTCGATATCTACAGCTGATTTGATAGAACCCGGCAAAATCAAAAAAAAAATAAAAAGACAAAGGCAAAAATCGCGCTTAGGACTGATGAGATTGGGAAAGGCAGAGCAGAAAGGTTTTGAGTTTCTGGTTAATCCGTAAAAATTGTCGGTTGAGCCGGGAGTTGTCATTTCCAGATTGTGTTGAGATTTGATAAGCCTGCCGAGTTGCCATTTCATTCTTTTTCTCGCTGATGATTTTATTATTCCTAAAACACTTTGTTTACGTTTCACGCTTTGTATTCTGCGAATTTTTGTATTCTTTGAGCAGCAAGTAATATCTTTGTGCAGCTATCATGAATCACGGAGTACACCGAAATGGTCGCAGTGGCGGGCTTATCTCTTATCGCGCTCAAACCCTGCCTCCTGGCCCACGCTTCTTTGACTGAACACCTTCCTGTCCCAATTCCCCTCCCTTGACTTTCTGACTCGTTAACTTAGCGCCCGTGCTTCTCCGTATTCGTCTCGAAGCGGCCGCCGCGCTTGCCGCTTTCTCTCGTCGCCTCTCCTTCCTCTTCTTTCCTTCGTCATCTCCCGTCGCCAGCTTTGTTTTCCTTTGTTGTCAGCATCTCATGGCCGATATTGAGAAGAAGGCAACGGATACCTCGCCGCTGCTGGCTCCCACCGGCGCGGTTCGCGCCCCCGATACTGCACTCCACACCGACGAGTTCTCCGACTTGCCACCTGCAGAGGCAGAGATCTTGCGTGATCAGGTCCGGCTTACTGAGCGGAATGTGAATTTCCTAGAGCTCTTCCGGTACACTAATCAGTTTGATAAACTGCTGTTGATTATTGGAGCTATTTCCGCGGTTGCGGAGGGCTGTATGAGACCGCTTATGACTGTATGTATTTTTATTTTTTTTTTCTTCTGCTGTGAAGCTTGTTTTTGGTTTAGTGCGATTGGTACTAATTGCTCGATAGATTGTATTTGGACAAATCACCGATCTTTTCGCGACTTACACGCGTCAGGTTCCTTATGAGGATTTTTACTATGGAAGTGGCATGCTCAACTCGACAGAGTACTATAGCAACAGCACCTACGAGTCGCCATCGTACAACGCCACTGAGAGCTACTACTATAACCAGACTGAGCCGTACTATTTCAACAGTACTATGTATGGATTTGGCGAATACATCTCTCCTGATTTCTTCCAGAGTGAAGTTAACCGTTTGACTGTGTATGTTTACTACTGTGCTTATGAGATAATTCAAAGGACAATGAGCTAATTGAGCAACAGGTACCTTGTCATTATTGGAATCGCTGATGTTTTGCTTTCATACTTCTCCACTTATCTCTTCATCGATCGCGGAGAAGTTATTTCTGCGCGTATTCGGGAGAAATATCTTGAAGCTACGCTTCGTCAGAATATCGGATACTTTGATAAAGTCGGTACGGGTGAGATCACGTCTCGGATTTCTGCTGATGCCATTTTGATTCAAGAAGGAATTTCCGAGAAAGTAGGCTACTGCGTGGCTAATTTCTCGACTTTAATTGCTGGGTTTATCGTTGGCATGGTTAGATCATATAAGCTTGCGCTGATTCTGATGTCGATGCTTGCGCTTATGATGGTCTCGTTCTCGATCGGGTCGCAGAATATGAAGCGGTCGATTAGAAAATCGTTGGCGGGATACTCGGTCGGTGGAACTCTTGCCGAGGAAGTTTTGGCTTCGGTACGGAATGCGCAAGCGTTTGGGATTCAAGAGCGTCTCGCGCTTCGCTATGATTCGCACCTGGTCGTGACTGAGAAGTACGGGCTTCGCGCTGGCCTTTGTCTGGGAATCATGAGCGGAATCACTTGGCTGGGAATCTTTGGCGCCGACGCGATTGCGTTCTTTGTGGCGCCGACGTATATCCGGCAAGGCGAGCTTACGATCGGACGCGTAGTGACTGTCTTGTTGACAATCACGCACGGAGCGTTTGCAATGTCGCATATCGCTCCGCATTTCAAAGCATTTACTTCGGCGTCCGCCGCTGGCTCGAAAGTATACTCGACCATCGACCGGCCGTCTGCGATTGACTCCAAGGACGCCAGCGGAGCCACGTTGCCTGATCTCAAGGGAGAAATCGAGCTGCACGACATCAAATTCATCTATCCTTCTCGCCCGAATGTCGTTGTTATGGAGGATTTCAACTTGAAGATCCCGGCTGGCAAAACCGTTGCCCTAGTCGGTGCCTCTGGATCTGGAAAATCCACAATCGTCGGAATCATCGAGAGATTCTACAAGCCTGTTCGCGGACTCGTCACGCTCGATGGTCATGATATCACTGATTTGAATCTCCGCTGGCTGCGGTCCAAAATATCGCTGGTTTCTCAGGAACCGACATTATTCTCCACCACCGTTTACGAAAACGTCGAACAAGGTCTTATTGGTTCTGAATACGAGCACGCGTCTGCGGTCGAGAAACGCGAGTTAGTCATCGAAGCCTGCAAGCAGGCTAATGCGTACTCATTCATCACGGCTCTGCCGGAGCAGTTTAATACTCCGGTTGGAGAACGAGGGTTTTTACTTTCGGGTGGACAAAAGCAAAGAATAGCGATTGCGAGAGCTATTGTTTCGAACCCGAAGATTTTGCTGCTGGATGAGGCTACTTCGGCTTTGGATACAAAGTCTGAAGGAATTGTTCAAGAGGCGCTTGATCGTGCTGCCAAGAACCGGACTACTATTGTATGTGGTTTTCTTTTTTGTTTTGTTTGGTTTATTAATGATGAAGGAAGAGAGCTAATGAGATGTAGGTTATTGCGCATCGACTGTCGACTATCAAGGACGCTGACTTGATTGTCGTCATGAAGCGAGGCGTTATCGTCGAAAGCGGAACCCACAACGAGCTTCTTGAGAAGCAAGGCGAATACTATGATCTGGTGCAGTCGCAAAAGATTGAAAAGGAGAAGAAAGCACTGATTTCGGGCGAGACGGCATTGTCGAGCTCGGATTCCGAGACCTCGTCGACTTTGGATGAGAAAGTTTTAGATTCGGATGATGAGAAGCTGGAAAAGATTAAGACGCGGGTGACTGTGAAAGGTGACGTTGCGGAGTTTTCAGATGTTGCTTCGACGGAGACTATTGCGGTTGACGAGGTCGAGAGTGGATATACCACTGTCGATTTGATTAAGTTTATCGGTGGCATTTCCGCGCCGGAAAACAAGTATATCTTGATGGGTGTCGCGTGCTCGTTCATTCAAGGCATGTCGTATCCTGCGCTTGGTGAATTCTACGGCCACGCCGTTCAAGGGTTGCAGTTTGCGTTTACTGATCCAGATCTGATGTACTCCCAGGTCTACACGTATGCTGGATTATTCATCTTCCTTGCGTTTTTGCTGTTATTCACAACCACTGCTGCTGTGTCATTGTATTCGTACGTTGCCCAGCGACTTGTTCGTCGGATTCGATACCAGATGTTCCGTTACTTGTTGCGTCAGGACATTGAATTCTACGATCGGGACGAGAACACGACGGGTACGCTTACGATGGCGCTTGCGCGCGATGCGCAATCTATCGATGGTCTTTCTGGCGCTACATTTGGCCAGATTATGAACTCGGTCGTGAATGTTGTTTCGTCGGCGATCTTGGCGATTATCATTGCCTACAAGCTTGGACTTGTCTGTGTGGCCTGTGTGCCAATCATGGTGTTGTCTGGATTTTTTAGATTCTGGGTTATTTCCAAGTTTGAAGAGACAGTCAAGAAGTCGCATGAGGCGTCGGCTTCGTATGCGTGCGAGGCGGCAGCGGCGATTAAGACGGTAGTGTCGCTTACTCGGGAAGACGACGTGCTAGAGCATTATCACCAGACTCTTTACGCGCAGACGGTCAAGTCGCGCGTGGCATCTCGCAAGTCTGCGATCTTGTACGGGATCGCGCAGGGAATGCAGTATTTCATCACCGCGCTTGCGTTCTGGTACGGGGGAAACTTGCTGCGGGTGCGCGAGTATGGCTTGCTTGAGTTTTATATTGCGTACATGGCGGTTATTTTCGGCGCGCAGGGAGCTGGCATCGTGTTTTCGTTTGCGTCTGATATGGGGAAAGCGAGGCTTGCGGCTGTGAATATCAAGAAGCTGTTTATGCGGCAGCCGGTGGTTGATTCGTGGTCTCATGAGGGCAATGATCCGCAGAACGTGCAGGGAAACCTCGAGTTCAAGGACGTAGTCTTTAGATATCCTACGCGGCCGACGGTGTCTGTGCTGAACAATCTCAACTTGACGGTTAAAAGCGGGCAGTATGTTGCGTTAGTGGGAGCGTCTGGATGCGGCAAGTCAACTACGATTGGACTGATTGAGTCGTTTTACCGGCCTAATGCGGGTCAGATCTTGCTTGATGGCGTTGACATTTCGACGTTTAATGTGAATGCCTATCGGTCGCATATGGCGCTCGTGTCGCAGGAGCCTACGCTGTATGCCGGCACGATCCGCGACAATGTCAAGCTTGGATCGCCGGATGAGAATGTTTCGGATGAAGCGATGATCGAGGCGTGCAAGCAGTCGAACATCCATGAGTTTATCATGTCGCTTCCGGACGGATACGAGACGCTTGTCGGATCCAAGGGCACGCTTTTATCCGGCGGACAGAAGCAGCGCGTGGCTATTGCGCGCGCGTTGATCCGGCAGCCTAAGATATTGCTGCTCGACGAGGCCACGTCGGCCTTGGATTCCGAGTCGGAGAAGATCGTGCAGGCGGCGCTGGACGTGGCGGCCAAGGGCCGGACGACGATTGCTATTGCGCACCGATTGAGTACTATCCAAGGCGCGGACATGATTTACGTTTTCGATCAGGGAGTAGTGGTGGAGGCGGGCACGCATCAGGAGTTGCTGGCCAAGCGCGGCAAGTACTACGAGCTTGTGCAGATGCAGGCGTTGGAGGAGATGCAGTAGAGGAGACATCACATTACGTTCATTATTTACTTTTTTTGCTATGCTTTCGTTGTTTGCATTTATCCAGTCTTTTGAAAGTTGTCTGTCGATCTTTTTTGTTTAGTTATAGGGGATGACTGTGAGTGATTATGAGTGTTTTTGATGTAAAATACCGAGAAGAGTGAGGTGCATAGTGGGAGAGGGTGGTTGAATACAAACTTTTGGTAACGATTACTCGAAGCAGCAGCGGAAATCTTGCGCCAGAATAGGCTCCTGTCGGGCCGGGGTAGACTTTCATTTGGCGCAAGCACGAGAAGCCGGCTTATGTCAGCGCCAGCCAGAGAGTGGAGCAGGGTTGAAAGTACGATATTGTTAGTAGCAGCAGCAGCGATAAACGATAAGCGCAAGCACATAGATTGTAATTGTTGACGCCCGCCCCCGTAATCGCAGCAGCAATTCACTATTCTGGTTTTTCCGTTTCCCGGCATTCCCTGCGTCCCAGCCGAGTTGCGCTGCGTAGCTAAATAAAGACCACCGAAGGTTTGCCGTGGCGGAAGGCAAACTCGAGCTGGGTTTATCCGAAAGCGCGCACGATCGTCGACGATCTGCCCGCTCTGGGTGGGCGATAAGCGATTGGCCGCCGATATGATGTATTTGCGACGTATTCGCGACGTATTCGCAGTCATTCCTGATCAGCAATTGCGTCCGCTTGCCGGCTGCGAAATCCGGAGAATTCGCCCCCCGCCAAAAACGGAAGTTTATGCCCTCCAAAGCTTATCCGCGCCGCGCCATCGTGACCTTTCTGCGCCCGCCTCGTGATGATTCTTGCAGATTCCAGCCATTTCGCCTCTGCTTCCGGCCGCTATTTCGCGTCTTGGATTTGTGCTGCGATGGGCTGCGCGTGTTCAGGGTAGATTATGCCGTCTTATTTTGCTGGTTCGCCGCTGCTTCTGATCATAACCGGCTGTGGGGTCTAAAACCACCCCGATCGTCCGCACATCACCGGGCATCTGCCACTAAAACGGCCCACATCGGCCGCACGCCGGGCAGGGCATTCCGCCAATTTAGCCATAGTCAGGCTTGCCTATTGCAGCACTCCTGCCGCCGGCCACGACCACTTAAATACCACCCTCGCGCCCCGCTGCTGTGCTTCTGCTTATACCACTTCCTGCTCTCTGATCTTCTCTTCTGCTTCGGCCCGCCTCGCTCTCACCGCCTCAAATCTTCGTCATGGTCCTCCCTTCGCAAGACCCGCCCGCGGCCGTGCTCCCGCCCCCGGTCCTCGAGACCCCCGTCCCCGTCGCAGCGCTCCCCATGGCCTTCCAGCAATTCGCTCTCAACGGCAAGGTCGCCGTCGTCACCGGCGGCGCGCAGGGACTCGGCTATGCCATGGCGGCGTCGCTGTGCTCCGCCGGTCTGGCCGCTATTGCCATCCTCGACATCAACCCGCTTGTCGGCGAGCCGGCCGCTCTCACTCTTAACGAGCAGTTTGGCACCAACGCAAAGTTCTTCCGCGTCGACGTTACCGACGAGCTCATGATGAAGTCCACTTTCGGCGCCATCAACGACGAGTTTGGGTCTATTGACGTTGTCGTCTGCTCGGCCGGCGTTGTTGACAATTACAACGCTGAAGACTACCCTTACGCCAAGTTCCAGCGCCTCATGAACATCAACCTCGGCGGCTCTTTCCTCGCCGCTCAGTCTGCTTTCCCGTACATGCGCGCCAACGGCGGCGGATCCATCATCTTCATCGGATCAATGTCGGGCCACATCGTCAACTTCCCGCAACCCCAGATCGCTTACAATGCCTCCAAGGCCGGCGTCATTCACATGATGAAGTCGTTCGCCGTCGAGTGGGCCAAGTATAAGATCCGCTGCAACTCCATCAGCCCGGGATACATGCACACTGGTCTCATTGAATCCTTTGACCAGAACTGGGTCAACACCTGGAAGGCAATGACGCCCATGGCGCGTATGGGTGAACCTCACGAGTTGCAGGGTGCCGCTTTGTGGCTTGCCAGCAACGCCAGCACTTTTGTGACTGGCACTGACGTTACTGTTGATGGTGGATACACTGCTATGTGATGTCCTATATGATTTTGCATTTGATTTTCATTCTAGATCGGTTCAGATCCTGGGTTTTGTTTTGCTTGGGTGGTTTTTTTGTTTTCGGCGTTTATATTTCGGATGTGATTTACTATAATTTCTAATTAATATATACATATATTCATACTATAATTTCACTTGTTAGTTTACACAACTTGATCGATTATGTGGATTATACCGTAAATGTAATACCTGTACCAACCCCTCATCCTCGCTTACAAACTGTCGCTACTCCACACATCTCATACACTCTCTACAACTATAACGCATGCAAGCTGGCACGTACAATTGATGACCGCCGATACATTTCCTGCGTCGACTATTTGACAATGGCATTCATTGAGCTGGTCTAGCGCAAGCATCCTCTTATCGCCGCCCGGACGGTAACAACTTCAGACTCAATCACATTCGATATTTCTCTGCACGATGCGCGCTTCATCTCCACCCATCTTTGACCTCCCTTTCGAGATATGGATGCACGAAATCTTGCCTTATTTTTCCTACCCATCTGTATTTACTCTCCGACTAGTCTGTCGCCGACTAAATGCCGTTGTGCGCGACTATATAGAGAAAAGTCCCCATGCCTACAAAATACTTGATTTCCGCAGTATAGATCCCAAACTGGTCACTCTCAACGCGTTCTATCGATGTCTTGCGCGGTCGCGCGGTCGCACGACGACTATCAGGTTTGACCACGAGCGATCAATGTACTACCGTCACGCACCACCGGTCGATGCCAATATCGCATCATTGCTATTTCACTCGAGAGCATACGAATTAGTGGCCGGAACCTCGCTCTCGAATCTCTCACTACGACTATCGGAACCGTCAACCACGCCAGAATTATGCGGTGTATCGTGGCTTACGCTGCAAAAAGTGCCGTTTTTGGACGCCGTCGTCGATATCTCGATGGACGCAAGTTTCCGTCTTGTGGCTATTGACGCGGATCGCTCGCCCGCGGCGCGCATTTGCGCGTTGAATGTCTTTCGCGGTCTTCATTCTTTACGATTGCCAATGTCTGAGTTCACGTCATTTTTCGATTTATTAATGCAGCCTGTCTTTGTGCCGAATTTCGCCTTTGAACAGCTGTCGGAGCTTCATTTCACATGGTCGACGCAGGCGGCGCTTGATGGGTTCGTGTTGTGTGATTTTACCCGACGAACGCATGTTAATCGATCGCTACTGGACATTCGCGCCGCGTTGTTCCCCAATCTGCGGGTCTTCAAATTAGGCTATTCGGATGCCGCGCATATGCTAGCCACGCGCAAACAGCAGTCCGTTGTTCCGCATCCGATGCTCGAGTACCGGTTTCTTGCCAGACTACTCAAATGGATGCCTAGAATCGAAATGTTTTTCTGTGTGGGATTGTTGCTTATCCGTATAGATGATTATCCGCCTCTCGGGCTTCCCATGCCGGGAGTCAACGGTGACAACAGACAACTCGAGCATGAATCAGAAGGCGAGGTTGCGCCGTTTGATATTGCGTTACAAATCCCCGAGACACTACTCGAATTGGATATGACTGGATGTGTATGCATGTGTGGGGTCGGTGTGATATATCGTACCGAAGCGGAAGAGAAGCAAATCGTGATTGTCGACGAGAATGCATGCAGGGATATTGGGCGGCCTAGAGTATTAGAACGGGCGGTTGTCAGAAGGCGCGAGTGCGATAAGCACGGTAATATTTACGAGTTGGATGTTTCTTAGCTTTGTCAATATTCAAAACCAACAGTGTAAGTGCCTCGACAGTCGCTTATATGTGCGCGTTTTTTCATAATAATTCAGTCGGTTGGAAAAGGATGATTATTGCACTAGACTCGTTTAATAGATCAATGATTGAAGATGGCATCCAAAAACTCGTCTCTTGAATTTATCCACAGCCCTTCCAAAATAACATCTCCTAAAACGGTAATACAAGAAGTCCCGCCAAAATCTGGCTTTCAAGCGAACAGCAAGCACGTGACGACTTTTATTTCTACATGTGAGAATTGATTTTAAATTGTAGAATGATAGGCTTCATGTATTCTAACCATCGGGAAAATGACAAAACCATAATAACAAAAAGCAGGCAAAAACGCAAGACATTAATACAAAGTAGACTTAGGCTTACAAAGGCTCGACTGAGACTTCAATCTTCTCCTTTTTATCCTCAGCGTAATCCGGTGGCGCGACGCTAGAAATCGAGCCTTCCTCATCAACGCTGACGCCCTCAGTCTTTTCTTCGAGACCCGCCGCAGCAAAATCATCTTGAACTTGCTTGGTGAAGTCGATACCCTTCTTCAATTCACGACGGTGAAGGTACATGGGAAGAGGGAGCAAGATGAGTTCGATGACCGACATGATAACCATGAATAAGTAACCGCCAAAGAATTTAGGCGCCTTGGAAGTGGGGAACGCGACAAGGGGAATGATAAGGTTAATAACGACCCAGCCGACGTTGACGATGGCGATAGAAGCCGAGCGAGCCTCGAGGTCGTGCGACATGTACTCGGCGAGCCAGGGCACGATGAGATTGGTTGGGCCGTTAGCGACACCGAGGGCGATGAAGGCGAAGAATTTGGCGCCGTCGGGGATGTTCCAGACCAGGAGCATGATATTGGCGACCAAGATCAGGATACCACCGTATCCGAGGGTTTCCCAGCGATTCTGGCGATAGTCCGAAAACCAACCGCAGGCCATGTTCGACACAATCTGTGCAGCATAAGTAACTGTCGAGAGAACGTTGACCATCGCAGGACCGTACTGAGGCTGGAACTCAAGCCAAAGCGCGTAAGGTGTGCTGCTAGGGTAGGGAGTCATCCAGTAAAGATTTCCGACCACAAACAAGACATAGATTCTCCAGTTTCCAAAGATGCGCTTGAACAAGCTCCGGTCAACACCACGAGTCTTTCCAAATCCATCTCGCAGAAGACGGTCAACCGCTAGTTCCTTCTCGCGCTCAGTCAACCATCGCGAAGTGCAGCGGTCAGGCACATTAGGGCAAAACATAACTCCGACGACAGCGCACGGGATGGTGATGATTGCACAGATAACAAAGAGCCATCTCCATCCAGCTAAACCGCCACGGCCAGATAAGTTGTTATAAGCACCAGCCTGCAAGTATCCAGCAAACATAGCTCCGAGAGGCCATACGTTCTGATAGATGGCGTTACGCTTTCCGAGCTCTTGGCGAGTGTACCAGGAGTTGACAATGTGGGCGTTGCCGACCCAGCATGCAGTAGCCGTCAATCCGACAAAGAAGCGCATGACAAGAAGCTGCTTGTAGTTTTGAATGAATGCAGTACCAAGCGTGAACAGGCCCCATGCAACTTCTGCCGCAGGCAGATAGTATTGCGCAGGAAGCCTGGTGAGGACAATGTTGGAAGGAATTTGAAACAGGCAGTATCCCACATAATCTACCGGCTCAGGTTAGCTCGGTATTTTCAACACAAATTTGAACTTCAGGATACATACACATAGAGGTGGCATAGTTAAGACGGTCACCAGTGAGTTCAAGATCGTCCTTCATGCCGGCAAGATAGGCATTTGTCAGGGCCGAAACGTCGAGATTCTTGGTGAAGTACGCCAGACATGAGAATGAGAGAACGAGCCAGTCGATTTTGTAAATCAACCGGCGCTCCTCCATAGTCATGCCTTTCGGATACCAGCCAATTTTCTCGGCGAACTTGTGAGTGCGTTTGGTATACCAATGCACCTTGTATTCACGAGGACCCTTATCGGTCTCCTCGGTCTCATAGACTTCTTTGCCCATCGTGAACTGCGTAGATAGAGAGGCGTGTGTATGAAGGGAGCCAAGAGAGAAGTGGTACCTTGGCGTGTGTGGACAGCGTCTCGGCAAGATCTTCCAAGCCAGGGCGCCAGAGACGGTTTATATAGCTGTGCGAAGAAGCCCTTGGCTGTCCTGTCTTATCTCCAGCGTAACAGCGATGTCTCGCTTCTCTCAACGATTTGGCAGGGCATTTCCGCAAAGCTAAACCATAAACAATGGGCTTATGATCGTTTCTGCGCTGCGAAAGACAGAATGTTAGAGCGTGGCTTTAGAGTTAGGGCGTGGACCGAGCAAGTACGGCGATATTGACGAGGGTACGAAGATTAGGCTGGGTACCTTTGCTCATCCGCTGAGGTACCTTCTTGTCTCGCCTTTGCGCGCCTTATCCTTGACTCCTGCTGGTCAAGATAGTATATCGACTAGGATATTTATTTGTTAAATCACATTCGTTGTTCATATATTATATATATATTAATGCGATTGGTGTGTCGACAGCAGGATGTCCAGCCCGGAGACGATTAGATAAGGCAAGCTTGGGCACGATAACAAGGGCCAAGAGCGATAAGCACAGACAAAGTCTTTTGCCAAATCTCCACCCATTTCCGGGACAGTTCCGGATCGTGCGCAGATTGTATTCCTACATATTAGTTTTGTTTTCGAATGCATATTTACAGCGTGAGTCTAGATGAAAGGATGAAGGCTGCATTGAGACGGATCTTAGCTAGCGTCGTGTATAGAATTGTAGACGAGCAAATGAGCCTTAATGCTCCATTTTGTTTTGCCGGCATGATTCTCACGATAGAAATCGATTACCTTCACCATTGTAAACCTGTTGTATTTAGCTTTCCGATAAGTAAATGAATGTGCTTTTCTTTTTGTGTAAATGTTCATCGGATTATACCAGAACCGTTTTTCAAAGACAATCGCCAGCTAGACGCTCTGAGTTTTTGCTGCAGGAACTGTCCTGTGGAGATAATTGACGGAGTTATCATCATACACTACGCAGAATATCTGATTTCTCATGCAGACTTTTGCTCATCTCTGAGCGGTCAGGCTGTGACAATATTATTAAGAGCACATAATATAAACATTAGCCTGCAGTGTCATGAGTCTTTATTTTCTGGCTTACGGATGTTCGATTGATGATTGATAGATATAGCAGATAATATATAGTTTAGAATGACCAAGCGCAGACGAACAATGAAACAAAGAGGAAAGAGTGCCTGGCTATCAATGCTCTGGTCCAAGCGTATCACCAGTGCGCAACTCTATCGGCGCTTGTCGTTTTCGTATGCGTCTGCGCAGCTAGCGAAATGGAATGCATCTAGCAGAATATGTTGATTTCATTCGTAGTAGAGATATATAGAAAGACTCAAGTGGAGATAGATTTCCGACATTTAAATTTTCGAGCGACGTTTAACAGCTTGATTCAATCGCAAATATCTTTGATAGCGATCCATACATCCACACTCAATAAAGTCAGTTTCGTTGGAATCTTATCCGTCAAACTCGACTAGATGGCTGGTAGCCTATAGCTAGTTGTCTTTATCCAACTCTATTCATTTCGCGTTATCGCTGTTTGATTAGCATTGCGTCGTACATGTAAGAGCCGATAAGCTGATATTCAATTTGTTTCGATGCTGTTCATCGCGTCCATATCTGATTTACTAGTATTTCTCTAGATAAATGAAGTAATCGATCGCTGATCGTGATTGACGTTTCAGGTTTGTGGTCATGATGATATGAGTGGCATTCTGAAATGACGTGGCGTGGTTTGCTATTGTCAGTTTTGGGAGGCGTTGCTTTATTAATTTCATTTCAAGTAGTCTGGTTTTATAATTAAAAAACACATATCTATTACTTCTATCAAAGCACTCTTGAAAAAACATCTTGTATACTAGCAAAATCACAAAATCACAAAAACAACGCGAATCCGATTACTTTGACTTCTCGATATCGTCAACCGCCTCGTTAACATTGACACTGACCTCCTTCACATCAACATCCTTGCCCTTCTCCTGACTGCCAACAATTTCTTCAGGCTTGTCCTCATCGACGCTGAGCGTATCCTCAATGTTAACCTCGGCATCAGCCCACGCTTTCTTGCGGTAATCGATACCCATCTTCTTCTCTCTTCGGAGCAGGTAAATAGGCACGGGGAGTAAGATCAGCTGAATGACAGACATGATAACACTCCAGATGTAACCACCCTTGAATGCGGGAGCAGCACCGGTGGGCCAGGCCACGAGCGGTACGACAAGGTTGATGACGACCCATCCAACGTTCAGGATAGCGATTGCCGCCGAGCGAGCTTCCAAGTCATGAGAGAATGCCTCAGCAAGCCAGGCAACTATCAAATTCGTCGGGCCGTTGGCGATACCGAGACCGATGAAGGCAAAGAACTTGGCTTCGTCAGGAATATTCCAAACGAGGAGCATTACGTTGCAGACAATGATGAGAACACCGCCGTAGGCCATAGTTTCCCATCTGTTTTTGCGGTAATCAGAATACCATCCAGAAACCATGTTAGAGACAATCTGAGCCGCGTAAGTGATGGTCGACAAGTTGTTAATCAAGGGAATGTCGCCACTATACTTTGGGTTCATGGAAAGCCACAGGGTATACGGGATACCAGAGGGATACGGCGTCATCCAAAACAAGTTTCCAACCACAAAGAAAACATAGATACGCCAGTTTCCGAAAATTCGCTTGACGAGCGTGCGATCGACGCCGCGAGTCTTTGCAAATCCATCCTCAAGTAATCGCGTCACGCAAAGCTCACGTTCACGCGCGTTCAAAAAACGTGAGTTGGTGCGGTCAGGAACATTAGGACAGAAAAACACTCCGATTAAGGCACAAGGAATGGTGATGATGGCACAGATGATGAAGAGCCATCGCCATCCCGCAAGACCGTGGACCCCGTTCAAGTTTTCGTAGGCGGCAGACTGCAAGTAACCAGCAAACATAGAGCCGAGAGGCCAAACGCAGGCGTATATAGCATTACGCTTTCCAAGTTCTTGGCTGGTGTACCATGAATTGACAATATGTGCGTTTCCGACCCAGCATGCGGTAGCGGTGAGACCGACGAAAAAGCGCATGACCATCAGCTGCTGGTAATTTTTCACAAACGCAATTCCAAGCGTGAAAAGACCCCATGCGACTTCGGCGGCAGGAAGATAATATTCGGCGGGAAGCCTGGTGAGAACGATGTTTGAAGGAATTTGGAACAAACAGTAACCAACGTAGTCTACATCGTAATATCAGCAGGAGTCACCTTCTAAATAATAGAAGAAGCAATACATACACATCGCATTAGCATAACTAAGACGATCGCCATACAAGTCCAAGTCGACGTCCATACCAGCAACATAAGCATTGGTAAGAGCCGAGACGTCGAGGTTCTTGGTGAAATAGGCAAGACAAGAGAACGAGAGAACAAGCCAGTCAATCTTGTTGACAAGTCTTCGCTCCTCGCCGCTCATTTCCTTGGGGTACCATCCTATGATTTCAGTGAATCTGCCAAAAATTCCCATGTTGTCGGTAACTGTCTGCTTATAGGAATGAAAATGAGGACAAGATATGCAGCAGACAGCAGCGGACCAGACCTGTCTTTATACCTTTCCGCGCACACACAAATAAGCCAGTATCGCTAACATGTTAGCAGAGTTAGCTAGATCAGTACGCAGCATCTTTCGTACCGCTGTATGGTATATCTCTTGGTATTGTCGGTACGTATTGTATTATACGTCAATTGGAGTACTTGCCAAGGTCATGATCTCTCGGCATCCACCTGCGCCGAGTTTTCGGCGTAATGATAAGCAGCAACGTAATCAGACGATTGACACAGGTGGCATAATGAATTATGATAGAACAGAATAACAGGAAACAGGCATTTCAGAAGACGACACAGTTCAGTAGAGGATATCTTGACCAGGTTTTAATGGCTGCCATTCATGTCAGTTACGGTCTTCCGGTCTACGATTAGAATCAGCAGACTATCAGAAGACATCTAAACACGTCCAGCATATCACAGAATCTTTCTTCAAGCATAGAGGACATTATCGAAAAATAGTTAATACAGTATAGAAAGATCGAAATGGCGCAGTTCATCTCGTGCAACTTGAGCGATTACATGTGAGCGTGAATGACAATAGCCGTGTGGCTTCGCTGATTGGTGGCGAGTCAAGTCTTGACTCAATCCACTAATGGCTTTTAGAGCCTCGGTTATTAAAAAGTTTTCTTTCTGTGTTTGCGCTTTTTGGATGTTGCTTAACATATTTCGAGGGATGATGAGAATGAATGGTAGCTTTAGTAATTGCAAGCCTTGGGCTGTAATTGGAGGAAAAGGTGAGAACTCCGCTACGCAGCCAAGGACGAGAGGGTGGGCAAGTTTTTCTAGATGCGACTAGAATAGCATACGCAAGGCAGTAAAGGAAGCAATATATTTTGGTCGATTGACAATGACAAGCGTGAGTATGAGTCCTGATAGTAAGCACTTATCAGACGATTCACTCCTCGCTCGATCAACAATTCAAATCTGCAAAACTATAAACCCGGAAAGCAGATGATAACTGTTTCAAAGATATATTTGTTCTTGGCAGGATTTGCATGGACCCGGCGCAGAAATGATAAGGCGCGCGACGATAGCAGCGCAGAGCAGGCACAGGATAAGTTCGGGGTTATCAAAGAACTGGGCCGTGCGTATCACCAATGCGCAACTCTATCCTGGTCCCTTCCTGCTCGTGCCTCGACACCGACTAATTCCTTGTCCGGGCAGAGGACTCAGTAAAAACCTCATAGCTGCAAAAAAAGCAAATTATGGGGGTATTCACGACCGCAGCAGTAATCCTACTCTGGCATCCGCAGTGCGGCAGAAGAGCGAGCAAATGTAGCAACAGAGCCGCTCTTATCGATAACGCGCTGCGCGCCCCTAGTCTCAAAGCCAGGTACCGTACCGCTTCGGAGCGCCCCTTCGTACCGGCTCTCCATAGCGCCCCGTACCTCTTCCAAGCCAGCTTTTCTCCTCTTTCTCTCCTCAGAGCGGGTGGCGCGTCCGACTCTTATCGGGAGTCAACCGCGACCGTCTGTCATGAGATGATTCCGTTGCAGCTGATCGAGCAAGTCTCGATGGTGTGCGCAGTCAAAAGGCCATGAGCCAACACATGCGCTGCTCTTGTTCTCTAATACTGCGCACGGCACGCGAGAAAGGGGAAGCATAGGCCTACGCACTCTTCTCACTAGCATGGGCCACATTGTTCCGCTAGCCTGCTCATTTTACTTTTCCCACGTCGTTTATCGCGACGAGCAAAGTGCTTTTTAGCCTGTGCTCTGTGCTTTGCTCGTGCTTTGCGGTCTGTTTGGGGTGGGGCCATCGCTAAGACGGCCGGCTCAGCCGATAACAATCCATTGTCTCGAGCTCTCGATGAAGAAGTCCCGCATCGCCAGTCTGTTCTGTCTCGTTATCCAATAAATATCCACGATATCGCTTGTCATCCGACTTTTTGATCCAGATACCTTATCCGCCCCTGCAGCTTATCAGAGCGAGCAAAACTAACACCAGCATTCTCACTGGGCCTTTTGCAGTAAACGATGAGGTGGGGCTTTTATGCAGATGATTCAAGCGCTGGCTTTGCTTATCGTCTTCGTGTTCACTCTTTAGCCATTCGGTAATTGCGTTTGTCAGCAGATGTATCTGTTATTAGTAATACAGTCACGTGTATGATAATATTATTTAACAAAGAAAGGTAGTGAGAATTGTTCCGGGAAAAGGGCAAGCTCTTTTACTGATGGATATTGTGTGAACGATCAATTGAAATCAGGGAAATTACATTTCGGTTGCTGCTGTATTTGCGCACTTTCTTTTTCTGAAATCTGTGCTGCTCATGGCTACTTCTCTTGAACGAGCTGCTATAACAGCTCGAAAGAAAGCAGTCAGGAAAATCATAAGCGACCGCTTGAAATCAGTTAGCTATGAAAGTATTCATGATCAGTGTATGTTTATGCAAACGTTTTACTCTGGAGGTTTATTGACTCCGGAAAATAGCTCAAATCATTGCCGAAACAGTCAGATCATTACCGGAGTACCGGGCGGCTAAAAATGTCGGATTGTATATGCACATGGAAGTGTCGAAGAGTATACCGCGAAAGAGCGGTCGCAACGTAGAAGTGCATACTGATTCACTTATTTGGAATGCATTCGAAGACGGTAAGTTTGAATATTCACATCCGATTATGACTATATGCTCATTCGAGGGTAGGCAAAACTGTGTATCTGCCTCGAATAGTGTCGACTACAGAGCTATCGCCGACTCTGCAACAGCTATTTCACGAAGCGCAGTCGCATCTTCAGAACCGGCAAGAATCCTCGTTTACTCCTAAATCCTTTCTCAGAATGTTGAAAATGGAAAACTACGCCAGCGTCAAAGAATTATCGACTGCTAATGATGATCATGATTTTACAATCAAAGAACCCGATAGTAATAATGAAGATGCGTTTGATAGAGAAGGATTGGATTTGATTATAGTGCCTGGACTTGTGTTTAGCGAAACTTGCGAGCGCATAGGACGCGGAAAAGGATTTTATGATAGTTATATCGAGCTACATAAAGTCTGGTCGCAAACTATCAACAATGCATCTCCTTTATTAGGTAAGTAAGAGATGGCCGTCTGCAGTGAGGGATTATGTACGCTAACTCTATAATCCACAGTTGGAATTGCGCTACAAGAGCAAATGTTAGATCAATATCTACCTCGCGAAGAACATGATCAGTTACTAGACGTCCTAATTGTTGGTAGCAAAATTTATAGGCGTCTCGAAACTTAATCGCATACTCATTGCATACCAAAAACTATCACGCTTTGCGCGTGGAAACAACCGATGATCGCAAACAGAGTCTCGCGCAAAAGCTCAATAGGAAGTATATCCGTCCTCATGGTCATACCTTTCAATAATGACATCGTCGATGTCTACCGCTATACCTTTCAAAATCGCTGTATTCAGCGTCAACTCCAGTTGTTGAAATCACGCAAATGAAGGTGCAAGTATGGTGATATATCTGAACGTGTCATATGGATGCGAGATATTTCGGAAGTAGTCATTCATCTACGTCACTTTCTCTGCTAATGAAGTGGATCCAGTCCAATCTCGGATTTTCGGAAAGCCCAGCCGATGCGTAGAAATCAGCAGTGCCTTTTTGCTGACTGATCGTTCAGAACAATAAGATAAATCATATTCTCTTTTAATAGTTGGTCCGGAGAATAGATATTCGAGTACGGCGCAGTTCCACCGTCGCGACAGACAACGCAGATTGAATTTCTACGGATAAGGCACTTGTCGCAGTATTGTGAAAACGATCTCATTTGGCAAACGCATCATTTAATCTGGGAGATCAGCTGTGAGCGCAGTGTCTGGTCTCGTTCTTTCAAGTCGAACGTGGATCGAGATATACTCTGCAGATCTCAGCGACAGCTCGTTAAACGGAAAGTATGGCATAGTCCGTCTACTCTCACATCAGTATCAGTTATATTCTTTCAGTCATATATATGAAGTAACTCACAATCCGCGATAGGAGTTACATTAATGTATTACTCTGGGTGAGATCGACGACTGCCAGTGCCGCGCTAATATGAAAACATGCCGCGGTCAAAAAATATGAAGTTAACACAATTAAGGTAATACATAAATATATTTAATGCAGCCGATAGCTATTGCAACCTATAGCTCGTTGTAATCTAAATACTCCAGTTTCCAATGCTCCAAATGATCACTTTGAGGACAGCCATCCATATGAATTCCTCCATGATTTTCTATCCATTCCATATCCGTGATCGCGATATTTGTACAATCTTTGAGTATAATAGTATGTAGTTTACTATCTGTGAGCCAATTCTCTGTTGATGTCCGCCATGCTCCTGTCCCGCCTATTGGGCCAGATAATGTATATGGTTGAAGGATTTCGTAAACACCCTTTAATGAAATGCGCGTTCCTGACACGTCCAAGTACTCCAGATTCTTCAGCTGTCCCAGTTTCTTCAACGCCTGATCAGTAACTTTTGTGCAGCTCATATTAAACCTAGTCAAGTTTGGCATATAATGCACAATATAATCTGCAATCGTTGGCTCAGGAATCGGTAGCTTCCACGGCGCGGGAATCTCTTCCAGGTCAAGATCTTCAAAATTCAATTTTTTCCACATGAGACGAATACTGACGTCTTTCAACTTTTCGGGATTAAACCTCGCAAATCCCATTATAAACTCTCGCTTCGTCATTGTATCATGACTACTGACATCTAACTTCTCGATCGAACTGTATTCGTCATTATCGATATCGTAGGGATCTTCCGAAATTAGCGAGTGTGCATATCTCATTCTCATAGTCTCTGGTTCTAATAATGTGGTCCGAGAGAACACATCACTAAGATGTAAGTTCAAAACTCGGCAGCTTTTTGGAGTTTTAGGCGCCAGACCCAAATAACTTTGAGAGAAATCTATATACCAAAGCGAGTCATGCTTTGACAAATCCAGTCGTCCGCTAAGCCTCGACTCTGGATCTGATGCAGAACTGAAAGTTATCCTAATTCCTTCGAGTATTTCCAGTCTCGGCATTAACGCTACTAGATCGTTCAACGATTCACGAGCTATCGTAATAGTGAACTCAAATTCGTCGGATCGCATTGGTAATCTTGCCGTCCGATCATGTAGTTCTCTTTCGGATTTCTGTGATCCGATTCGAAAAATTCTGAGATTCGGTAACGGTCTGTCTTCCTTTTTCTGAGGAACTGTGATGCTGTAGCATAAGTTATTTGTCTCAATATGTTGGAATCTATCGGCATAAAACATTAATTCGCGTAGATTCTCGAATTGACGTCGAGATAATACTTCGTCAACAAAAGGAACTGTTCTATCTAGCGCCATCTTTAAACTAGTTAAATTCAACAACGTAGTCCATCGCGAGTCAGACAAAGTCTTGTAATCAACGACGAAGGACGGAGCATGACAGTTTAGTTCCAGCCGATGTAATGATCCAGGATGGCTGTCTGCAGCATTGAGCAAAATATCGGCACACTCGGAGGCTTCTATCATTAATATATTCTCAAGATAAAGCTCCTGTAGCACGCCATCGGCGTATTCAATGCACCGTCTGACATCAGTCTTCCGAACGGGCCGCTTCGCACCGCGAAAATCAATGTACTGCCAAATAGGTCTTATAGAGAGTAAAATCAAATTCCACGATTTACAGACTGTTCTGAGTAGTAGTCGTTCTCGGTACGGTATTTGAAGAAGTATTTCGGCGCTGATATCAGGTGAGAGAATGAATAAAGGATCACGAGCTTTGGTATTTGAGGAAATATTGACAGGTGTCGCCTTCTGCTCATGTAGCTGTTTATTGAAGTGTGCTTCTTCAGCATAAAACCTTAGCCTCTGCTCCGCTTATTAGTTCACTGTTAGATCTTCTGAAATACAATAATTACAAAACAGACCTGCTCATTGACTGTATTTGGGGTTACAGCATTAACGCCAGCGCTAAATACCGCCAGTGCCTTGCCATATTCTGCCCGCTCGTTATAATATTTTCCAGCTAATACATATCCTTCAGTCTCGTGCGGAAACATATATATCATTTCCCAAATCCAATATAGTTGTCCCGTATAGTCGCC
Source organism: Myxozyma sirexii (assembly GCA_030568315.1). NCBI lineage: Eukaryota > Fungi > Ascomycota > Lipomycetes > Lipomycetales > Lipomycetaceae > Myxozyma > Myxozyma sirexii. The sequence goes on along the minus strand of JAJLTT010000007.1, from coordinate 386,389 downwards.
GAGACCACGGATGCACTCAAGGTAATGATACAGATCTCTGACTGTAATTAAATGCAAACAGTTGAAGTACTGCAACACGCTAAACGCCTGATACATATAAATTAGCACAATCCAGCAAATCACTATCTTGACAGACGCTACTCACATATCGAAGACGGTTAGCCAATTTCAAATAGCTGAAGTTCCGGTCATTAGGCCGTCTCGGAAGCGTATTATCAGCATGGATCAGCCAGCGTCTCGCTTCCTCAATCATGACAGACGCTCCCAGGACTTCCACCAGTCCCCCGCCATTGGCCAAGAACGCCATTCTCTTAACAATCAGCACGAGTAGAGTCGTTCCACCTGCTGCTAATGCTGTCTCTTTTATCTGATGAAGTCCCAACAGATATCTTCCGCTTATTTTTAAAGTGGTGCGGCTCAAGATTACTTATTCAAGGGTTTTGTTCTTGAAAACTCCCAACGCGCCGCAAGCAAAAATATTTTTTGTTCGTTTCTGTTTCTCTTGTTCAGCGCAAAGGCAGTTAACAATGGGTAAAAGCCAGAAGAAGTTTGGAAAGGGTCGTTTAGATCACTACTATAGGCTTGCTAAGGAGAAGGTATTTTGATCTTCTTTGATCCGGTCTGCTTTGTCTAATATTAACGGTGAACATAGGGATATCGTGCTCGTGCTGCATTCAAGATTTTGCAGATTAACCAGAAATACGACAACTTCCTCGAGAAATCAAAAGTTGTTATCGATTTATGCGCTGCTCCTGGGGTGAGTTTTTACGATTTAAGATGTTGTTGTGAATAGTTCTGACTTTGTTATAGTCCTGGTGTCAAGTTGCATCGGCGCTCTGCCCTCCTAACTCGCTTATCATCGGCGTCGATTTAGCTCCTATTAAGCCAATTCCCAAAGTGATCACATTCGTCGAAGACATCACATCATCGAAATGTCGAGCCCAAATTCGTCAGCATCTCAAAACCTGGAAAGCTGACTGCGTTCTTCACGATGGTGCGCCTAACGTCGGTACTGCGTGGGTTCAGGATGCTTTCACACAGTCTGAATTAGTGCTCCAGTCGTTGAAGCTAGCCACCGAATTCCTCATGCCGGGCGGAAATTTTGTAACCAAAGTTTTCCGGTCGAAAGATTATAATAATCTTTTGTGGGTGTTTAATCAGCTCTTCAACAAAGTCGACGCGACAAAGCCGCCTGCCTCGCGAAACGTTTCTGCCGAAATTTTCGTCGTTTGCAGAGGTTACAAGGCGCCAAAGAAGATTGATCCCAAGTTCCTCGATCCGCGATCTGTCTTTGAGGATTTATCAGATCCGACTCCTAATTTCGAAGCAAAGGTCTTCAATCCGGAGAAGAAGAAAAGAAAGAGAGATGGTTACGAGGAAGGCGATTACTTGCAGCATAAGACTATGAGCGTGTTGGATTTCATCTCAAATATCGATCCAATCGCGAGTCTTGGAAGTATGTCGGAGTTTACTTTTGATCTTCCGGCTGTCAAGAAAGACGCTCTTAAACCAGCAGACGAAGATGAAGATGGAAAGGACGAACCATCAGATGAACCAGCGCCTATAAAGACCGAGGAAGAACTCAAGCAGGATCTACAAATAGTGCGGAAACTTCCTGAAACGACAAAAGAAATCAAGGAAGCTATTAAAGATTTAAAAGTTCTTGGCAAGAAAGATTTTCGCGGGTTGCTCAAGTGGCGTCTTAAATGCCGTCTTGCGCTTGGTATCGACTCTGCAGTCAAGGAGCCCACTCCTGAACCAGAAGACCCTACTAAGGATATGACTGAAGATGAAAAAATTGAGTATGAGTTACAAACCATGGAAGAGCGCGAAGCATCACGACGCAAGCGCGAGCGAAGACGAAAGAATGAACAGAAATCAAAGGAGATTACAAGAATGCAATTAGGAATGCTCAATCCTATTGATATTGGTATTGAAGCGGCGCAAGTCGGCGCAGACCAGCTGTTTAGCTTGAAAGATGTCGAAAAGAGTGGGCAAGGCAATGTGCTTGCAAAGGGTAAAATGAATATGATTCCCGTGTATGAAGAAAAGAAGAAAGAAGTCACTGAGATTGAAGTCGGTGAGGATCCTCTTGAAGACGCCGATCGGCTTGAAGATGAGCTGGATAATATGTACACTGCATTCCGACAACGAAGGGCGGAGGCTGATGCTAAATACCGCATGAAGCGACTGCGTGATGAAATCCTTGACTCTGAGTGGAATGGATTTGAGGACAAGCCCGAGGCTTCTGCGTCGGAAGATGAGTCCGATGATGACGGTATCAAGCTCGACGAAGGATACCAGAGCAGTGGCGACAGTGGAGATGAAGATGAGGTCACTGCTAAGACTGAAGAGAAGCAGCTTCTGACTTCACTTGATCTGAACAAGGCTAAAGTCAATGGATTGAGCAAGCAAGCCCATAATTTCTTTAAGCAGAATGTTTTCAAAGACGTGGCGGGATTAGATGACTCAGACAGCGACGATGACGCCGCAATTGACAAAATCATGGCTCTTCGCACTAAACAAAAGCGTGGCGACGCTAACTCGTCAGTTGACAAAGAAGACATCGAGAATGAGAACGGAAAGAATTCATTTGAGGTTGTGAAGGCGGTCAAGCCAACCAAAGTGAAGTCATGGAGCGACGACTCAGATTCTGAAGAAGAAGAGGACAATAAGGCGAACGTCGACATCATCACCGCCGAAGCCATGACTCTTGCTCATCAAATTGCGTTGAAAGAAAGGTCAAAGGCCGATATTATTGACGACTCGTATAACCGCTACTCGATGCGTGACCGCGATGGGCTGCCGACTTGGTTTTTGGACGACGAGGACCGATTTAGTAAACCAATCAAGCCCATCACTGCCGAGGCAGCTGCTGCCATCCAGAGCAAACTTCGAGCATTGAATGCTCGTCCAATCAAGAAGGTCATGGAAGCTCATGCGCGAAAGAAAATGAAAGCTACGCGTAAAATTGAGCGTATGCGAAAGAAATCCGACATCATCATCGAGGATCCTAATAAATCCGAAAAGGAGAAAGCAGAGGCAATTCAGAAGCTTATGCGTAAAGCTACGAAGAAGGCTCCAAAGAGTGAAGTCAAGCTTGTGGTTGCAAAGGGCAAAAATAAGGGTATAGTTGGTAGACCCGGTGGTGTCAAGGGACGGTACAAGATGGTTGATGGACGTATGAAGAAGGAGATGAGAGCATTAAAGCGAAAGGCAAAGAAATGAGTGGTGTTTTGGGGAGTGGATTATATAAAAGTATCTATTTATTTAAAAAATCATAATTCTTTTGCATCTATTGTAACGATAAGGGAGAAGTAATTTTTATACATAACAAATGACAGCCAGACATATGACGTATCCGAACTCTACTGTGTAGCGCATCCTGGCTCACCATTGCCTTCATCATTTGCTTCGTCATCACCGTCTTCGATATTGGCAGGCATGGGGACGATTTTGCAAGCGACCTCATCTTCAATTGGCGGAGCGTCGTTGCTGTTTGGTGCAGTGTGAAGGGGTTTTGGCGGCCTAAAGACGAATGCGTCCTGTATTCTGCGTAAATCAGTTTTGTCTGTAAACCAGTCGTCTTGCGGGAATTCGATATTGACTGCCAGATATAGATTGCCACGACTGCCAGCTGAGGCACCGGTCTTGATTGGCATACCCTCGCCTTCGATCAGCAGGGCTTCATTTGGCCGTATCACTTTTCCAGGAGGTATATTAACTCGTAACAGACGCTCATCTAAATGCTGAATAACTGGTCTCCTCAGGCCACATAACGCTTCTGTCAGCGTGATATCGATAGCCGCGAAAAGATCATGGCCATTTTGCCTGAAAGTCTCATCTTTATCGACATAAATCATGAAAATAATATCACCAGTTTTCTTGCCCGGTTCTTCATCTGCCATTTCTTTCTCAACAATTGCCTCTCCGTCTTTCGTTCCGGGAGCTATAAAAACCTCCAGAATCTTTCGCTCCTCGGTTGTCTTCTTGCCTTTGCATCTCTTGCACCGGTCTTTGTCTCTTAATTTTTTCTTCTCTCCTAAGCATGTTCCACATTGCACTCGCACGTGTGCTCGACCAATAATCCTATCGTAAAATCCCTTGCCGTCGCAATCTGTACACTTTCGATATTTTGCTGACGCTTTCGCTCCAGATCCCTTACATTGCCCGCAAATTATATTACGAGTAACAGACATCTTCTCGGTCTTGCCTAGATAGGCAGCTTTCAGAGATACATGGATCGCGACTTGAGCATCTTCAGTTTTCGCTTGACTTTGTCTTGAACTTCGCTGACCAAAGCCGCCACCATACGAGTCTTCGAATGGAAATCCACGAAATGAGCTGTATTCGTTGCCGCCAAACGACCCGCCGAATCCGAATTGACTGAACATATCTTCAAACGCTTCCTCTTCTGACATTCCACGGCCGCCTTTTGTGAATGCTTCACTTCCATATCTATCATATTGGCTTCTCATATTGTCTGAAATATCAAATTAGTTCCAGTCATCTCATAAGTTTGGCGTGTCATACCATCCGATAAGATCTGATATGCTTCGCTAATGATCTTGAATTTCACTTCCGCTTCTTCCCGCTCATGTGGGGGTACTTTATCAGGATGCGACAAAAGAGCAGCTTTATGAAATGCCTTTTTGATCTCGCTGGCGGAGGCAGTCTTGTGAACTCCAAGAACTTCGTATAAGTCGTCTTCCATTGCGCTAGAAAGTGTGTTAGATAATCATATATGCGACATTTAGCCACTAGCCCTGCACTCAACTCACCATATCAGTAAATATACTCTATTCCCTATAATTCAGACGAAATCTAACCAAGAAACCTCCCTAAATGATTTCAATTGCAGAATCGGGTTTATTGGAAGTAATATTTTTGCCGGTGCGGCGCCGTCACGTGGAAGAGCTTCACTTTGGGAGAAATCAATATAGAAGTCAATTGCATGTTATTGCATGAAAATTCCTAGTTTTTTACGTGAATATGATTTTGTTACGGAAATGCTTGCAAATAGCAAGTAGTTTACCACAGAGGACATATTCTACTACTTCTGGTAGTATACGAACGATAACAGCTTCGCGGAGAGGTGGCGGAAAGAAGAATGCTGCTGCCGCGGCGAAGGTAGATGTGCACCCAAGTACGCCTGCGCGCACGCGATTTGCACCTTCCCCGACTGGATTTATACATCTGGGGTCGCTTAGAACTGCTTTATATAATTTTTTATTAGCAAGGGCTACTGGTGGGCGATTTCTGCTAAGAATTGAAGATACAGATCAGACAAGGAAGAAAGAGGGCGCCGAGGAAGATATTTTTGAAGCGTTGAAGTGGGCGGGCGTTGAATGGGATGAAGGGCCGGTGGTCGGTGGAGATTACGGGCCGTATAAGCAGAGCGAAAGGATAGATATATATAGAGAATATGCGGATAAACTGCTAGAGGTATGCTCACTCTGTTCTTCTCATTGAATATCGACTAACGACTGCAATAGTCTGGCCATGCATACCGATGCTTCTGCCCCAAGGAAAGACTCGACAAGCTACGAGACACAGCACAGCGACTTGTGCCTCCATCAATGGCAACTTACGATAGATACTGCTACCACATTGACCATGAAACCTCGTCCGCTAGAGCCGCGGCCGGCACACCATACACTATCCGCCTGAAGTCACCAGATACTTATCCGCATGTGAATGATCTTCTCCATGGCGAACTCGATTTGCAGATTCAGTCAAATTACTCCGATCCGCGTTTCGATGATCCTGTTCTTTTTAAAACGGACGGATACCCGACTTACCACCTCGCCAACGTTGTCGACGACCATTTAATGAAAATCACGCATGTTATCCGCGGCGAAGAATGGCTGCCATCGACGCCGAAGCATTTGGCTCTATACGAAGCATTTGGATGGACGCCTCCAAAGTTTGTTCATATTCCATTATTAACTTCCCTCGAAGACAAAAAATTGAGTAAACGTACTGGCGATATTGGAATCAAAGCTTATAGAGAGAACGGGATTTTACCGGAAGCGCTCGTGAATTTCGTCGCATTATACGGCTGGGCACCACAGCAAGCAAATGCTTCTCAATCCGGCAATAAAAAACGAAGAGAAGCTACAAACGCTGGGGAAATCATGACTATGGAGGAACTCATTTCCAAATTCAATTTGAACGGGTTAACAAAAGGAAACGCCAAAGTATCGGAATCAAAGCTTGAGTTTTTCAACAGTTACTTTCTGAGGTCAAGGATAGAGAACCACGACCAGCGGCGTGAATTGGCGGTTCAAATCCAGCCGGCTCTTATTTCTGCTTTTCCTCAACTCGCAAAGAATAAACTTCATAAGCACAAGTTCGAACTTGAATATATAGAAAAAGTACTTTTACTGTTTAAGGGATCATTGAAGACAATTGTCGAACTTCCCGAAATCGCATCCTACGCTTTTGAAACCCAGCCAGATTATTCTAGTGAAGAAGGACTAGAGTACATTGTTTCGCTTTCTACGTCACGAGAAGGAAACGACGCAGTGGCTATCTTGCAAGATTTTGCAAGCTGGTGGACTCATATCGATCCAGCGCCAACAATTCCAGAAATCGACGCGAAAATCAAATCTTTGGCGAAAGAATACAAGTCAACTACCGTCTTTCATGCTTTACGATTCGCAATTTCCGGAAGTATTCCCGGCGCGCCGCTTTCTCAATTGTTGAACCTCCTCGATAGGGATATTGTCACGATTAGACTCGTCAGTGCGTTGAAAATCATAATGTTGTAAATAGTTAATTGTATATAGAGGAGCTGTACCATATAATACTCACTGTTAAATTCTTATTCTACAAATACACGTAATAATTCAAACCACTGCAGCGACACATTTTAACTACCTAGTTGAACATATTCCCACAAACTAAATCACATAACTCCCCGTAAACGCCATAAAGCAAAATAAGCAAAACTAAAAAGCAAAAAGTAGAAAACCGAAAAAAGAAAATTCTTTTACTAAGCTACTTCGTCAGCATATCTATCGGAGCTATCAGCATGCAAGACTATTCGAATTCCGATACTCCTTCCGAATAATCCGCATATAGATCCACTTCGTCATTGGGCACGTCCGCCGTCTGCTCCTCTGAATTCTCGCCATGATACACACGTTTAGCAGAACGCATCTCAGCCTCCTCATAACTAGACGACTCGCGCCGACGCGTTGTGCCGTTGGTAGCCCTATCTGGTGGCTGTGGGTCGTGACTTTCCTGTTCAGATAGAGATGGCGACCGGACAGATTCTGGAGACACGGAAAACAAAAGCTCTAGCGGAGGCGCTGTTGGTGCCGATGCTGCATTAGGAGTGTGCGTTCTGGCACCATTGACAGGACTCTCAAACCGATCGCTCGCACTTGGGGTATACTGCTCTCCATTTACGTACCCATAGCTAGACTGGCCTGCATCAGACGGATGTTGAACAGCTTCTAGCTCCTCATGTTGATTCTGGGCGTCACTGGGATGCTCTGTCCATTGTTGTGACGATCTGTGCTGTGAATTATTGGAAGCACCCACTGGTGGTTCATCGAAATAACCTCGAGGCGGGGGAGATGAATGAGAAGACTGCTCCTGGTCGGTGGTCGGTAACGATTGTATAGGAGGAAGAGTCACATTGTACATGTCAGCCTCTGGTCTCTGTGAGATATCAGGTAGAGACCCCACGCCGTCAATCACCGAGTTGCTTCCCGCATCACCTCTAGTGGAATAGCTCGTAGCCGCATTAGGACTGACTACCGAAGCATTTGAAATAGGAGTGTATGTTTCACGCGACGCCAGATTTGGATAAGGACCAGAACTCTCGTTGACTGAATGCATAGTCGTGGCAGGCGTTCCGTTTCGGGAAGCGCTGTTACTGGCATTAACTGCATCGTATGATAAGTCATGGAATGCCTCAGAAGCCTCAGACGCCGTATCTTGTGCTTGTTCCTGCTCATAATCTGCTCCTTGTCGATAATCAAGCTGCCATTCGAGTCCCGCTTCTGGCTCTGGCACGGCCGCGGGCGCCGGCATATGCTCTAGTTCTGGTTCTTGCGCATATTGTAATTCCGACGCAGGCTCGATTGCTGGTTCAACGCTTATCCGTGGGTCCTGTTCAGATCCTGCTGTTTGTCCAAACCCATAGTCTTGTTCTCTTTCTCGCTCTGTCTCTCCTTCATACCCAGTATCTGATGCGGTATATACAGGAACCACTGAGGCCGGCGTATCATTCGGTGATCCATATATGTTATGTCCTGGATTATTCCCCAAGTCAGGCTCAGCGTGCTCTTCTTCGCTGTCGCTTAGATCAATCACAACAGGTTGAGCACTTGTCCTTGCAGGCGATGCCTCAGCAATGACTTCAGCGTTGTCTGCTGGCGCAGACATGCTCTGCCGTTTTATGGTGCGATGTTCATCGCCGTCTGAACCCGATAAACTGTCTGCGTTTTGCTCGGGGATTTTCCAAGTTCCGTCGATTTCGATTTCTATTGACTCTACAGAACTTGTTGTATTCTTCAATATATCGTCAAAATAGCTAAATCCAATTAGCCTCTATCTTGAATTATCATAAGGAAATTAAACCCACCTATCAACGACCAAGTCTTCCATTGGAGCGTAGATACTGCAAACTGGACATATCCACGTTGAAGCTTGCTCTTGCAACTGTATGTAAGACGTAGCGTCAAAACACTGCACATGTGTGCATCTGTGAGATCTGATAGGGACTTGAATTCGGCCGTATGAGATTGGGCATTTCAAGGATACAATGGCAGACCCCATGATGATATCGTCATCATCAGAATTCTTTTTGGCAACTGCCGCTCGAGCATTAGATTTATTAGAGAAAAGCATAAGAAGGACCACTTACTGCTAGCTGCGACCGTTTCTTTCGGAATATGCCGTCCAAGCGTGATCCGAGTTACAATGTCGGGAACAGTGCGCCTCCGTCCGAAATAAGCAAACATTGAATAGCGAACTCGGGTAAAAGCATAGGTAATTTCAATTAAGTTACTCGACGTATTTTTACGAATATAATCTGTCAAATCCGCTGGTTTTGCAGTGCCCGGTTTGTTTTTTAGTCCCCGTACATTGGCAGGCACGATGACTGAGTTCACTTTGATTTCCAAGCTTTGCGGAAATTGAACGGTTGCCTGGCGAAACATGTCGTCTGATTGAGCAGAGACGAGAAAGATGCGATAGGTTGGGTCACCGGCCAGCCGGCTTGCTTGGATCGGAGACAGCACGATAGGAAATCGCACAGTGCTCCGATTCTCTGGCATGGCAGGCAGATAGCAAGGTTGATTGAGCTGCTGTTGAAGTGAAAAGAATAAACTGGGCTTGAAGACGATACTGGCGACTGCTGAATGGTTTAGTATGGAGCAGAGTGCAGAACCTACGGACGGGGGAAATGCATACCCGGGTGAGATGACGCAGGAGCAGCGTATCCGGGACGGACAAGCAGCCCGCTGTGAAGATCATACAGCTTTTCGCTTTCCGCACGGTCGTAGTTGGACGAAAACGCATAGTTATTTCTCTCTGCTCGCCGCAGAATAAGCTGGGCAATTCTGTCGTACTGTTCGACTTTGTTCTGAGAGCGCAGCGAGTTTAGAAACTCCACCAAGCGCATCTGCAAAGTGCTTTTGCGCCCTCCGGTCGTCAGGCCGGCTTCGCGGAGGAGGTCTTTGAGGGGTGGGAGAGTGAAGTCGCTGTTGATGGCGCGCACGAGCTCCTAGACACAGAGAGTCAGCACATGTTCTCTCCACTACAGCAAGAGTATCGGTACATTATGGTGCGCAAACGGCACTTCTGACGGCGTCGCCATGGTGCGAGAGCGAGCAAGCAGGCGGTCGAGTGGTCTGGCTGATATCTGGCGGTGAGCGAGCGCGGCGGTGTTTGGGTTTTTTGGTCTGCCGTTTCGAGCACACACAAATTTTTATTCTCCCAGCTCTCTGTTTCGTGTTTCTCACTGTCTTGCCACTGCTTATTACGGGGTTTTCTGTATATAAATACAGTTGAATCTAATAGCACACTTCACACAACTATTTATAATGGCCAAGTCACTGCGCGCAAAGACCAGAGTGCGCGCCCGCGGTATCCGTCGCGCCGCCATCTTCGAGCCCGTCTCGACCGCCCGCATCGCCCGTCTGTCCAAGAAACTGAACGGCGAGGCCTCTGAGCCAGTGAAGAGCTCTGAAGCCGGCGAAGGTTTGTGCTCCTCTTTTTCATCTACGATATTGCTGCGCGATGACGGAGGAGTGGAGTTGTCTGATGAGTTTTACACTTGGCTGGGTCTAGTCGATCATGACTGTCTGTCGTTCGCAAATGATGAGCAATAGTTTTATTTGATGAATCAGAGTGCTAATGTGTTATGCTATGTTTCTTCAGATGCCGTTTCTATGGAAGTCGATGAACAACCAGCTGCTGCAGTCGCCGATGCTGCAGCAGAGACATCCAAGGTCAGCACCAGCGGATGGAAAGGATCCCGAAACGAGCAGTGGAAGCAAAAGAAAGCCAGCAAGGTCCAGACAAAGAAGAAACAGGGCTCCAAATCCCTTGTGTTTAATGTCAAGAACAAGAAGAAGCTCGCGAAGAAGTGAGCTATCGGCTTCTGTTGTCTTTCGATAGAATCTTCGCGTCATACTTCCACTTTCACTACCAGAAGATGAGGATCTCTGTTATGAAATAGGAACGAGATCGCAGTCTATTGAAAAGTTGTTTGTTCTTTGTCGAATAGAGATTTGGCGTTTGGGATCCATGGTTATTTTGATCATCTGCTAGCTTTTTGTATTTATATATAGTATTATTTTATATATTCTGGAACTTATTAATGCATTTTATACAATATTCCTTATCATAATTAGCACTCACAGAACTTACACAATGTAGAATACTCCAAATATCAAGGAACTGGATACAGTGGATAAGGGTAAAACTTACTGTGTCCACCTCCTGAAAAAATGAAATAAAAATTAAAAAAAATTGTCGAGAACTCCCAACGCGAAGATTCAGCTCAGGATATAGAAACATCACCAACAGCACAGCTCCGCACCGCACAAATGGGCAAGTATCGGCCGCGGTTCAACGAGCGTGCTCGTTCTGGTACTGTTATCAAACAGAAGAAGCTTAAAGCTCTTCGGCAGCCGAGATCGTTGCGAAGACCGGATGAAGACGAGACTGAGGAACCTCTGCAAGCGCGGCAAATGCTGCAGATTCCTTCAACCAACGACGAAGACGACTCAAACGCACCAATTCTGAAGCCCATTTTGGAAGATGAACGGGCAGCAAAGAAAGCTGAGCTGGAGAAAATGCTTGCTCCCGACGAATCAAAGATGTCGCGGCAAAAAAAGAAGCGGCTTGATAAATACATAGAGCGGCAATTGAAGCGCGAAGAACGGAAAGATCTCATGGAGAGGCTAGCTGGTTCGAAATTCGACACGTCGCTATTACACAGTTTGAAGAAGCTTGGAAATAATAATGATACAAGGAGAGAACAGCTAAGAGACGCACTGTTGAATGAACATCTGGGAGTTCTGGATGAGAAACAAAAACTACTACTATATGAAGAGAGACAAATTATATCCGACAAAGCACCGCTCCCTGAGACAACACCATACGTCAAATCAGCACCAGATCCAGCCAATAAGTCTGCTGATCTACAAGCTATTCCGAAAAGCGAAACAACATCAAGCCTAAAGCGTGCGCTTCCTGACTTTGACGAGTTTGATAGCGATGCTGAATCCGACCAAGACAAGCCAGAAGAAAAACCAGAACCGCAATCAAACGGTCACACGGTTAAAAATTCATTCTCATTCGGAGGCGCAGGTTTCGGCTTTGGAAATCTTCAAAAGAAACCCAAAGTCGAAGTTCTGCCTTTGAAACGAAGTCAGAAAAAAGTCCCTTACACATGGCGCAGTAGACTTGAACAGGAAAAAATGCGGAAAGCAAAGATAGTGGAAGAAAGTGATGTCTATAGCTCTAGCGAAGAGGAGTCTGATGATGTCGACTCTGACTCTGGATCTGAAGTCACGGATGAGAGCGAAAGCGAGGGCGGCCAAGTCGACGTCGACGTCGAGGAGTGGAGTGGGTTTGGAGATGATGCAGCCCTTCTGTCTGACTCTAAAGTTTTAGCTGCCGAAGGCGAAGATAATGAAGACGACGAAGCTAATGCGGAGGACGATGACGAAGAGGAAGATGAAGATGAAGATGAAGAAGAGGAGGAGGAAGATGATAATGATGACGACGACGACGACGACGACGACGACGACAACGACGAAAATGACCATGACATAGCGCCCCGCGAATCCCGCGGTGAACACTTCAAGAAATGGGCAGAAGACCAAATGCGCGGCGGCGCTTCTGAAGCTCTGTCAAACATCAACACCATGCCAAAAGTCGAAATTCACTACGACCCTATCGACCGTCCCGAAGATCGCACTACACCGCCTCCCGATATTGTTAGTATAGAGAACGCAAATGAGCGCAAATCGTTTGTTGTGCAGGTTAAGAGGAGTATGGAAATCCAGTCTGCTAGAATTCAATTGCCTGTCGTACAGGATGAGCAGAGAATCATGGAGTCTATTCATAATAATCTGTGCGTCATCATCTGCGGTGAAACAGGTAGTGGAAAGACTACGCAAGTCCCGCAGTTTCTTTTTGAAGCCGGTTATGGAAATCCAAAGAGTGACAATCCGGGAATGATTGGAATTACACAGCCGCGAAGAGTTGCAGCTGTAAGTATGGCTCAGCGCGTTGGAGCCGAACTTGGATCGTCGCATAAAGATGCAGTGGCATACCAAATTCGCTTTGAGCAGAATACGAAGCCTGGAACAGCGGTCAAGTTTATGACTGATGGTGTACTTTTACGAGAGTTGGCTACAGACTTCACAGCTAGTCGATATTCCGCGATTATCATTGATGAAGCGCATGAAAGAAATGTGAATACGGACATTTTGATTGGTGTTCTAAGTCGTGTGTTGTTGCTACGATACGATATGTCTCGTGAACCAGGATCTACAATCAAACCGTTAAAACTGATTATCATGTCTGCCACTTTGCGAGTTACTGATTTCTCTATGAATACGACGCTGTTCAAAACACCGCCTCCAGTCCTAAGTATTGAAGCGCGACAATATCCTGTATGCTAAATTGTTATTTATGAATGATTTTAATTGTAACTAACTTCCCGAAGGTCTCGAAACACTTTAATCGCCGAACACCAATCAATTACCTTGATGAAACATACAAGAAAATCAGCAAGATTCACCAACGTCTCCCCCCCGGTGGGATTTTAGTGTTTATGACTGGACAGAATGAGATTACTCATTTATGTCGTAAATTAAGAACTGCATTCCCGAGAAAGGCAAATAATGGGCGACTTGTTAAGGAGGAAGTTGACGCTTCGTTGAAGATTTCCGCTAGTGAAGGTAAAGATATTTTTGTTTTTTACTTTCGTGTTAAAAACAGACCGCCAACTGACCTGTTTATAGCTGAAATCGAGGTAGAGGATGTTGATCTAGGGGACGACATCATTCAAGAAGCCTTTGACATTGACAATTTATCAGAAGACGACGAAGAAATCGAAGAAGGTTTTGAAGAGCAAACTGATGAAATCAATACCGGACCAATGCATGTTCTCCCATTGTATTCACTTCTGCCGACAGCTCAGCAAATGAAGATTTTCGAAGATCCGCCGGAGAATAGTAGATTATGTGTTATTGCTACAAACATTGCCGAAACTAGTTTGACTATTCCTGGAATTCGATATGTGGTTGATTCTGGTCGTGTCAAAGAACGCCATTATGATAAGGAAACTGGTGTTCAGAGATTCGATGTCGGCTGGATTAGCAAAGCGAGTGCTGATCAGAGAGCCGGCCGAGCCGGCCGTACCGGTCCTGGACATTGCTACCGATTATACTCGTCTGCGGTCTTTGAAAGTGAATTTTCGCAGTTTTCAAAAGCTGAGATTTTGAGAATGCCTATTGAGGGAGTAGTGCTACAAATGAAGAGTATGGGAATCGACACTATTGCGAATTTCCCATTTCCCACACCGCCCGAACGAAATAGTCTTCTTGACGCAGAGAAATTGTTGCATTATCTAGGTGCGATCGATTCAAAGGGCGCACTCACTGATCTAGGTAGAACTATGAGTGTCTTCCCGCTTGCTCCGCGATTCGCAAAGATGTTAGTAATCGGACAACAATTTGACTGCTTACAGTATATCATTGCGATTGTCGCCGGACTATCGGTCGGCGATCCATTTCTTTCGGAACATGAACTAGGGCTTGAAAATGAACTTGCAAACCACGACGATGACGATGAAGATGGTTATAATTCATACCAAATGAATCAAGGGGAAATAGAAGATTCCAAACGCCGACGAAAAGAGTTTTATATTGCGCAGCGGAGATTCTGTGGGCTGGATGGAACTTCTGACGTACTCAAGATGTTGAGTGTGATTTGTGCCTACGAATTCACGGATGAGAAAGCGGAATTCTGTTACAAGAATTTTTTGAGACAGAAATCGATGGAAGAGATCCATAAACTGCGGCAACAATTGACGCATATTGTATCGATCAACACTGCCAAATTTGCAGACTTGAAGTTTAATACAAAGCTGGGTGCGCCGTCGGCTGTACAAGTTAAAGCATTGAAACAGATGGTCACGGCTGGATTTATTGATCAAGTTGTTGTTCGTGAGGATTTAGTGGCGGGCTTTGATACAAGTAATTCGATAACTGGGAATCGGAAACGAGTCAAGATCACGGATATTCCGTATATGCGACTGAATCAGTATACGTTTATCAAAGATTCGCGGTTTTTAAGTAATCGCGGCGGCGTCGATAAATCATGTATTCGAGAACCAGATGTTCCGGTTTACATTCATCCTAGCTCATTACTACTCTCGACCGGTGAAGTGGCGGGTATAAATGAGATGCCGCCGTTTCTAGTGTATAATATTATACAACAAAGTAGTGCGAGACATGCGGGCGATGACGAGAGTCGGTTGAGGATTCGGATTAAACCGCTGACTTGGATAACTGCTAAACAGCTAGCAAGTTTAGCTAAGACTGTTACGTGATTTTGTAGTTAAGTGTATCATAGAAGAGAAAAGTTTTTTTGCAGAAGGCTATGATTTATTACTATTATCTTCGTGTACTGCCAATATCATACATACAATTGCACCAATACCAAAAAGTCAAAAAAGATATCAAACCGAGACGACGCAAAACTAGGGAATCAAATCAGATACATCCGATTATATCTCTGTTATCGTCAATCAATCTCCCGTATTCCAACAACAATCTGAAGAAATAAACTTGCATGTCTTCTTTTCTCATCGCTTTCTTGGCCCATCGTCTACTCTGATCCGCAATGAACTTTCCCGAAACATCATTATCCAGCAGGAACCGTAAAATCTCGAATCCCTCCTTAAGATCCACGGACAGAGGAATGTAATGTACCCAGGGGATTAATCGATCTTCATGCCATTCCCTGAATAGCGTCTGTTTAATCACCGCCGATCGCGACCTAAGAAACGCGTAGAAACGAGTGGAGAATGAATTCCCATCCATATCAAGTAAATATTTATACTGCCAAGTTTCCTGAAAACCAGCGTACGGAGCAGGCTTTCCAAAGAGCTCCTCTTGAGCAAGACAATCCGCCTCATCGCATTGCGTGAATGATGAGAACTTTGCGTTTATATAACCGCTAAAGATTTTCTTGGAAATAGGCTGTTCGATGAATAATGAATCGCGTTGTTGCTGTTCTCGCTCTTCGTCTTGTTTTTTCCCAACTTCTTTGAAATATAACTTGTCAGTCTCTTCGATCTCGGCGTGGGCACGCGGAATTTCAAGCATGCTTTCTTCATCTGCGGTATCGGCCGTGGCGGCTTTGGTATCTTCTTTTTCGTCATCGGCTTCGGTTGGCACGGAAGAGACTGCGTTTTCAACCTGCTCTAGATCTTCAGCCGTATTAACCTGAACCTTGGCTTCTTTTTCGAGAGTAGCTTCATCGCGCGCAACTTTGGTTTTCTTTTCCTTGTTCACAGACTCGGTAATCTTTGCTAGAGCAAGCATATTTAACCGCGGCGATGCTCCTATTTTCACTGCATCATTGACGTCCATTAACAACGTACAATTCTCATTCTGGGAATTATAGTAAGCCAGTGTTCGCTGCCGATGACCTAAGCGCCAAGATCCATCTCTTGAACGAAGACCGGTCGATGACCCACGCCAGTACATAAGATTGGCTTTCGTAGACCATTGGATATCTTGAGTTTCGTCATACGATGCACGCTCGACGAAATAAGACGGTGAAGGGTATAAAAGATCGCCAAAAGTGGATAGTTTGCTCTGCGAAAAGATCGGGATTGGTTCTGCAATCACATTGAATGTTTCAGGACGCACAAAAATCCCATGTTGATGCTGATACGCCGGTTCAAGACAGATATCAGAGGCGGCAGAAATATTTTTCAGAAACCCAATTGAGAGTCCGTATTGACTGAATCCATCACTTGGGTTTCCCAATTTGACAGGAGAATCCGAGGCGCAGGAGAGTTTCGCATGAGCCCAAGATGATTGGTGAGCAAAAGAGTTAAATGAACTGCGATATATCGCTTTCAGCGGCTGTTCTGCAAGATTATCTTCGCTCTTTGGCGGTTTCGTGAACGCGTTCTTGGTACCAGATTTAATTTCCTTATCCATTAATGCATCCATATCCGAGCGTGGAATAATCACGCGCGGCGAATCAAGCATGTTGAAAGCCAAATCCATATCCGGTAAGAACTGCACAAATTCACCAATCATCTGTGCGATCGCTACTTCAAACCACTGTCCGTTTGTGCCCGTCATGTTTGAAATTTGGCCGCCTCGAATGTGAACACCTAGTAAATGAGAATCCGGATTACTCAGAGCATCACGTACACTTTCGCGTATTCGCACCGGTTCAATGCCCCAGAATGGTCTCATGTTTGTGAAAATGCTATCGTAGTCATCGAATACGGCTACTTTCCGCTCTATCGCAAAGGCATACCATTTGTCAAAGTTCGGAGGCGGATTGACACTATAACGCCGACGATACTCCTTAACCGCTTCCGGATACGTGTTCGTCTGTCGCGCCAGTAAATTCTCGAATTTAGTTAGATGCGACTCCATAAGATATGAAATGGGGTGAATCGTCGTATTCCAAGAGTCCTTTCCGGAAACGGTGTTTGAAGTCACTGTAACTCTTTGCGAATACCCGCTCGTACGAGGTTTGACGGTCATGAATAATCCGAAGCTGGCCAGAAAGAGCGCGATAACAAGGATTATAAACTTGCTGACTCTGATGGACAGGTACTTGATTCTCTTTTCACCGATATCGCGCGGTAGTAAAGTACTTGCGATGATCATGTATGATACGCACATTGCGCTTATTTTCCATACTGCATGGGAGTATAAGGTCGTACTCAGGTTTCCAATAAGATCAACAAACGAAGCATTAATCGGCGATAAATTCTGAATAAGCACCATAATGATGATATTCTTTACTGCGGAGAAGGTAGACCATATGATAATCATATATGCGAGTCCGTCTGAGGATCCTAATTCCGACCATCCTGCCCAACCATCGAGTAACAACGACATCATAAGCAATCCAAGACATGTATACGCTGAAATCTCACGCAACACAGAACGCGTAAGTGGAATACTGATGTCTGAGATCGATAGATATGTAGCAGCGAAAATACAGGAGCACATACCGAATACTAACTGTGAGGCACCGGGATAGCTAGGTGCCAAAGCGAGGAAAGATGTGAATGTGATGACGATGAGCGTTGTCATATCCACGTTCGTCGTTAAATGCGACAGATGCTTCTCGTGCGGTGCGTGGTCAGTCTCTGGCAATGTCGGCTGAGCCATATACTGGAACCGTAGTACATGCACAAGAAAAGGAATCAGAATCTATACTCTTGTTAGCAACTTCCCAACCACCGGGATATCGTTCCACGTACCGAAGAAAGACCACCTCCACGTTCACCAAGCAGACTGGCACACGTAATACTCAAGACCATACAAGTTGAGCAAATAACGACGTCGATCCGTCTATACTTTTGATGGCTTTCCGAACGAATCAAGAACCTGTCAATCGGGAGAAACGTCGCCAGACAAAACACCGCCCACGAGAAACTGGCAGAAAACAGATACCGAGAATACGGAATCACGAACGACGAGATAACTGATAACAGCGACGCAATGAGCGTCAGGAACGGCGCCGACCGTATCACGACTCCGAGCATCGATGCCGATACGGGGGAAATAGACGGCATTTGGAGACCGGCTGCGGAGTCGCCAGCGCAAGAACGGTCTTGCTCGCGGCGAGACGTGTTCTTTGTTGAGAAACGACGAATTGTTCTGGCTTGAATTATAGAACTAGTCTGTTATGAGAGCCCGAGTTGACGCAGCATTGCAAAGCGGACGCGTCTGTTCGCTTTATCGGGCACGCGTTCGTTTTGGAGCCGCAAAACCTTAATAAACTGCTACGATAACACATCTTCGTTTAGCATAACTTGTCTGGCTTTTCTATTCAAAAGATACAAAACAGATACAATGCACTCTCCATCTTCTCCAGCATACATTCAACACAGCTCTTTGACTTTTGCCCTGGACTTTGACGCGAGTCCGCTTTGTTAACATACAAATCCATGCACTATCGTCTCATCTAAGGCACATTGAACAGCGAAAACTGTCGGACGATACCCGGTCCATATTCATCGTAATCTTTCTTCGTATGGCAGTATCCCTTGAACTCGGCCTGGAAAGAATATGATTAGAACTACACTACTTATAGCTCTTAAAAGATTATACGTACCGTCTGCGCAAGTAATGATCCACCAAACCAAACAGCGTTTCGCTGCTTCTTATGACTGATAACCTGCACATCAAGACCACCGGACCTCGCGCCGCTGCGCTCCTCGCTCTTGTGAATACGCGCGTCAACAAGGTGCTTGATATCGCGCTGTAGTCGTCGGCCAAAGTCGCGGAACATGGTAGATCCACCCGACAAGACAATGTTCTTGTATAATCCACGACGAACATCGATCGGACTGGTTTGAATCACAGTATCGACTACTTCCGGAAGCGGAGTTAAAAAGTCCGAGCTAGCGATTTCTGGATTGAAGAAAATCTCAGGAGCTAAGAAACGCTCGTATCCAACGTCGACAGACACCTTCCGTCCGAGACCTTGGTCGACAAGGTACTTTTGGAAACGCTCGGGTTCCCGATCGAATCTATTGAACTCCTTGACGATATCAGGGCACACGTAGCAATACTCTTCCTTAATCTTCTCAGCTGTTCTCAAGCTTGAGTCCTTCTCGTTTCGATCGCGGAGAAGACTCTGGACAAAGTAAGTGATATCTCGTCCAGCGATGGGGATGTTTTTGATAGCAGACGCAATGACGTATCCTTCAGCAACGGGAATAACATGAGTTACACCGTCACCACTATCGATAACAGTACCAGTCAACGAGCGATCCTGGACTTTACTCGAAGTCCACGATGCAGCGAGCGCGAGCACTGCCTGGACGGCAATATAGAGACCCGCACAGTTGAAAGTTTCAAACATGATCTCGGCGGTCATTTCGCGGTTCTCGGGCGGATTGAGAGGCGGCTCAGTGAGAAGGAAATAGTGGTCTTCGGGCTCACAGCGTAAGTATTTGAAGATGGAGTTTTCCCAGAATCGCTCCATAAGATCCCAATTCTCGATCTGACCGTGGCGGATAGGGTAGTTTAGTCCATATCCTACGTGATACAGTCAGCATATCATTCACTTACACTTCTTGGAAAGGACTACAATACCAGGCGTGTTAGAAACATCGATAGCTTCATGGCCAATGTAAAAATCCAAATCCTCAGTTCCGCGCTTCGAGGCTAGGTTTCCACCGCTTGACGATGAGTTTCCACCGCCGCCCGACAAAAACGACGGTTTGGCGGCCGCGGAAGGACGACCGGAAGCAGCACCGGTGTTACGAGTCGATATCGCGGTTGGAAAGATAAATGATGGCGAATCGTTACCAGCAAAGCCGAGCTTTGTCAGACCGGTACCACTGTTGAATGAGAAGGTTAGTCTTTCTCGATCCGGCGCACACAATCTAATCGCAAATTGACTGGAGCGTCAGTCACCCAATTCAAGAACATACTTGTCTACAAACAAAGAAACGCAAAAGTCAGTAAAGATCACGAATAACCGCGAATCCCACAGAGTCCCGCACACTCCGGGAGCTCCTGTCTCGAGCTCCAGAAGCAGCAACTCCAGCAAACCAAAGGAGAAAAAACATACCCATGACAACGGCCGGCGTAGTAAGATGCGACATCGCTGATCTCTGAGCACGGCTACTGCAATTGTGAGGAAATAAGGCAAAGCGATGAGCGACGGAAGCTAGATGACGGAGCGCTGTTGCGTGGCCGCCTCGAGGAGGCTTGGTTCACGTCACGGATCACAATGTGACTGGGTCACCGTTGCTCAGGCCGGCCAGGGCGCCCGCCGCGAACACAGATATCCAAGCACGACGCGTCTACGTCGGCAATCTGCATTACGATGTCCAATGCGCTCGTCTCGAACAGCTCAGGCGCAGAGTCGTCGAGTGTGCCGCTCGCGAGGACGCCGTGAGCGCGGTTAACACCAAGCATCTCTGTGCGCGAGGAGTTGGGCCGTCGTTGATGATGATGATGATGATGACGATGATGATAATTCATATTTAAAGTCGTTGTTCAGTTGCTTCACCAGACTTTTCCTTGACAGCGCTCTGCAGTACCGCGAAAGTGCACTGATTGCAGCGACGGATTCAGCGGACCCTCCGTCGCATGTCATGGGCAGGCAAGGCCAAACCATGAGCCTGCGGAGTGCTGGCCAGCAAGGATATCTGCGCCGACTAAGCCATAAGGCCGACTGGTGGCACGACGACAGCCGATACAGAGCATGCGTATAGCCCGATATCTCATGTATGACAGGATTGCTTGGAATCTTAGCTATTCTTTCAATCATTGAATTGCTTGTATATGTCGACTCCCGCTCGTGAGCAGTTGGGACATTCAACAGACTTCATCGAGCAATTGTCCGTACAAGATGAATTCGGCTAGTGCCTGGGACACTAAGAAAAGGCTTTGTTTGATGTTGTTGACCAGACGAGTAACGAGTGATAGTGAATATGTGACGCTGATTTTCTATGTGGAAAGTATCGTGGAGACGTAACTTACTATTGCTTATTTTGTGAACACCGTCGTTTGAAAATATATCTCATTAAAGTGCTGAATGATGAAGGAGATATGCAGGAATTAATGACTGCTTCTTTTGATTATAATTTAACAATCAAGTGCTCAAGACATGAATATGAGGCGATGTCGCCAGGACTATCATTGGCAGCTATATCAACACATCAAGCAAAACACACCATCTCTATAAGAAATATCATACAGAACCCATATCTGTCATGCAAACCAAAAGCAGACAAGTACAGATCATTAAACAAGACAACAAACAATACAATCACACCAAAATCCATTATCCCATTATGCGCCAGCCATTGCAACATCAGAATCAGAAATGATCTCGGTCTTGACTCTCTTCGCAGCCGGCTCTGCACTGCCACTGTCGCCGCTCCTCGGTGTCTTTTCTATATCGGCCGTTCTCTTTTTCGCTTTCTCTGGATTTCGACATATGAATAATTTCCGCTCGAGAGACAGTGCGCGTTCTTTCGAGATCCTCGTTTTCGTGCCTTCGATTATATACTCTTTAATCTTCGCATTCATGTTCTTCAATTGCCGTAGTAAAATCATATTCTCGCAAAATTTCTTTTCCATGTATTCTTCAATCAGCGACTCATTCGCCATCATTAACGCGCCCAGCGCAATCTGTGGAGGCGTATACAAGAACGCCGCATCGGAGAATAGACTATCGTTTGCCAGTTTTCGCGCCTGATCATGCGCCGATCCTATTTCATCCATTCGGTCGGGGAAGATTGTTTGCAAGTCGAGAAAGTAGCCGTGTATAGGGTTAAAAGCGTGATGGACGAGCAGGGTGAAGGAGAGGGCTTGCGCGACGATGAATTCGAGGTCGATAATGGCTTGTTTCGACACTCGCTGTAAGGGCTGCACAAAGTTGTCTATTGAAATGAAGTGGTTTTCCGATTTTGTAGCTAGGAATAAACAAGTGTACCTGAATTTGACTCGAGTCAGATAAACTGGCAAAAGTACGTATAACATGGCAATTTTCCTCACATTATATTCCGCGGATGGAATTCCATAAGGCTATATTTTAAATAAAAGCGTTTCAAATACTGAATCGCAGTCGCCTAGCAAAGAACACGGTTAGTGATGTTTTCTCAACATATCGAATACCTCTCGGCAATATGGAATACCTTGATGTGCGAAGGCAACTTGTAAACAGCAGCAGCGTCCTGCACTTTGACACAGTAATGCAACAACATATCATATTCATCCTTTTCATTCAAATACTCAATCTTAAAATCAACATCCGCTCTCATAATCTGGTGCTCGTGCTGTAATCGTTCGGCCGCTATCAGATTTACTGAACGGCGGATTTCAACGAGATCCGCCCGACTGAACGACCAAATCCGATACTGCGAGCCCTGTCTGTAAAGATCGTCGTCGCTCTTTGGCGCTGCTGGAGTCGTCGCCATGAGTTAACGTGTATTGTCATAAATATACTGCTCAAGTCGTCGTGCATGGGCTGCCTTGCCTCGGGATTGGGACCGACTTTGATCTAGAGTCTGCACCAAACCCTCGTTGTGTAAGCACCCGCTAACTACTTGGACCACCGCAATTAAGGAAATGAGAAGAATACTTTGTTCTCTATTAAAATACGGAAACTCAGAATTACTCCGTCAAGAAGTAGTCTGAATAGAGACTAAGAACCTATCGACTGACAGCTCTGCGATGGGCCGTAGATGGTAAAAGTGCATATGATAAACAAATTGACTTCCCTGTATGCTTTATGAGGTAATGAGATTTCTATGTAGGCAGAAAGTAGATCTTAAACCGTCTCATAACTGTATTAATTATTAGCAACTACTGGCCGCGGTTAAACCAGACCGTTTTCACGTTCTCGCCGTTACTGTTCTTCATCTCTTTAAACTTGCTTTCCAATCTCTTGCTATCGACTACTTGTCGCTGCGGAAAAACTCCCAAAGCAAGCGGAAGGGCAATAAATGATGTGGCAAGAATAAGTCCAAGATTGGTGATCGTCTCGACACGTTTATTCATCTTGAATCTCTTCTGGAGACGAACGAGGATTAATGGTGGAACTGCCATGACCGGAGACGCGTTGATGATTCGCGAAAGTGCAGTCTCGCCTACGGCGTATACGGCCGCTGTCTGCGAGTTTCCTAGTGCTTCGTTCGTATCGGCGTCGTAGACTACAATGCCCTTTCTGATTTCCTCGCCGCGCATGAGAAATACATTCACGATACCGGCTGATACAACGGCCGCAAATGGAACCAGTCGGCCGAGGATGAGACGCGAGTTTACAGATAACGAACGCAGTCTGGGCACAATGGAGTTGAGCCCAAGCGCAACTCCACATGACGCACTGACGGCGAGCGCGTACGAGGTGGCCAACTGCGAAGTCGATAGCGGATGAGACTTGTTGCTGTTCGCCGTGTTGATGGCCACGTTCAGAGATTGGTTCGCAATTTGCCAAAATAACGTACCCGCAGTCTGTCACGGAAACGTGGTCAGCAGTGACTTAATGGACGTAAAATATAGATACATACACCGAGATTAGGAGTAAGCATTCCCACCGTAACAACCAGATTCGAGAGCACATACGACGACATTCTGAACGGCAGCATAACAGGCTCGCCGGTATCTGCCAAACCAGTCAATACACAGTTCCAACACGACCCACTACTCAAAAACACACCTGGATGAATTGTCGAGTCGAGCACCAACTTGGCATGCCACAGCTCCGGAGTCATCTTTGGTATCTTTCCATTTTTGTAAGCAGAAACCAGTGATTTGGACTCTTCAATATCTTTCTTTGTATTCAGCAGCATCCTATATCCACTCAATTAGCGGCATTCACCAGGTACCTGTAGAAAAACTGCAAACTCACCGGGGGTCAGATACACCAGCGCTGTGCTTCACTCGTCCCCAGTACGTCGAAAGATCGTACTTTGACTCTGGAAGCTCTATCGGCCCTACAATAGCAGATGCCATCTTCTATTCCTCTATTCTGAACCGACTCAATGGCCAATTTCCGCTCTATAAGTCAAAGAACGCAGCATTATATCTGCTTTTCCGCTGATAGACTCGTAGCTAAGCCGCGCGTGGCTGTAGTGTGGCTGTAGTGTGGCTGGCTCAGGGTTAAACCCAAAAGATTGTTCATTCAAAGTACAATACTAAGCTCGTTCTCCAGCTTCTCCGCTTCTTCTTCGGTTTACTTGTATTATTCTTCTATATACCATTCCATGTGAAATGGCGTACCTTGTAGAGTTCTCATGGGACGATATCGTGCCAATCCCGCAGAACGACGGCGGATCAAATCCAGTGGCTCCAATAGCTTACGACGACACATATCGGATCGCAATGGAATATCTTCGCGCAGTGATGAAGCTCGAAGAGTTCAGCGAGCGAGCGTTGAAGCTCACTGAAGATGTCATTTTGATGAATGCTGCTCACTATACCGTCTGGTACGTTATTCAAATGGCGAATTTGTATGCGAGATCGCTGATTTATGTTGCTGTAGGCAATATCGGACGAGAATCGTTTTCGCGTTGGACAAAGATCTGGAAGAAGAACTCGCCTGGGTTGAATTCATCGGCCACAAGTTCCCTAAAAACTACCAAATTTGGTATGCTTGCCATTGATCCTCTAAATAACTAGTACTAACTATTTCACGCCAGGAATCATCGTGAAGTGATAGTTGACAAACTGTACAACCCGATCCGCGAACTTCCCTTCATCGAATCAATGCTTCAGATAGACACGAAGAATTACCATGTATGGTCATATCGTCAGTGGGTAGTCAGACGCTTCGACCTGTGGAGCACCGAAGTTGCGTATACTACGATGATGATTGAACAGGATGTCAGGAATAACTCTGCCTGGAATCATCGTTTTTTTGCGGTTTTCGGAGCAAATAAAGACGTTGATGATGACGCTATTGAATATGAAATTGAGTAAGCCTAAATATTTGTATTTCATATATTGAATAGCTATTAATCGTGCATAGATTTACCAAAACTGCTATTATGAAAGCTCCGCAGAATCCAAGTGCGTGGAATTATCTAACAGGGTACGTACCTCCTTGACCAATTATCGCACTCGACACTAACAAACTCCCAGGATCATGAAAAGAACCAAGAAACCTCTCGCCAGTCTCGAATCATTCTGCCTCTCCCTTTCCGATCCTACATCCCCAGACACAGAAATCATATCAGCAAGAGCACTTGAAGTTCTGGCAGATATATATACCGAAAAACACGACATTCCCAAAGCTTCGCTAGCCTGGAGCTTACTTGCAGAAAAATACGACTGTATCCGTGAGAATTACTGGAATTACAAGAAAAAGCAGGTTATGGTAAATGTTATCGGCGCCGCATAACTCTCCCCTATCTGACTAAAATGATTAAATGAAATATATTATACAGTTCCACAGCAATAAGCGTACAAGTATTAGATTAGCGAATGCAAAGGGTTATTAGTAGCGCCTACCAGAACGCCCATCCGTCAATAGCTTCGACTCCCACCGTCTCCTCCACATGTTCTCTACTCTCGAGCGCAAGCATATGATGCAGCGAGAATAGTTTTTCCTCCCATTCTTCCCATTTCTCTTTGTCGGCGTTCGTGGGCAACAAACATCCAGCGCCATGGCCGCCCAATCTTGTCTCGTAGACTTCGAATCCGTGCACACTCAATTTACTGCGCAAGTCTGCGATTTTTGATTCCGGCACATTATCCTCGACGAGAGTGATTGCGCACCCACCGCCTCCGGCACCAGTAAGTTTTGTCTCGCCAATTTCAAGCTCGTCAGCGGCTGCGCGGATGATTTCCAACTTTGGATGACTGACGCCCAAGGCGACAAGTAAACCATGGTTCACTCTCACCAACTCGCGTAATTTGCCGGCCCATTGTGCGTCACATTTATCAGCCGGGAGAAGAAGTAGACGATAGGCTTCGTCGGTTAGAGAGTGGATGCCATCCATGATTGGCCCTGTGATCAGCGGATAGCTCTGCACCAAAGTCGCGACGTTTGCAACTTGAACTGCGGTTCGACGCGGCTGTTTGGAATCGATGAGCAGGAGACGGAGACTCGGGAAGTCGCGCATGGATTTGAGGACGTTTGGGTTTCCCTTTGACATGCGTTGGAACATTACCGCGCCACCACGACTGGAGCACGCGTTGTCTATGCCAGACGGGTTTCCGTGGATACACCGCTCGCCTAGGAACGCCCACGCGTCGATTTTTTCGATTGCTTGTAGATCCACAGTCGCGGCGTCGCCGTTAGAGTACTGGACGGTGGACGCCGAAGACGGGGCGGCCACTTCTCCGGACAATAAGCAGACAGCGGTAGCGATGCAGACGGATACAGAAGCAGATGATCCCAGACCAGCGCCAATGGGCAACGTACTCCTGACACTGAACGTCATTCCGTGCAGCTCTTTCCCCTTCATCAAGCTCATGTAGATATACAAGAACGTCAGCGCCGAGGCTCGCTGCGGGAATCCAGAAATGCCCGTCAACGGAGCCTGGATTGCCTCGACCAGCGCCTCGTGCAACTCGGACGACGGATTCGGCGCGTCGGGCGCTGGCTCGGGAACGGCGTGCCAGGGCAGACTGTCGAGTTTCCACGTGTACTGGAGATTCACGTCGGGGAATTCAAGCGTTATGGCGTCGGTCTCGTCCGAGTGGTGCTGGGAGACGAGCATGTATGTGCGCAAAGAGAGAGCTGCTGCGATAGCGGGCTGCAGAAGTCAATAACCAGCCAAACAGAAGAACCGAGGCAACTCACTTTTCCGTAGACAGCAGCATGCTCGCCAAAGATGATTGTCTTGCCGGGCGCAGACACGAGAAATGGCGGACTAACCATCTTTTGTCGCGATAGTGGAGACCGAGTAGGAGCCAGAGAGCTTTGAAGAGGAGTCTCGGGCCACTGAAACCGAATACGAGGCAGTGCCGTCCTCGCCAATTCCAAGCTCAGCAACAGGCTGGTAACGAGACACGTTTATTTAATAATGAATATTCGCTATTTTCTTTCTAGTATTTACCGCGTTGTTTTGTCAGAACAGTGGCGCGGTTTTGATAGAATATACGCGCGTGCTTAGATATACGCCTGGCTTGTGGTTGGGATCTTTGTATAGTCCCATATTTCTTGCAATATTAATGCTACTAAGATAGCTGGATATATGCAGATATAACATATAATGAAAGAATCTGTCCAGTTAATTGATGTGTAGAAGCAGCGCTACTCTCTCCGATTGCATTGTTTGGTAGTGTCCGTATGTCCTGTCTAGGAGCAGCGGACTCGGCTATCAACTCGCATAGAACACCTGCTTCTCATAACAAAACTGCAGAGATCCAGAAACTAAATCTCATCGACAATCTCGTCCCGCTCTTCTTCCGCCATTCTCGCTCGATACCTCTCGACTTTTTTGGCCAGCGCAGGATCTTCCTTCAAATCTCTCGTCGTCAGGACCTTATTGCATCCCGCAACCGGACACGGCAGGCCCCCTCGTACGCGACTGACTAGAGGCATAATAGCCTCGCGAGAGAATGAATGTGGACATTTCGTAGACGTAACTGGATTCTCGAATAATCTCAACGTGAGCGGACATTTCAACGAACGCGTTTCCCGCGCCACAAATAGTTCGTCGTCGTCTTCTGAGCCGTCGATCACGCCGTTCTTTACGGCAGAATAAAGCTCTGAAGTACTCTTGACGTCTCCGGTTTGTGAGGAATACCATGTCTTGGGATCCGGAACATCTTCGTCGTCGTACATTGAGTCCCAGATGCTAGTCCGGAAACCGATATACACCTCATCATGTAAATATTTCTCGCTATCAGATTTCTCGTCTCGGGCTCTCTTGAATTCTGCCAGCGTATTCTTGAACACCGCGTCCGGTTCTCCGACCTGGTTCTCAGGCACTCGCGTCACGCGCTCCATCGCTTCTTTACTCGACTTCAACAATGTATCCAGATCTATACATTTCTTAATCGACTTTTCGAATACCTCAGACTCGGATTTCTTTTCAGCGCGAGAAATCGCCGCTTCGGTGATGTATGCGCGTACTTGTTCGATGGTTTTTGCAAGTGAATCTTCGCTGCTTGCAAGTCTTTGGGCGATGTTGCTGAGTTGGGCGAGTTCAGCATCTCGCATAAAAAGCGGTGGATCTTCAGATAGTGAAGGTTCATCTATATGATTAATGTTGTCGTATTCGGAATCCATGGTGTTCTGAAAATTGTATTTGGTGTTTTTGTGTGGGCGAGCGCGGACGCGACGCGGCAAAAGTTAACGCGTCGCTGAGTAAATAATGTCTAATATATTACAAATCAATTGTATTAACTATTCTAATAGTATATCCCTTTCAACTCTGGGGCATACGTGTATCCCAAATATCCTTCTCTAGCCTTATTCAAATAAAACGTCTTTCTATTGTACGGCACAAACGGTAAGTTCTCCTTCACTTTGGCGACTAAATCTGGATTCGAGATGAACCGTCTGCCGAAAGCCACCATTGAATTCTCATGAGTACGCGTATATTCTCTTGCTGTGTCGGGCATAAACCCTCCAGCAGCGATGTAAACACCTGGCCACAGTGCCTTGTAGATATCAGAGGTATCATCTGGATTCAGCGTTCGGTCGACTGTGCCGTTCACGCGAGGTTCGACGACATGTAAATATGCTAAATTCGGGTGACGAATCGCTAGTTGCTTGATCATGTACGAGTATTGAGGATACGGATCATCCCAGCCAACGCTGTAAACTTTTGCAAATGGCGATAATCTGATAGCCACTCGCTCGGCCCCGATGGCATCCGCGCAGCGCTGCACGGCGTTCAACGCAAACCTCGCTCGATTCTCTATAGAGCCACCGTACTCATCTGTCCGGTTATTACACACTTGCTGAGAGAACTGGTCAACCAGATATCCATGCGCGCCATGGATTTCGATTCCGTCAAAGCCAGCTCTGATAGCATTAGATGCCGCCTTCCCGAACGCGTTTTCCATCATGCCGACCTCATCGTGCGATAACGCACGGGGTTTCTTGCCGCCTTCCATCGGTATATCGCCCGAGGAAACGACGTCCGGCTGCTTTTTGCCCGGGTTCGTGCGGCCAATTGCCCATAACTGTAAGAAAATCACACAATCCTTGTCATGCACTGCCTTTGTAATCTCTTTCCACGCCTCTATCTGCGCATCCGTGTATATCCCAGGCACATTGTCAAATCCTCCTCCAAGAGGGTTGATATCGGTTGCTTCAGCTATGAGGAGTGTGCCGGGGACGAGACATCGCTCGGCATAGTATTGCACCATGAGCTGGGTAATCGGTACGCCGTCGTCTGCGCATCTGAAGCGCGTAAGAGGCGGCATCACGATGCGGTGCTTCAGCCGGTAAGAGCCGACTGTAATTGGCGTAAACAGCGTATCTGCAGGCATTGCGCACAATACAATATTGAAGTGCAATTGGTATAGGAAGGGAAACGGAGACGAAGGGCGGTTATAAAAGTGGCGACTGGAAATGCCGAGGCCCAGGAATATAAAATTTCATGTCAATTTCCTGACTCAATCCACAAAACTATTCACATCTTATAAGGAAACCGTCAATTCATCCCTACAATTTATACCAAATTACTCTGTTAATTTTTAATCCCATTTTATGACAAGGAAGTAGAAGAAAAAGCTGTGAAAGCAGCCGGCTTAATCGAATTTAAGGTTTAAATGATCTCCGCATTAAAACGACAATAAAATAAATTAGAATTCTCAGCTTTCAGTGCTTATCAGTGTTGACTATACGCTTATAATGTAAAGCAGATTCATTCAGTTGTATGATTTTACAAACATAGAGCGAATATGTAGAAATCAGATATCAGACAGCTGCATAATTCAGCGCCACTTGCAGATCATTAGAGCGGAACAACGAAACTCCGATGCCATTTCCCGCTGATGCAGAAACTGTTATCCGCTCTTCCCAATCAACACAATACAATAGAAATAAGCATTTAGTGTTATCGCGGTCTCTTGTAATTTCAGAAGTTACCAACAATTACAGAGAACTTGCATTTACTAACGGGAGCGACTAACGACGTCACTGAACTTGAATACTTGCAAATACCATTATATCAGCACTAAAGATTATTACAAGCACAACTGAACATTACATTTATTGATAATGACTAATAACTACTATTTCATCAATATTGCCTTTTGCGTTCTTCCTAGCCCTCGAAATCAAAGCTCATCCAAACAAGGACAAACATTGGTCGCGTGCCCCGAACTGTAAAACTTTCGACGCTGATTTCCATTCTCGCTCCTTCACTGACAACGAAGATCCTCAAATTCTCTTGAATAGCAGTAGAAACGAGCGAGACCATTATATAATGCGTTTTTTCAGCTCAGCTATCTGCAGCTTCACAACTGCGTCGCTAGCCAGATCTTCACCTCCAGTCTTCAAAGCCAATCCGTCTGATCTCACAATGCCGGGGATAACCTTAGAAAACATGAATCGACACGTTCGCAAAGCCGAGTATGCCGTTCGGGGCAAACTAGCGATTCGAGCCGAAGAACTGCGCGAAGAACTCCAGTCTGGCCATTCAAAGCTGCCGTTTACAGAGATCATTAATGCCAACATCGGTAATCCACAGGCTATGGATCAGCGACCTATTACTTTTTTTCGACAGGTTTTGGCGTTCGTTCAGTACCCTGATCTTTTACAATCCGAGTATTCAGACGCTATTTTCCCTTCAGACGTCCAATCTCGGACGAAATGGTTACTCGGTGAAATCGGATCAGTTGGAGCCTATTCGCACAGCCAGGGAGTACCCTTAATAAGAAAATCAGTTGCCAAATTCATCTCACAACGAGACGGGTTTCCTGCTGATTATAACGATATATACCTGGCATCCGGTGCCTCTTCAGCTGTTGCTAACCTACTGCGGACAATTTGCGATGGCCCGAATACGGCGGTAATGATTCCTGTTCCCCAGTATCCTCTCTATTCGGCGACATTGACTATCGAAAATGCTACGGCTGTCCCATATTACCTTGACGATCCTACCGAGACTATGCAGCGAGTTATCGAGAATACCATCAATAGCGGAATATCGCTACGCGCGATAGTGGTTATCAACCCGTGTAATCCGACCGGTACTTGTCTTACTCGAGCCGAAATCCAAGAAATCATTAGTCTCGCAGCCGAGAATAATCTCATGATCATCGCTGATGAAGTCTACCAAACCAATATCTACGATGGCGAATTCTTCTCTTTCAAGCGTATCCTTCGAGAATTGCAACTCGAACATCCCGGAAAATACGCGGTCGAGCTGGCTTCTTTACATTCGACTTCAAAAGGCATGGTGGGCGAATGCGGGCAACGCGGTGGATATCTTGAACTCGTAGGCTTCGCGCCTGAGGTCCGCCAACAGTTTTACAAACTCGTCTCGATCTCGCTATGTCCAGTCGTGACCGGGCAAGTTCTAACCGAACTCATGGTGAACCCGCCTAAAGAAGGCGATCCGTCGTATGCATTATACAAGCAGGAATACGATGGCATTTACAACGTACTCAAAGATCGAGCTTATGCTTTATTCGAAGCCTTCACATCCATGGAAGGCGTCACCTGCGACGAACCGAATGTATACACCTCCCCTTCATCTGGGATAAAGATAACTACTGATCGTATCATAGGGCGCAATGTACTTATTCCCGCAAATCACCCTTCCGAAAAAGGCAATCGACGAAGCTTCCCGCAACAACATGTCCCCCGATGAATACTACTGCATGCAACTCCTCGAAGCCACCGGCGTCTGCGTCGTTCCCGGCACTGGTTTCGGTCAAAAGGACGGCACGTTCCATTTCCGCACTACGTTTTTGGCACCGGGCAAGCAATATGTCGAGAGAATGCTTTCTTTCCATAATTCCTTTCTTGAAAAATTTAAATGATGGGGTTCTTTTGTTTATCTACTGGCATGAAGATAAACAGTTCACTTGTATTTATAATTAAGAATAAAAAATAATGGAAGAAAGACAGGTAACTTATATGCAACTTATGTAGTGATTCGAAGAAACTACCGAATCCTAGCCATTCAAACTCGTATCATGTATATTCCACAGTTTGATCGGTCGTGAAACCATTCCATAAACAACGACGACAACAAAACAAAAAAGAATCGAATAGTAATGCACATTAAGTAGTAATACAAAGTTATGTTTTTCATAGCAGTAGAAAAATCCCAACGGCTTTCTCTTTCTCTTCTTTTTTAGCTGGCTGGC
This sequence comes from Myxozyma sirexii, assembly GCA_030568315.1. NCBI lineage: Eukaryota > Fungi > Ascomycota > Lipomycetes > Lipomycetales > Lipomycetaceae > Myxozyma > Myxozyma sirexii. The sequence continues at coordinate 353,894 of JAJLTT010000007.1, read as the reverse complement.
GCGGAAGGCGCAGGTGCAGGTGCAGAACTCGGGGCAGGCGTACTAGAACTCTCGCCGGCTCCATTACTCTCACCCGCAGTAGCAGTAGCAGCAGTATTCGGTGATCCGACTGATAAACTAGATCCACCGCGACCCCGTCCGCCACCGCGTCCTCCTCGGGCTGTCGTCTTGCTTCCACCACTAATCCTTGGTCCCTTGCTTCTAGCCGTACTCTCTCCATCACGCGGTCCCCATGAGATCGGCCCGCGACTGCCCGTGCGACTACTTCCTTTAATGACGCTGTCGCTGATCACAGAGACTCTTCCAAGTTTCTCGGTCGCAACACGAGGCATTGCCGCCACCGCGTTTCCTTGAGTGTCAAAGTATACGTAGGCAAACTTCTTTCCAGTCTGACCGACCCTAATGTTGATTTCCGTGATATGCGGCTGATCTTCCTCCGCAAAGCATGATTTCAGCACTTCCTCACTCTCGTCTGCTCGCGCAATCCAAAGACCTGGACGACGCGCAGTGATCGTGGGACTTTCGCCACTGGTAGGCGGGGTCGATTCATCCTTTGTTTCGTCGGGAGATGATAATGATTCACCAGTTGCTTTGTTTTCTTTGTTTTCTTGTTCCTTTCCAGATGCTGATTCAGCAGGTGCAGATACAGATGCTGCTGCTGCTGCTGCCGCACCATTCGCAGCCAATTTTCGTGACGGGAGCTTCGATCCAGCCACATTGCTTCGTGGACCTGTGGGTATGGACGCACCAGAACTCCTGCCATAACCCGGCCTTCGGTACTCGAAATTAAACCCTTCTGATTTTGTCTCGATTCCAATTTTCCCGTCGTTGATATCCATCACCATGGTACCATACGCGACATCAGCAAGATTTAAATGCCACATGTTTCTAAATCCAATATTTTGCATTTCTTCTTCTTCTTTCTCGCGATCAGAAATTTGAGTGGCTGATGGCATTTTCATAATCACCGACAACGCATTCTCAATCAAAAGTTTCTGCGTAGGATTATTGGCTATCACTGGCTGAACCTCACTCTTGACCACATCCCAGACATCCATAAACTGCTGACGCGAGCCAATGAGTTTGCTGCGGAAGTAATCGTACGTAGGATGGACGGCGAATTCATTATAACTGCAACCATATCTGAAATGCAAACCTCCGGAGATCGAAAAATCGGCTTTCAAAGACAAAGCAAGTTGACTTAATATGCCTTCTCGAGCGGGAGATGCATGCGTGATCAATATCCTGGTTTCCGACTCATCAAATGTTCTCGCAGCAGTATCAATAAGCTCGCCAATCTGTAACAGTGTAGTCCACGTTGTTCCACTGCCACCAGCAATTGTAGTTCTACCTGAGCCATTATCAAACAATTTATGCATAACTAATGCGCCACCGAGACCCAGCAATCTGAATTTGACGCCGTTTTTGGTATCGATGCTGTGCGAGTTATGTTCATCGACGATGAACAAGTTGTGCACTTTGTACTCTCCAGAGCGGAACTTTTCGAGAACCGATACATCTTCGCATGCACCATGGACGGTATATACCGGGACCGATAGTTTGATTTCACCGGACAGAGCTTGCGACAGTTGCGAGATTGGACGTGACAACAGGTATTGACGAAGAGGTTGCGGTTCTGGGGGAAGTGTTCGAGGATCCAATAACGGCGAATATTGAGCAACGTGACGCAAAGTCCTAGAGCAAAATTAGAAAAGATTAACTTGAAAGAATCAGGATTTCGGCCGTACTTGTCTGTGATTTTAGGAACGCTGTCGCGATCGTAGAATCCGAAATCACCGGTATGAATAATGCATGAGGCGTTATGCTCTGCCGCTAGTTTATTCAGAATCGATAGGTGACCTGAACACAAATAGATCATCAGTAAATCTGCATGCAAATGAGGCAAATCAATCAACAGCTTAAAAGTACGGACCTCGAATATCAGCAACGCACAAGATCCGGTCTCGCAGCATCTGAACTTTGACGGTAGATCCATTCGTAGACTACACAGGAAACAGAACGTCAGTAAATGCTTGCTTTTGTCACATTTCCGCAATTTAAGTAGCTGTAGATGCCAAATCCACGCAAATGCAATTTCTCCAACCAGATCGAAAACGTTCGAAAAATGGCACATATCAACAGACCACATACCGAAGCCATTGTGAAAGCAGATATCTAACAGGAAATTATAGAGTAATACTGGATTAAGGAGAGACTGGTTCGACAAAACACGGATCAACCAAACTGCACTGGTATGGATTCGGGTCGTTTGTTCGAATTATTTGGACTTTGCTGCGGAAATCGGTTGGAAAGAGAATCCTGCGCTGGTGTCACATTCGTAAGGGGCTTGTGGGGGTATATCTCCACTGTTTATTCATTTCTAAAATACGGTTTCTTTGGTATTATTTTATAGATTATAATCAGGCCTTTCTATTTATGGAGAAACTGGGGTCCATATGCACGCTGTGAATTCACAAAGCAAACATCTCTTTGTATTTCTGCAGAGATTCAAAAGTCACTGTCGACCCTATAATAATCAACATCAGCCAGCTTCATCACTAATCTCAACACGAAAAACATACCTCCGCATACGACAATCACTACAACATCGTCTTTCTTCACTCTAACTCTGTCCAAGACCTTGTATTTGCTCACGTTATACCATGGAGCCAGGGCAGCTCCACAAGCTGGTTCAATCATCACTCGGTGCGCGTCAAGAACACTCAAGCACGCGGATACCGCGTCTGCATCAGAGACTTCGACGCCCAAAGTCGGATATGTCTGCGCTAACTCCCACGCTTTATCGGCGACTTCGTTTGCTCCGAGACTGCTTGCGACTGTAGAGATTGTAGACAATGTGACCTTCTTTTGCTTCTGTAGCGACTGATAAAGCTTGTTTGCTCCTAGAGTTTCCACAGCAACAATCGTAGGCTTTGATTCTCCTAGGTAGTGTTTCTGTAAACTCATAGCGATGCCCGCAAACAAGCCACCGCCTCCGACAGAGCATGAGACAGCCTTGATCTTATCAGCAGAGTACCCCATATCGGCCGCCTGCTCAACGACTTCATCTATCATCGTCCCATTTCCGTCAAAAATTAGCGGATTGTCAAATGGTGGACAATACACAGCGATGTCAACCCCATTATCGTACGTCAACATCACCTCGCGAAGTTTCCGATCTGCTTCACTCCAGACCTTCCCGTACTGCACAACCGTCGCGCCGTACTCTTCACGAAGTCGAACGATCATGTGCGGGGCAGCCGTCTCAGGAACGAATACGGTGCACGGGTAGCCGTATCTTTGACATACTTCTGCTGCCGCTGCACCGGCGTTACCACCTGATGAAGAGAAGAAGTGCGGTTTGCTGCCCGGCGGAAGGGAGCGTAGAGTCTGGTAGACGAGATTTCCCAGACCACTAACAGACGTATTAGATTCTAACTTGAATAATATGGCTAATCGTAGAAGTTACCGTGACTTGAAAGAGCCAGAAGGCTGCAAAAACTCCATTTTCAGCAATACATTACTATTCACTCCCGTCAGTCGCCAAACAGTCCAAGAGTAATCAAAGATAAACAATTACCATCCAGCCGCCTTTGACAACAGAGCTGAGTAGATCAGCGGAGTCTCAATGAAGGGCTTTGGCAGGTATGGTACAGATGATGAAGCAGCGGCCATTGTTGGAGGTAAGATATGCTTGCGGCGCCGACGCAGTTTGATGTCCTGCGATAAGCTCAACGTAGTCTATCGATTTAGTAGTCGTATTTTGCAGTTTAACGGAATATTCTAACAAACTCGGATATATTCAAGTATATGGGTTTTGCAAAGCTGCTGAATTGTTTGTTAGCTGGCTCTGCGGTGCGTTCGATACGATGACGTGAACCGAGCATGTAGTAAAACACTCGCTCGCTGATTTACACTTACCACTTTACAGGTTAACAAGTTAAGTTATTATGATTACTAGCAGACGATCCCCAAACTCCGTCTTTACTAAGAAAACAAAATTCGCCTTTCCTCACTATTATTATTCTCCTACTGATTATGACAACAGCTAACCACGCGAAGCGAACAGCATCTCAGCGTCTCTTTCATACGACTCAAACAGAGGATGAACAAATCGGGTATAAAAGTCCTGTCCTTGTAATTTGATTACAGGTATACTTCGCTCATCGGACTGCCAGTCATGGTGTTCGATAAACGCGTTCAGTCCAGGACGTGCCCATGCCAAGTTGAACTCAACGCAGGTGTCAGGCGAGTCGGTAATACATGAGTGTCCTCTCATAACAACCTCCGTGCCTTCATCATTCAAGGTATAAAAGCAAACATCGATATGTTTGTCACTGTTGAATTTCTTGATCGATTCGTAGCTTAAAGGGTATCGGATATGAAGCATGATAACCATATTGACATGCCTGTTCGGATAAGGTTTTTGCTGAAAAAGATATCGCGCCGCTTTTTCTTCCATGTGCGCCAATGTCTCGCGAAATCCGGCTTGCACAACTGCATACCATAGCGGCCGGAACATCTCACTACGGAACCAGAGTGAAGTATCCGGCAGCAAGATGCTACGTGACCGATACCGCTTGGTCAGGACGGCAGTTTCGTGCCGAGCTGGGACAAGTTCGTGCATCTGCTCATCAATAGCGTGGTATTTTCCTAGTTTGACGCTCTTGACAAGAGCGTTGACGAGATGAACCGTGAGTTCCGGTGCTTTGATTTCGGTGCCGCAACGCGAGGAAATCATCAAAGTCTGGAATCGGTCGTCCCAGTCAAGGAAGAACTCGCGCCCCGTATGGTCGTCGGTTAGCGAACTAGGCCTGATAATCATACTCGTTTCCCCGCAATTGATGTGCTGGTGCGCGCTCGTCATTTGATGATAGAAAACGGGACTTGACACACGATAAATCCTCGTATATCCAGGCGGAAACTTCTTGTAAAGCAGACGAACGGCGGTTTTCAAGTCGTCCATCGACGCCAAAAAGGCCGGATGCACATCGATGTGCGGATAGTTGAATTTGATAGCAGTCAAGTAGATTTCCGGGTTCGCCCCGGCGCCGACCAACTGGATGGATTTGAGATTGCGAGTGTCAGTCTCGGCTTGGGTATCGTTCGAGGACGGCATTTTTAAATACAGACTGGCTATTGCTAGGGAATATTATACAGAGGACAGAATAAAAAAGGATACAGAACGGGCTTGAGGAAGAAGCCGGCTTTAAAAGGAGAACGTATATCACAACGCTGGTCAGAACAAGGACCGTGGTGAGCCGCGTGCAGCTGTCAATATAATCACCCCAGTTTAGCATATCAGTGTAAATTTGTTAGGATCTAGTATACTGGGTATCATAATACAAGCCTTTGTTACTGAGAATAGTGCATTTAGAAGACATTATTAAAGTGAGCTAGAGCACTGCAGTACAGTTGCAATTTGTAGTACATTCATCTTTAAGATCACATCATTAAACACAGAATCACGGCAGGCGGCGCACGTGTCGAGCGGTTCGCGGTCATGATTCGCACCGGAGCGGCTCAGGCCCGCGTTGAATATCAAAAACTTGCTCGCTCGTTCTTGCCTGCTGTTGATTATACCGCTTCATTCCTGCCTTTTCTCCTTGGATAGCTGATAGATTGTGAAGTTAACAGAAATGGCTGACTTACCTACTACTTATGGCGGTGAGTCCTGTTCAATTGTGCGGTTGGTATACGTTGCTGACTGAGATGTAGAAGCCGTTCTTCTCGGTGTCATTGGAGGCACTGGTCTCTACCATTTGGAATCCCTTACTCCTGTTGCCCGGCTCACCGTGAGCACTCCTTGGGGCCATCCGTCGTCTCCTATTACTATCTCCCTCACAAGGTCAGGATTTCCTATCGCGTTCCTTGCTCGTCATGGCGTTCATCATCAGTACAATCCCTCTGAAGTTCCTTCGCGCGCCAACATTGCTGCTTTAAAGAGCATTGGCGTCAGAGCCATTATCGCGTTTTCTGCCGTCGGAAGCCTGCAGGAGCACATTCATCCCCGTGACTTTGTTCTTCCTACGCAGATCATTGACCGTACCAAGGGCATTCGTCCATCGACTTTCTTTGAAAACGGAATGGTCGGCCATGTCGGTTTCGGCGACCCTTTCGATGCTAAATTGGCTGCTGTTATTGCAAAGGCTGCCCCTGTTCTCGAGAAAAACGGATCTCGCTTGCATACCAAGGAATCTACCGGTGGGGATCTTACTTTGATCTGTATGGAAGGGCCGGCCTTCAGTACCAGAGCTGAGAGTAACATGTACCGAAGCTTTGGAGGCTCTGTTATTAACATGTATGTAATTGGTTCTATTTTACTTCGTGGCTTTTTGCATTTACTAACGTGCGTCGGGTAGGTCTGCTATTCCTGAAGCCAAATTAGCCAAGGAAGCTGAGATTTGGTAAGTTAGCATACATTATATCATAACGGACCTCGCCACTAATAGTTTTCTGCAGCTATCAAATGATTTGCATGTCTACCGATTACGACGCTTGGAGAGAAGGCGAGGAAGCCGTCACTGTTGAGACCGTTGTCAGCCATTTGAAGGTATGGATCCTAATTCTCCATTAACGCGTCCTTTAAGAACTAACCATCTAATTTTCATTAGGCCAACTCTGCAAATGCTCACAACTTTACAGAAGCCATCCTAGACCACCTTGAAGAAGAAATCAGTGCCGGAAACGTCGGCCGTGATCTTGAAGGATCGATGCGGTTTGCAGTTTCCACTACTCCGACTGCTATTTCGAGAGAGATGTTGCAGAAGATGCACTTTTTGCTTCCTGGATACTGGCCTTTGGACTAAGCTGTTCTGAGTTATTGCTCAATGGAAGAAATGATGTACATTAGTCTCCAGCGCCTTAGGAACGATTCTGGCTGCATTGCTGCAACAGAAGCTCATCTAATTGGTAGTACTTCTAAATAATAGCAACATCCAAGTATTATAAAGTGAATTATTACAGACGTTGAAAGCGTTATAAGTGCTGTTTAGTAAATAGTAGTAGTAGCAGTAACCGTATACCTTTGCGGCTCACCATTCAGACAGCCGCGATGATCCACGCCATCCATCTGACTTTCTTCCCAGTCTCCGCCACGCTAATTGGCAACGCTTCTCTTCTTTAGCACTCTGCTTCTCAGCATTAAGGAAGTATTCCAGTCTATTTGAGCAATTTCCAGTGTTAGAAATTGTCCGAATATTCGTTAACTCGACTCTTTTCGCTCCCCGACAGCAATTTTCTCGCTGACGACGCGTCGGCTCGCTGTCACCTTATTACCCGTTAGACCAGCTCAAGGCGAACGTGTTTGATCACTGCTACTTCTTTGTCTGCTAATAGCCAGTGTATATCTGTGGACGACGTGTTTTCTAGCTGCGTTCCAGTCTAGCGGATCATTTCATTTTGCTCAGAACGCAATATTCGTTCCGACAAATTACAGTTAATACGCTTTCTTTTGGACTAAATAGCCAAAAAGTACGCTCTCTTCTCTGCTTCCAATAGCAGAAGCTAATATCGTTTTGCAGGCTTCTCGCACTTTGCAATTATAGTGGTATTCTAGACTTTCAAGTCTTAATACCATATTGCAAACTGCATCGTTTTCTCCGTTTTGGCTGATTAATTTGATCCGGACTCTTTGTCCACACATATTACTTGACATTCAGGGATAGTTTTTTTGACAGCGAGGGTGCTCTCTTAATACTGTGCCGATCTGTGCTCAAACAGATACCCAGCCGTGTTGTTCATGTCGTTTTCGTTATTCAAGCTTTTTTACCAAGATGACTTGGACGGTTTCCGCGAGAGTCTGACAGCGGCAGTAGCTAGCAACGGCTTGTCATCCAACCAACGACGTGGTGGTGGAAATAATTCGGTGTCGAATGTGTTGACTATCAGAGATATCAACCGTACAGATGAGTACGGGCGGACGGTACTACATCTTGCATGCTCGCATAATAAGACTGAGTATGTGCGCGCGATACTTGAAGTCGAAGGTGTAAATGTCATGATTGGTGATGCCGAAAGTGGGTGGACGCCGCTTCATCGCGCCTTTTACTCGGGGAATATAGGGATTGCGCAGTTGATCATTGCGTATCAGAAAGATAGTATCCGCGTCAAAGACCGAGAAGGCAATTCGCCTTTTGACGTTCTAAATTCGACTATTGAAGGAACAAATCCCCTCCCTTTGAATCTCGAAGAAGGCGGTTCTGAACTCTTTACTTTTGGATCGAATGCAAATCATACCCTCGGTTTCAACGATTCCGACGACCGAGCTAATCCCGAGCGCGTCTTTCTCGAAAGACCTTTGCGGGAAGTTAAGGACTTTGCACTAGAACGTTTTGCCGAAATACGAATTCGCGATATTCAAATGTCGAAACTACACTCCATCGTCCTGACAACAGATCCAGTCAACAATCTCTACATTTGCGGTTTCGGAAACGGTGGTCGCTTGGGCTTTTCGAGCGGTAGCACGCAATTCACGTTCAAGAGTTTAGAAAAGTTTGGCCATGTTCAAGTTGTGGCGATCGCTACTAATCAAGATCACACACTTGCTGTCACTGCAGATGGCGCCGTCTATTCCTGGGGATCAAATAAGTACGGACAGTTGGGCTATCCAGTTGATGCCAAGAAGCCGCAAGAAGAGCCCACGCAACCCTCCCCTCGCAAGATTGTGGCGGCAATTAAGCGCGAGCATATAATCGGTGTCGCCGCTTCGCGGATTCATTCGGTGGCGTATACCAGTACTGAATTGTTTATGTGGGGCAAGAATGTCGGACAACTAGGATTCCCTGCCGCCGAAGGTCAAGCGATTGAAATCGTGCCGCGAAAAGTATCGTCACTTCCTGCTCCTGTGCAAATGGCTTCTGCGATAGATAACGCCACGGTCTGTTTATTAGAGAATAATGACGTGATTGTGTATATAAACGGAGGATATTTTAAGGTCTTTTTCCCGCTTGATAGATTTGCTGATCAGTTCTCTGTGTTTCGACCGCGCGGAATGTATTCCAGAAATGTCATTAAAAAAATTGTTGCTGGAGGAAGCACTGTTTTAGCACTAAGTTCACTGGGCGGTATCTGGAGTTTCCAACTTGATGGCAAGGTTGTGGATAATGCCAAACCCGGCACATTGTCAAAGACTATACGGCCCCAATCTGTTTGGACATTAAGAAAGAAACATCTAGCAGTCCGCGATCTCGACATAGGTCGCGATGGCTCGGTCATATTCTGCACTGAATCAGGAAGTGTCTGGCGAAAAGTCAAGCGCGCGAAAACGAAGGACTCACATGGGAAAGTGTCGGAGTTTAAGTTTTCTAGAATCCCGTATCTGACTCGAGTGGTTGCGGTTCGGAGTAATATGTTTGACGCGTATGCTGCTATTCGCAGTGATTTCAATTCTCCGGAGATTGAGATTGGAGATCGACAATTACGCGATGACGTTGAGCGACTTTTGTCATTTGTCGAAATCAGAGAAATCGAAGAGAATGATGCAGGTTCAGTTGCTTCCGAAAGTTCGGTACAGACTGAAAGCGCAATACGTCCACCATCGACGTTCGTACCAACTTTGATGTTTTTGCAAGAGGAGGATTTACCTACCTTACTCGGTCAGCGATTAGAAGAACTGGAAATGGATATAGGGCTGCAGGGCTACGATTTGTGGTTGATGTCGTTTGAGCACGAAGGAATTCTAATTCCTGCTCATCGAATTATTCTCGGAAGCCGATGTAATCTTTTGATGAGTATTTTTTCTGGGTCAGCGACGTCACCTGCGTTTGAGTACTTTAAGATTGGCGAAAGGCAAGTATTGAAGTTTAAAGAGAGTGGATTGCTAGCGACATTGGTGTTTGTGTATTTTGCATATACAGATTTCCTTCTTCCAGTATGGGATGGATTTTCGCGCAAATCGCAAGTCGACAAGCGTTTTCTGAAAGCTAAAAATGAACTTATTGCGCTATCAAGTCTTTTGAAATGGAAAACTCTTTCTTCGGCAGTACACTTCCAGCAACGGCCAACGCAAACACTCGCAGCTGATCTCTCTGATGCAGCCAGTGAACCTCGGGCGCAGGAGTGGTCTGATATGGTTATTCATTTGCGTGATTCTGATGTTCGATGTCATTCGTGTATTCTATCTGCACGTTCAGAGTTCTTTGAGACGCTAATCTCCGTGCGGTGGTCATCCGTCCCGCAGTCTAGTTTTGGTGGTTACGAAACGAGTGCCTCAGCTGATATATCGGAAAAGAGCGTCGATATGAAACATGTATCCTCTAAAGTTTTCAAAATCATTTTGGATTTTGTGTATGGTGTGGAAGATGGCTCGTTATTTGCTGAAGTACAAGCCGAATCATCTGCCGAGTTTCTGGAGTTTGTTCTTGAAGTTCTAGCGGTCGCCAATGAGCTTTTGATTGATAAACTTACGCAGATTTGTCAACAGATTTTACGGAATCATGGTATGCCTTTTTCCCTTCCAATGCTTGTAGATCCGATACTGACTGGGGTTTAGTTAATGTGAGAAATGCGGCGGCGCTACTTATAGAGGCTGATTTGTATTCCGCCGATGGCTTGAAAAGTTCGATTTTACAGTACATTGCTCTGAACCTAGAATGCATGCTCGAGAATCGGTAAGCTACCAGAGTGCTTTATATGTCGAGAAGAGCGTATTGCTGACTTCTCACAGACTTTTGTTATCATTAGAGGCGCCCTTGCTGAATGATTTAGAAAAAGTCGTTCGTCAGAAACAGCTTGAGAAGTTACCAGTTAGTAAATCTGGTATTCTTTTAGAAATGCTAGAAGAACGTAATCCCACTCTTGGCAAAGATCGTCTTAAAGAGAAAGATCAGTTAATGGTAGCTTTCGGATCATCTTCTCTGCCATCAAGCTATAGTGGCTCTCTACCGCAATCTCTCTCAAGCTCGTTTACGAAACGCGGGGGTTTGGCTGAGCGTCGCAGTTCTGAGAGTGGTGGTCCAGTTAACGGATCGCTGAAAAATCAACGCCGAAGGGAATCTCATGAGAAACTGCCGTTGACGCAGCCTAGTCCGCTAATGCGTCCAATGCCGCAGAGTGATTTTATCTTTGACATGGAAGATGAACCTTCTACCTCTAACGATTGGCGCGTCGTGAAAGGGAAGCCGAAATATGATTCACCTTTAGGTTCATATACTGGTGGAGCCGGGTTTGATGACCACATGCGCTTATCGTCTTCGAAAGATGCTACCAATTTCGGATCTTACCGACGAGAATCATTTGCTGCGAGTGTGACGCCAACAGAAATCCCTTCGATGGCGGGAAAACCTTCTTCGACCACGAACTCGACGACCAAACCCTCGTCACTGTCTAATACTTCTACATGGGGAAAAGTAAGCAATTACAGGAAGACTTCTGTCTCGTCTTCTCCGTCGTCTTGGAAACCTAATTCACCATCGGGTATATCGATCGGGCTACAACTCGAAGCCGCAGAATCACATCCATCAACACCATCCAGACGTCGAGAAAACGTCCCGTCTGTTGGAAATGTTTCCTCGCCTACTGCGATAGCAAGCCCGATAGCTGCGCTTCTCTCATCGCCGACAGCATCCACAGCCACGACGCCGTCACCAGCACTTTTGTCGCAAAAGACGCGAAAATGGCAACGAATTCAGGATATCGCCTCGTCGTCACCGTCTTCTGCGCGATCGGCCGCGTCTCCATGGTCGACGCCTGTCAAAGATAGTAGGTCTTTGTCAAATAGTTTTGCTTCACCCCAGTTATTTCCGCTCGGACCGCAGACGTCGTTTGCAACCACGGCAGCTTCGAATTCGAGCCAGTTGAACAAGAAACCGGTTGCGGCGATATCTCCTGCGACGGCTAGTCCGTCATCTGCATCGAGTGCGTTGAATGCGACTTCGCGGAAACCTTCTCCCGCTCCAAGTACCCCCATAGCAACGCGGACTGGAAAGACAGGTAGTGAGCATGCGGCGGCTAGTCCCGTAGTCCCGCTCGAACTTTCACTGGCGGAAATTATTGAGCAGCAACGCATCGAGCAGGAAATCATCACGGCTCGAGCTCACCAGAAGCAGAGTATTAAACAGCTACAAGAGGAAGAAGAGTTCGCTAGCTGGTGGGCTGCGGAGAGCGAGCGGGTGCAAGCTGAGCTCCAGAAACAGGAGAAGGCAGCTGCTGCAAACAGCGAAAATGCCGGAAAAAGGAATAATAGAGGGAAGGGGGGTAGAGGTAGTGGTGGGCAGGGACGAGGTGGACTTAGAAAGGGAAAGGCTCACCAGCAGACGTTGAGCTGAAGAGCTTTCCTGTGTACAACGAGTATATATTTATATATAGTAATGTAAATAATTTATAATAAATATTGTTAAAACAAAAAAAAAGAAGAACGTTGGTTGCACACAATCGCATCCCCAACCACAATTCAGTACACAAGGCCGCTACCCGTGTCGCCATCCCGAGGCAAAGAGGTCTCTGCTAGATTGCTCTACTCAAGAATACTCAATTTCTCAAGGCGCCCACAGACGCAGGCTACCCATACGCTGTGTTGAATAAACGCCAACCACAGGATTCGAACCGGACACCCTTGTGCAGCCCGCAGACAAGCCGCAGGCGAAAAGCAATTTTGGAGATATGCACACTTCCAACTAATTGAGCCACTACAGCTACGATTTACAAAAATAATTACTTTGTACCTTATAAACCTCAAAAACATGTCTAAACCAGCGCCAAATATGCCTTAAATGCCGCGGCCATTTTAATATTTATGTAGATATTCAGGGTTCGGGCTTTATAAAACTGCTAGATACCATTAGACAATGTAAAATAGTTTTGCTATCATCACCAATTCACACTCTCAGCAGCAATAATAGTCTGGAAGTGATAAGTTTTGAGTGAAGAGTACTAATTGTTCTCTTCTACAATTTTTATTTGTCGGCATAAAAAGAGATAGAAAGATCCGCAGTCTCCGATCTCACTTTTCTGCGATATGAGTGCACCAATTCGCCGTTCACCACCGAGCAATCGTCTTCATTACCTGCGGCTATCAAAACCCGCTGATTTCGCGGCGGTAAATCCGTGTGCATCACTCATGAAAGAATTGTTTACATGCTGGGCCGGTACGTCGTTGAATGCACCGGAGTGCGCGATGTTAGAGGCGAGAATGAAGAAGTGCTATGATACTGAGGTATGCTTTTCCCCACTTATGGCTTTTGGAATTTAGGTGATGCTGATATTATTTTATGTGAAGAAACCGCAAAAAGTTAATCGATCGTCGTATAATTACCACGCTCAGAGATTATTCCCGACATTACAACGAAAAGCACATGATTGAAACGCAGGAATACGATACGCCTGGAATTTTGCAACTTCCAATTTGGGATGGTTTGAGGTTGTTAGTATGCGTGGGATAGTGTTGTTACTATACGCCTAAAAAATAGCATTTGTACATACATAGTAATGATATTCACTACACTCAACAACAAAAGGTACATCTCTGCTTCTTGATAGCTTTAATGCACCTTTAGTATGAATCGTCTACCTCTTTTAGCTCTTTACTATCCCATGGCAAGGTCCCTTCAAACACCTTTCCTTCTACGTCGCAGTAATTCAGCAGTCCATTCAATTCCGGGGACTAAATTGTGGAAGCGTTCATCAGTATACCACATCTCCAATCACTACTATAAAGTAAACTCACACTCTCAAAGTATGGCGTACGCCTCCGGAATGGATTCCTCTCCACGCGCTTGGCGACTAAAACCTCATTGAAGCAACCATACGGATCCGCGGTGAATGGTTTAACCGCGGATGTTAATTCTCCTTCTGTAGGTATTTCACCTGGTGGATCGATACCTATAAAATTGAAACTTGATTCTGGAATACGTAGAGCCGCGCGATGGAGATTGATGAAGCGGTGGCGTTTGAAATCGTGGGAGATTACTGTTATGCTCCTTGGGTAATGACTGGTGAATTCACGGAATCTAAAATGTTTCACTTAGTAAATTATAAACGATGCTACGCGCCGCTAAAGAGACACACCGGCATATTGAGAAAATCAAATTCTCATAACTATCGCGAGCAAATTCTTCTGTCGTTATACGAAGGGACAGTTCTTCAGTCTTAGAAGACAGCAGTCCTTTATTCTGAGCCAGACTCTGTAGCGTCTTCATTAGACATAAGCCGCTTAACAAAGTTAACAAATACGTACGTAGTAACTTTGAGATTCACTAATAGGACCCGCGAGCTGATTTGTCTGGCCACCGGAGAATATCAACAGAGAATTAGGATCTTTAGCGAGCTCTTCAATTCCACGCTCTATATGCGCAATGAATGTCGACTGTTGACCTTTCTGAAACGGTCTCAGCATCCTATAACAGCTAATTAGTACCAATATGCTCTTTAAAACCAGAATACAAATAGATACCATTCGGTTTCGGCATTGCCTTGTCCACTTCCGCCTCTCCAAATAGCGTGTCCGGCTACAATGATTAAATTCCGTGCATTAGGTGCCGTGCTCGGAGCCAGCTCGCTTTCGGTTTTCAACCTTGCCTTTTCAAAGCAATCTATTGACTCGCGCCGAAGATATAACGGTGTGAAAGTATGTGTTATGTAAACAGTAAAAATGATGACGCTAGCCGCGAACAGGATCAGAGTTAACCTGAAACTCGCGAGCTTTGACAGCTCTGGTAATCTCATGACAGACTTTGTCAATTAGATGAATGAATGTATTTGGGATTCGTGATGCTTTGGTGATCTGAGATGAAGATATGTCTAAAACGAACGGAAGTCGGCGGCTGTTTTGTTCACAGCGCAAAGTAGCCTTGTTAGCCGAACCGTTATAAGTAACGAAGTCCAAGATGTTGTGATATTGACTTGCAGCCTGATTTCACTGTACGCTAGCGCACCAACTCATTTGAAAAATTACTCTACCAGGCTTCTGTATTTCTTAACATTGCAGCGGCTTTCTACACGGACCGCGTCTTGAAGCAGCACTTAGAGATGGCCGAACTGTTGCGGTTTAGGGTTGAATATCAAATCTAATATCATAGCTAATTATAATGTACGAAGTATCTTTTGATAGCTTTGCCGTGTTGAATAGCTGTATGTTTTAGTTTGATCCAATCTGAGAGTTTCCTCAATAAACATATAAGGCGGTGGTCGCAGTTTGTCAAGGGTAAGATCTGAAAAATCATCAACGCAACGGTTTATCCGCTAAATTTAACTGTATACAGACTGACAGCAGACGTCGCCATCATCATCATCTTATAGATTGCCAAATACAACGGGCTTTTTTGACTTCGCAGCTATAGCAGCTTCTACCATATCAGTACCCACAGCAAATGCGTTCCATGCAGCAGTATAGTCAAGTCCGTCCTGTACAGTTCTGTCTCGGCTGTAGTTTATCAGATGCTTGGATCCCTGTACAGCAACTGGTGACTTCTGTGCTATAAGACTGGCCAGTTTCAGCGCTTTTTCAAATGCATCCTTTTTGGTGTCTGTAACCGATGAGACGAATCCATTTCTCTCAGCTTCAGCAGATCCAAATTCTCGAGCAGTATAGGCTAATTCTTTGAGCCATGACTGACTAGATACAATTTTTGGAAAACGTTGTAGCGTTCCAATATCCGCGGCGAGACCAATGTCTGCTTCTTTGATGGAGAAACGGACTGTGCTGGTACAGATTCGAATATCGGTGGCACAGAGAATGTCGATTGCTAAGCCGTAACTAATTCCGTGAGCGACTCCAATGACCGCTAGAGCACACTCAAGTTAGTTGACTATTTCAAACTAAGAATTGGTAAACGTACGCTTGCGACATCGTTCAATTGCTGAGATTGAATCCTTCACAAAACCTTAGCAAGCGCCAGAGCATGATAACCACTTAACAAACCTGAAATTCTTTAATCGTTTTATGTTTGTAGAAACGTAGTCGCTCCTCCTCAAGTGGCTGCTGCTCTTCAATTACGCCCGATAACAGAGACATTGTTTCCGGCGACAGATCAAGACCAGATGTGAATGCCCGATCGCCAGCTCCGGTGAGGATCACGGCCCGAACAGCAGAATCATAGGATATGATATTGAATATATCACGCAGCTGTAGCCATGTTCTGAAAATATTGATATTAATGCTATGTTGCTGGGAGCAATGAGAAAAAGCAGGTGGCTTACGTTGGTGCAAATGAATTTAGCGTCTTTGGACGCGCAATTTCGACGTGTAGGATATATTCAGCCGGCGACGTCACGTTAAAATGCGAGAATTTGGAGTATTTAGACATAGAGAATCCTTATATAACGAAACGGTATTCCCGAATTTGTAAGAATGAAAGATCAACTATGGACTAGAAGATAGGAATGGATATTGCGGAGAAGTTGGGAGTTCTCGCACGACGAGCCTCGGCAGCGTGGTGCAATCTTATTAACTTCTAGCAGATTGAATATACCGCTACAAGCCATTAAATTCATATGATTTAAGAATTAAAATAGAAGATCTTAGAGTGTTGATATTTGTTTGCAAAAAATGATGATTATAACCGGTCGAGTAGAAGGTTTATCCTTTGAGCCTGCTTTATCATATGAACTTAAGCTCGAACGGGTGAATAGAGCAGCAACACATATATATCAGCAATTGGTGTTCGTAAAAGCGTATATTTATCAATCCATACAACTCCAAATCCACAAATGCCCATATCCTATAAGACCCATATAATATAAAGATAACAGTCTAAGTCGTCTTTCACGTCAACCGCATCCCTTTAAGTAGATAAATCAGAATCATTAGCTACTGAGATTCAATTTAGCTCTTCGTCAAGTTCGCGCATTAACTCCTTGTCCAACCACTGCCGCAGATCCGAAGACGTAGCTACATGACCAGAAGCTAAAGTCTCGTTATCGTTAGTAAACGCAGAGCACGGAGAGCTTGATTGCGAGCACCCATCAGCAGAGATAAAGCTCTCTTTAATTACTCTATTTAAGTCAATACAGTAGCACCCCAGTTTATACTTCAGTCGGCGATTGTGGGTGCTAATGTATTTCCAGCCTAGTTCATGTCCACATTGAGCGCAAACAATCAAAGCTACTAAATGCGAGCCCGAGGTAAATGTGCTTTCAAAAGGGGTTCCGTTCACCACATTGCGCGCGTCGTGCACAAGTATAGCAGGACCATGTCGTCCAATAAAAGCTTTCGATACAATCTCGGAATATGAGGTGATGTGAGTTTGGCACCACGAGCAAGAAAAGACGATTAGAGGGACAGCATGATGAGAGGGGAATAAGACTGAGTCGGAGGGTGATCGCGAGGGTGCGAGATAAGTGATTGCCATTTTGTCAAGTTTGCGGAGCAAATCTGCTTGCGGCAGAAGTGGGAGTGGCCGCGATGGAGAGTCTGAAGCGTGCAAGGGACGCCGGAGGACTATCAGAGGCAGGGCCTGCCTAAGGAGCAGCCACTATAGCCCAGGGCAGAGTATTGGTGTTGCCAGGAAGCCCGCCAGAGCAAAAATGGGACACAGGAAGCACAAACACAAACGTAATGTACAGCAAGCGCACTCTGGCGTGCCAGGAAGAAGCAGTTACGTGTAGACGATGGAGAGCGCAGTGGTGCAGTGTGGGTGAGGGCTATCTTGATATGAGATTGGGAGTTTGGAGGAGTGACGCAACGCCTTGGTGACAGATCTCGCGAGGACGGCGTGCAATCAGCCACGCAGGTTGCTTACAGGAAGAGCATTATTTTTATCGTCTTGATAAAATCAGCAACTGGCAATTGCTTCAATGGCCCGCACAGCACCGTAAGCCATGCCCGCGTGTGTCGCCACAAGGAACCACTAGCACTTCCCAATACGGCAATCCACACAACGCCCTCGCTGCTGACAACGAGCCAAGAGTCATGAGACCACCGCCAGATCCCTAACCCTCGATCGTATTTGTTGCCTGGCAGCCGCCGCTCGCTTTCCTTGCTCTTCACCATCTGTTATCTATCACACGCAACTACTCGTCACAACTTTCTCGCTTTTATCTCCCAGCAAATCACTTTTGAAATCCGTTTTCATGGCGAATATTCTCAGTAATTCCAATTTGACTAGTAGTAGTAGTACTGGCGGTCGTTCCGGTGCCTCTTTCCAGGCAGCCGAGACGGCCCCCATCCCCACTCAGCAACACTACTACTACGGCGGCGACGTGATTCCTACCGGGGCCACTATCGCCTCCTGCTACACCTACGCCGTTGCTACCGGTGCTTCGGCTTTCCATTATCGCACTACGTTGGGTGGAGTGGCAGAGTGGCGGCCCTGAGGTCCTCCGTGCACCAAGACCTTCCGCTGACTTGCGGAAGGCATCGCTGGACCTGGCTCTGCAGTGTGAGAGACTCTTTGCCAACGGGACTGCGATCTATGAGGGGACGGAGATGATGAAGTTTGTTAACCAAGTGCGTGACTCTGCACCGCCGGCCGTGGAAGCGCTCATGCGCGTTGCCTATCCGCGCCATCGTGGCATCCCGCCGGTGAACACCGAGTTTTTCAAGCTTGTTGATTTCGAGAACAATATCTGGATGGGTGCTGTAGTCGATCGTACGATGCTCATCTACTTTGATAAGGAGATGGCAAACTCGCGCATGGATCTCAAGGCTGGATTAGTCGCCGTTATGGACCTGGCTTCTGAGTTGCTTGAGTGCGAGCGCGTCGTTATTTGTATCGACCGCATGATTATGAAGCTGCATAATCTTGTGAATACGTTTTACTGGGTCGGCTTCGACTTGGTTAAATGTCCTCTGGATTTTAACGGCGGACAGCTTTCTGATGCCTGGATTGCTATGGAAATCGAGGTGTAATAACATTCTATTTTTTAAGTTTCTCCGCCCCTCATTCTGGATATCCAGAACATACTGTTTTTTTCTTCGTGAAATTCATTTTTTATTGCTTCATTTTATATATATAATGGCGTTTTTTATTGTGTGCTTTATAACTAATAGTGCTGCTTGCTCTTGGTGATAGTTATGATACTTTGTATCCGGTAGTTTAGATAAGGATCAAATTCAATAAGAATTACCTCCAAATATCAATTAGAAGTAAAAAGAACTAATTCACATGATGATTAACCGACAAAACTTTTGAGCCAGCTGACAATATCGCGGTGCGCCAATGCCTGATTTTCAGTTACGAGTCGATTATCCAGTGGATAGTCACCCTTCACCGCGAACCCATGAGGCAGTTTTCGATCGAATAGCTTGACATCATAAAACACAGTATCTTCAGCAAGCACTTTGACCGCCGTCGCGATTGCATCAGGTGGAAAAAGCGGATCATCTTGCACGGCGAGGATCAGGACCGGTTTGCGAAGTTTGATAAAGTCGCGCGTATCGGCTAGTGATGGGTGAGCTACAACGCCTGTGGTGATGAGAGAGCACCAGGGAGGATTTGTTAAGCTGCTGACTGTTGGTTGAGAAAGGAATGGAGCTGGAGAGGAGAGAGTTGAAGAGGACGGGGTGGCTGCGGCCGTGTCGAGGGAGAGAAGAGACTGCTTTGTTGGTTCGTACGAGGGAGAGGATAATGATTCTTCTTTTGATAGAATTTCTGGTGTTGGTGAATTTCCAGACGAGCGGTCTTCAGACTGTGCTATCTCTTGTGGTTCGTTTTCAGTTCCATGGGTTGGAGTATCTGGCTCTTCGGTTAGAGGCTCGGTCGGAGGCCCATCCGCCGTCAACTCAGTTGGAGCAGTATCCTTTGGCGCGATCGATGTGAATCCCGATTTTTCAGAGGTGCTCCTCTCCATTTTCTCCTCCGTAGTCGGCAACTGTAATAATTTAAGTGCATACTTTCCGCCAAACGAGTATCCAACAACACTAATATCCCTAGGCCGATATATATCCACAATCTCATCAATCATCTGCACCAGCATGGGCCATGTACGTTCTTCGGTATGACGCGCTACCCACATGTCAGTCTTGAATCCGGCGGCCGAGGAAACTGCTAGCGATTTTACTCGAGAGAGAAGAGAAGTCGGACCGAGGGATTGGGTCGATTGTACGATTGGTGCGTTGGGATCGTTGAAGAAGAGATCAGGCATGACCACAAAGTATCCTAAGCGGTTATTGATTAACACTTTCTGATATTGCTAGGAATGCTGTAAAATGCATACCTTCTTTAGCAAAGGAATCGGCCAAAAGCTGATTATTTATACTCTCGAGTCCCAACCCATTCGTCAGAAGTAATAGCAGCGAGAATCCATGGATATCCTCTTTTGCGGTTTCTGAGTAATCCACACCAGATTTCGCTATTTCTGGTGGACCCCAATGTGGCTTTGACACGTAAATGCGTTCTTGTGAATCAGGTAATGTTCGAAATTCACCAGCTGGATCCCATATCGTGTGCCGATTTCCTTGATTTTGTTAGCGTGGGCTGAACATAATGCCAAGTAAGAGATAAACAAACACACTTTTTTGATTAGATTCCTTCCCAGGAGTATCGAAGAAGAAATCGTCGTCGTCATCGTCCGATCCGGCTAGGAAGATGTTGTCGTTTGTGTCGTCGAGCGGAACATTGTCAAGATACGGATTTCGCGAGGAGTCTCGTCTCCCGCGGGCCGACATTGCGCATACAGATATATTCCAATTAACGCAAAATATCAGGTAGCAATAATGCAACAATGCGCGTTACAACCGCAAACGAGACTTCAATTCTCTGTAAACCGCGCTGCGAGCAGCTGCTTCTACAAGGACGAACCACGACCGTCACAAGCAGATGAGCACCGCCACAGCGGCCACCCGGCCGTTTTGCTCCCCCTGAATTCGCGCAAGCCACACATTTGCACAAACGTCAAATTGTTTTGTGCACAATGCGCGATTGTCAACGCCGAGGAAATCAGTAAAGTACTTTCTACAGCAAAGAGTTTGCACAACAAGATATTCCACTTTACGGCCCCAATCACCCTAGTTTCATTATTGGGAGATACGACGGCTACAGTATCACTTGATTGATACAATTGACTCGCTGACAACCTCGTGGGCTCTGGTCGTGCGCGCGGATCGCCGGTTTAGTGCGCAGTTGAGGCGCGTCTGCTATTATAAATGTGCTGATTTCTTTCCGATATACTCGACCACAGAACTGCAGGTTACCGAAAAAAGATACTACTCGCTCATTGCTTGGGAATCAACGCCATGAACGACGTTCCTCGTACTCCGATCTTGACAAAAAGACACGGACACGGTCGCAGACATTCGACTATTGTCGTTCCACCGCCTGCTGGTCTTCAGTCTGCCAAAGCCGAATATGCAGATACCCACACCGAGCTGATTTCACATTCAGCTGTTGGAGCTTCGTTCTTGATTCTCCTTCAGCTATTCTCGAGGATCATAACTTTCGTGCTGAATCAGACTTTGCTAAGATTCATTTCGCCTGATAGATTAGGGGTATCTGTGCAGCTTGAGCTCCTTTCTTCATCGATTTTATTTTTCGCTCGAGAAGCAATCAGGCTTGCGTTGCAACGGCAAACCACCCATGCAAAGCCGGATCCGTTTAGAATAGAAGGTGGAGTGGTTGAGGGTACCGTTTCTGGTATCGCGCAAAGCGTTGTCAACACGGGATATCTTCCTTTCCTGCTCGGGATACCTCTGGCGGGCGTCAGTTGTGCCTGGTACTATTTTCACGGGGCCAGCAATGAAATATCGGTTTTGCCATATTTCAAATCAGTGGTTGTTATCTATGGGATCGCAGCATTGGTTGAGCTCGCATCAGAACCGATGTTTGCCCTTGTTCAGTATAAACTTCAGTATAGACTACGCGCGATCTGCGAATCTGGTGCCGTGATGGCACGCTGCGCTGTCACTTTTCTACTTACGATATCTACTAGAGAAGATACTGGTGTCTTAGCGTTTGCACTCGGACAGTTAGCGTATGCAGTCGTGTTATCCGGACTCTACGTCTTATTAGTCTGGGAGACGACGCGCGGAAAAGAAAACGCTATATTTCCAAAGCGAATATGGAAAGAAGAGACGATATCTCAGTCGCCATGGTTTTACTTTGATAGACAGACCGTACGACTGGCATCTACGATGTGGATTCAGACTGCATTCAAGCATTATTTGACTGAAGGCGACAAATTTTTGTCAAGTTTTTACATCACGATCTCAGAGCAAGGAGTATACGCTTTGACAGCAAATTATGGTTCTTTGATTGCCAGACTTGTTTTTTTGCCTATCGAGGAGACTGTGCGAACGCTGTTTTCTAAATTACTTACTCCGCCTGTTTCAGCGTCAAATTTCAAGTTGTCGTCAGATACGTTAAGCTCAATTATTCGTGTTTATTGTCATATTACCTTATTGGCAGGTATATTTGGACCAAAAGGTGCACCCTTTTTATTGCCGCTTATCATTGGATCAAAATGGTCGTCTGCATCAGAATCTGCTGCATCAGTGATTAGCGCTTTTGTATATTACATTCCGCTTTTAGCGTTCAATGGTGTACTTGAAGCATTTGTCCAGTCCATTTCTACGCCGGTTATTGTTCGCCAGCAAAGCTTTTTAATGCTTACTCTAACATTTGCATTTGCTGCCGCTGGATATATGTTTATTCGCGTCCTTGGATTCGGTGCAACCGGTTTAGTTTATGCAAACATGCTAAATCTCGCGATCAGAATTGGTGCATGTTCATATTGGATTGCGAAATATTACAGAGATAACTCAACTGTCAGACACGACATCATTGATGAGAAACGAGCAGTGACTGGACGAATCAATAGTCCTCTTTTTCCACTTGCACGGCGCGATAGCTATCCAGGTCTGAATGTGCTGATAGCGTCGGTGATGGTCGAAATCTGCGTGATTGCAATTGGAGTAGTGAATTCCTGGTCAAAGTTTTTGATGATGGCCGGATTTGCCCTTTGTCTTGTTGGAGTGATGGTCTTTGATGAAAAAGAGCTAGTTGCGAAAGCAGTTCAGCTCTATCTTCCTAATCGGGGGAAACGTGAGAATGACGCAAGAGTGCCTACTAGAGTGCGGAGTACGAGCATTGGACGGGGAAGGGACGAGAAAAAAAATACATGAAATGTATTTTATGATGACGATTATGATCTCTGCTGATGTATTGATTTATGGAAGGTGGTACGTGCTTGGTCTACATCTGCGTGCTTTAGTGTATAGACTGCAGTTCTTGTATGTATTTAAAAATGAAATTATGTCTATATTAGTAAAAGTCTCATAGAACAGGTTGTAACTGCTTAGCAATGTAGCATATTAAAGTCCTGGCTCTTCAAATGTGTAAAATACTCTGATGAGCCGACCTCAGACTAGTGCGGCGTAGCGATCTCGCTTTATTCTATCTATTCAAACATCCAATCTGATCTCGTACGCGATTTCGCTGGACGGAATACAAGTTACTGATAATAGACATGGCGACTTTACTGAGGCGACCCCGATTCTTACCGTACACCGGCAGAAGTATTACAAGATCAACATTCGCCAAACGAAACCTCGCGAAACTAGCAAATAATGATCAAGTTGTACGTCCTTTGCTTCCTTATCGCTACCCCTATATATCTTTAACAAGTATATGTGTATATCTAGTACGTACACACCGATAACAAGATATCACTATCGCCTGTTCCAAGCGCAGTTCATATCGGTACATTGACAGATCTACATACTTTCAACGATTCCACCTTCACTCCGAATCCCGCGTTCCTACCTCTCATGCACTCCACTATAAGAAAACATCTTCATGACGACCTATTTTTCGTTTCTGTGGCGGTAATGTACGGCAATGATTTCATGGCAGTGTACGATCAGCGGAGTCCACCGCCTTTCGGGAGGATACCTGAAGTCGAAGATATGTTTGGATTAGTTAGAGTTGAGAATGGAGTTATGGTTCCGGGGTCTTATGAGAAGAACGATATGTATAGATTGATTACTCCGGACTTTGGGGTGTGTATGTTTACCGAGTTTCTGTATAAAAAAATACGGGAAGCATGCGAGGATGCCGGGAAGTGATGGATGCGCACTATCAACCCTGTATATATATGACCACATATATATTGTATATATCAATTATCAAAAACCAACTAGAATACAAAGTGAAACAAATATAGCGCGCCATAACCCAAAAGATCCAAATACATAAAGACATAGAAGCACAATCAAGGATTGTTTACGATATCCCTTCTCTTCGAAAACACCACTTTCTCACTACTTTGATTCGCGCCTCCCATATATCCATATTGCCGCGTATTCCAAGCGGGAATATTCTGACCTTCCTTTGAGAATTTCCCGGGACTAGCGCGCTTCTCTGCCAATTTTGGTCCTAATTGCGGGATCTTTGGGTTCTTCTTATTTGCATGTCGTGAAAATGAATACAAAGTTTGTAAAACCTGAGCGGGATCTTTTTGTTCATACAAGTCAACTGTTTGGAACAGATCGTATTGCGGTAATCCGAGATTCGATGAGGCGCGGAGAAACATTGAGATGTTCTCCATTTGGACGAAGGGCATTCTTGATGATTTAAATCTGAGATTTGCTGAAGGATCAACGATATTTACAAGTCTGGAACACATATGTCAGTATCCAGCTATTGAAACTCATTATTCCAAATAGAGAGGCATACTCGCATAAAATCGTGCCGTCTTTTAGTATATCCATCAAGTCATCATCCTCGAGTTCACGACCTAGTATGGTAGCTATCCACGTTTTTGCCTAAACGCATGTACTGTCAGTACGTCTTCCTCCATATATCTGTATATTAGTAGCACACAAACATACCTCATTAGCAGACTTTGCGTCGTACTTTGACTTGCGAAGTTCGGCCATATCTTGATCGAGACTGCTGACTGACGCTGCCATTGTTCAAGATGCGCACCGATAATTCTATTTAAGAGTTTCCAAAATTAAACTGACAGTAGTGAGACGTGTAGTGCCTCTCAATCGATACTGTAAAAGCACCACGCTCAAATAAATACAACACCAATTGATTAAGGAGAACAATCCCCAATATCAGGTTGAGTGTCCTGTACTAAACCCGCACAAGGACACGCAAATTACGTATTCATTTATGGTGGCTACAAAACCCGTCTATTGACTCAGCATCGCAATATCTCCTTCGTGACCCAGTATCTTGCAACAGGCTGATCGCGTTCAAATACCTTTTCACGGTGTGATCGTCAAGTTCTACGTTATTTATCGGGTTACAGAAGAGCCTGGGTGTTTGCTTATGACGAAATACTAAGCGTCTTTTGAATGATTGAATAAATTGGCCGGTATTGCACATGGGGGATCCGGCGCCATCGCCTTCAGGTGTTGGGCAGAATGGCGAATCCAGTGGAAACGAGATAGTAAGGAGTAATAGTACGGAAAGTATCACACGGAAACCTTCACAAAAAATTGAGGTTAAGCCAGGTGATTTCGACAGTTACACGAAAATAATTGAAAAGCTGGATGTTGGAGAGGATAGTAGTGCGTTGATGATCCGTCCTACGGCTTTGATTCTGCAGTCATTGTCATATCAATGTACTCCTTCCGCATTGCAGATGATTGCTTTATTTGCTGAAGAATGTATGTCGTTTTATATGCGTTGAGCGAGGTTTGCTTGTGTGTTGCTAATTGTTATCTGCAGACTACATGCATTTACTCACTAGACTTCACAAAATCGCAATGATACAGCGGCGCAATCTACCGGGTGTACACGATGTAGCATTTTTAATGACAGAAGAAGGAATACACACAGCAGATTTGGAAGACGAATACACACGTTCTCAATTTATATTCCAGCCGTCGCCGAGTACGGAGAACTCGATGACCTTCAACGTATCCGATCAAGACGCTAAAGTAACGGATCCGAATTCATCGCTCCATGAAATTGATTTATGGAACAAGCAGCAGGAGGAATTGGCGCTAATTGCACCGACGACGCGGAAGAAAGAGGAGTTGGCGTATATTCCGCCATGGATGCCTCCATTACCAGCTGACCACACTTATCGCTCTACGGCGGTCTACGCAGACCGAACTACCAATCCTAAAGATATCAGGGAAAAGATTCTCGAAGAAGGTCGAGTTGTCGAAGAAGCTTTGCGCAAATTAGGCGGTATGAGCGGAAGTCCGGTGGCTGCAAATCAAGCTGAAAACCAACTCATGCTGCTGGATGATGAAGACGAGCAGGACGTCGCCACGTCCGCTAAAGCCAACAAAAAGATGTTTGATATTGTTGCGTTGGCTGCGCTGAGGAAGAAGAAGGCAATTAATCCAATTATTCTGCATATCGGTAAGAAGGGAAAAGCGTGAAAGTGGGACTGTAGCCGGAGTTTTCATTTGTGCTTTTTGTATAATAGAGCAAATTATATTAGTCATTACGAGTAATTGTCATGTTTATTATCATATTATGGAGGCCGTCCATCTACAAATATAAAGAATTGCTCGGCTTCATGGAAGTGAATATAGATGGAGCCGGGTAACAGATCAGCCCCTACCGCAAAAAAAAGTTTATAATTTGTTAAACTCTGCGGAACCAAACAGAAACTGCTCCAGCTTTTGTCCTCAGTCCAATTTCCGTAGCAGCGTCTTTGCGGATACTCTTCTATCGAGGTAAGATGCCTTTTTGTATGTGTTTTGCGGTATGGTTCTGTGTATAAGCGAACCGCGCTGCATTCGTTGGACTGCAATGTCGTGCGTCAGAATCGGGTGTACGTCATGAGTATTTGGGCTGATTGATAGACACCCTTGTTCTCCTGCTCCTTCGAGCTGTTCTGATACATGAAACCCCGTTTGCTGACAGTGAATTACTATAGAAAGAGCTTTTGAATTATTTCGGAATTTGCATTGCTAAATCGTCCAATTCTACAATCCAAATACACTACAAATGGCTCCCACGGGACCTGTCTCTATAACCGCGGCACCGCCTTCATTATGGTCTCGCTTTTCTACTTTTGTCTCTGAGAATAAGACCTTAGTCTATGGCCTTTCAGCTGCTACTTTTCTGGTGGTCGGTGGCGCTGGAGCGTACTATGTAATGTATAGCGACAAGCCTGGCGCTGTCCCGCCGCCGTCATCGCCCGAGCTCCCAAAGACACCTGAAACAAAGTCTACGTCTGAGAAGAAACGCAAGAAAGACAAGAAGAAAGCGAAGAAGGAGAAGGAGAAAGAAGGTGCGTATATCACTTGATTAGATCGTGTAGGACCTGGTGCCGATATTAACGCATTTACAGCAAAAGCTGCTGCTGGTGAAGAAAAGCAAGAGAAGGCAGTTACCGATGAGATCGCTGGGTTGCCTGTTTTACCCGCTGATCTTTCCGGTCTCTCAGAAGAGGTATGCTAGCAATTACTGCAAATAATTCTGCTCCAAATAACTTACGTCAATTTACTAGACGACGAAAGATTACTCTCTTCAGTACAAAAATGCCGGTAATGCGGAATTCAAGGTGAAGAACTATGAGACAGCCATTGATCTATACACCAAAGCAATCTCTCTCAACAAAGATGCAGTCTACTATAACAACCGAGCCGCTTGCTACAATGCTCTCGAGCAGTACGAGAAAGCGATCGAGGATGCCACTACCGCTCTCGAGCTCGATAATCTCTATTTGAAGGCGTTGAGTCGGCGCGCGCAAGCCTATGAAAAGTTAGGCAATTACCGAGAATCGGTCTTAGATTACACTGCTGCGGCTTTACTTTCGGGAACTCCTAATGATCCCATTGGAAAATCTATTGACAGAATGCTTATGCGTTGCGGAGAAGAGCGCGCAAAGGGATTGCTGGAGAGTAAGCCTAAGACTTTACCATCGGTTTCCTTTGTGAATGCGTACCTCGACTCGTTCCATAAACGAGAAGTTCCAGAGTCCATTACTAATGCCGAGGAAGGTACTGGAAATTACTATCTAAAGCAAGCTATTGAATCAATGGAAAAGCAGACTTCAGAGGGTCTCTACGAGGCTCTGTCTTTGGTTGAGAAGGCTATTGAGAACAAAACTGAAGAGCTTTCTTTGGCTTATGAAATCCGTGGATCATTCAAATTTTGGATGGTCGACAACGAAGGCGCGCTTAATGATCTTACCGAGAGTATTGACATTGCGCCGTCAGTGTCTGCGTTGATCAAGAGAGCCATGCTTTTCATTGAAGTCGGCGAATCTACTCGCTCCAACGATGATTTTGACACTGCTGTTTCTCTTAATCCTGAAGATCCTGATATCTATTATCACCGTGGACAAGTTCACTTTTTGCTCGGGGAATTTGAAGATGCGGCGAAGGACTACCAAAAGGCGATCGATATGGATAAAGAGTTTATGTCATCACATATTCAACTTGCTGTTATGCAGTATAAGCTTGGCGCCGTCTCGACTGCGATGACAAGCTTCAAGCGATGCCTCACGAACTTTCCTAATGCTCCTGAGGTATTCAATTACTATGGTGAAGTGCTGATGGATAACCAAAAGTTCAGTGAGGCCATTTCGATGTTCGACAAGGCTTTTGAGTTAGAGAAGAAGAAAAAGGGAAATGCTGGCGTCAATGTTTTACCATTGATTAATAAGGCTTTTATTCTGTGGAGTTTCAAGCAGGGCACTGTTCAGGAGGCCGAAGGACTGCTGAAGAGCGCTTTGGAGAGTGAGTATTACCGTCTGATTTCCTATATGGAATATGTGTTAATTAGTTTCATATTTAGTGGATCCCCAAAACGACCTAGCTGTCGGTTCATTGGCACAGTTGCTGATGACTCAAAACAGAATGGTTGAGGCTTTGAAGTACTTTGAAAGACAGCTTGAGCTATCAAGAAACGAGAATGAAATCATCCAGGCTGCCTCTTATGTTGAGGCCGTCAATGTTCAGCTCAAACTTCTGGAAAGATATCCCGCAATTAAGGAGCGCATGGAGCAGCAGATGGCTATACAGGCTCAAATGCAAGCTTAGATGCATAATTTGGAAAGGCAAAGCCAATGATAAATTGGGTATATATGATGTCATGCTCCTACTTGCACTTTATTTGTACAATTTTCATTTGGAGAGACGAGACGGAAGACGGTCGGATGGTTTGGTAGCCTTATAATCATAACTTACTGGCTTTTGGCGAGCGGGATACGTTGTGGATGTAACTTATATATATGTTTATTTTATTGCGTCACATCGTCGCGATGCCTTCTTTTTGTTTCATAATTTTTTCCCCCTTCTTTTAAATAAAAATTATCACTGATTAAAAATCTATAATACATTCAATGCCATATCTTAATGTGTTTAGCTTTCCAGAGAATTCAGTCGTCGAAAGTGATCTTCTTGCCTTGCGAAGGGACGATTGACACTTTTCCTCTCTGCGAATTCGCTAATGCCATGCCCGACGTTATTCTCGCCGTTTTACCGACCCGTCTCGGTCTCTCGACTCTGGTTTTGACAGACGCATCCGAGGGTTCAGCCGGCTTTTCTTCGGAGTTCCGTTGATAATCTTTTCTTACTTCTCGCTTTGCTTCTAAGTACGACGGTTTCTTGTCAATGTAACTCTCAGATTCCGGCTTCGTGACCTCTGAGCTTGTCGCGTTTTCAACTGATTTTATAACTCGATGGCGCAGCGATCTGTCTTCCCCAAACTCAACTTTCACACCAGCTCTTCCCAAGAATTTAAATCGGGGAGTAACGTTTTCCAAAACTTTACCGGCTTCATATGCGCTGCGGTAGTCGATGAACGCAAAGCCTTTACATAATCCTGAGTCTTCGAATGTAGCCATACGGACTTTCAATGGTTTTATTGTAATTTCTGTTTCTTCAGCGTATTCAATCGGCTCCCCTGTTGAAGCAAGAGGTCGTGATTTGACGTCAGCGGTGAATTTTTGTTCGAGTTGGTCAGGTTTGGTTTCGAACGGTAGGTTCCCGACAAAGAGGATTCGAGTGGGTTGGCGGCCATTGGTGGTGATTGCTACTGCTGCTGCCGGGGCATTGGGATCTTTTTTGCTTCCAGCGAAGCTTCTGGCATCTTTAATTAACGCTTTGCGACCGTCGAAGGGTGTTTCAGAAAGGGATATGGCGCGGGTCATGCCGTCTTCGGTGGTGAAGTCGACGTACGCGCAGCTTCGAACAGTTAGTGCTATGATCTCTTGAATATTTCGACAGTAACATACCCTTTTCGTTTTCCGTCGCGACCTTTGGGCATGTGAATCCGCACAATATCTTCAGCCTTGATCGCCCCATCTGCTCCCGCGCTTGCAGATTTCTGAATAAGCAACCGACGAAGATCATCTTTCGTAGTCGAATAATCTAAATTTCCAATCCACACACCAAACTCCGTCTTTGGCTGTGTTTTCGATTCCTTTGCCTTCCCGTCGTCTTTCTTCGTCTTTCCTGATTTTTCTGTCGAGGACTTTTGCTCGTCAGAAACTTCCTCTCGAGGTGCGTCGAGTGGAATTCCAAGTCTCTTGCGCTTGCGAAGTTCTTTCTTTGAAAGCGGTTCCGGCTGCGTCACGTCAATCTCGATCTCTTCAAAGGTCTCGCTGCGTTTCCGCTTAGCCGAAACTCCCTCGGCCGTCTTTTCTTCTTTCGTCATCACTTTATATGTTTCTTGCGACTGTTTGCTGAACAGAAGTAGTGGTTGACTGCTTAACTCAATTTTTTTCTCTTGGGAGCAATCGAAAATTATAAGGCGTGCGGCTCGGTTGAGTCGCAGAATAAATGACATAAGCATGCAATAAGCACGCTCTAATCATGTTCTGCCCCGCTTGGCTTTGGCTTGATTACGTCGACGATATCTCTAGTCGTTCTTCGCCGAATGATTAACGTCGCTGCAGGGACTTGAAGTCGAAAAAGCGGTACTAGCTCGGAAAAGAAGTCTGACATTGATATAAACAACCAGAGAGGACAATGGCTGTGCGTCGGGAGCGTAAGTTGCGGCATCACCGAGAGAAACGACTGTTAACTCTTTGTACTCACACTATCTTCTTCATCGGTCTAGCATCTCCAATTCCCGAGTATCCGCGTCTGAGAACCCGCCGAGCATGTCAGATTTGTCGACGGCGAAAAGTCAAGTGCGACGGCGTGAGTCCGAGTTGTGGACAGTGTTCCGTTCGAGGCGCAAAATGTTTTTATAAAGACGATCCGGTAGGAGCGTTCGATGGCAGCCACCCCGTCGGAAGTGCACATGTCAATACTAATCCTGGACTGAGTAGCAGCGGGTTTGCTTCCAATGCGGGCGAAGCGAAACGAAGAAAAACTGATGTCTCTCAGCATATGCCTCCTCGTAGGGCTTCCGAAGGTTCTGCAGTGTCAATTCAAGATATACTCGCGGCAGATCCTGCGGATAAAGCACGTAACAGTCCGATGCACAATTCGATATACAGCGGCGTTACAGCGGCTAATCCGGGAATGGAAAGTTTTATTTACTACGGGCCTGCGTCTTCATTTTCTTTCATCCAGCATATTCATCAAGCAATCACTACGGGAACAATGGAAATGGGCGGCGTTGGCGATGTACCGGAAGGAATCAAAGCATACGGATTCAGGGATATGTTTTTGGGAGGAAATTCCAGTAAGACATCTCAGAACTCGGCTAGTAGAAGTGGTATCAAATTCCTGGACCCGGCGTCGGCTGAGAAGTTTGTGGATAATTACTTTCGGACATTAGCTTACATCATGCCGGTCTACCCACGCGCCTATATTGACGGCGTTCTTAAACTGGCATACAGGTCAACAAATCCGTTACTGAACTCTGAGCTAGGAATGTTGTGCGTTTTAGCTACCGGGGCGAGCTTGGAAGGAGAAAATGAATGGAGTCAGCTGCTATTTGATCGGGCAATGGATATCGTTCAGGCAACATCAGAGGTGATCAGTACCGACAGGGTGAAAGTTCTTCTTATTCTCAGCCACTTACAGGCTATGCATGGTAATTTAAATATGTCATATACCCTCTCGGGTCAAGCTGTCAGATTAGCGTATGCCTGTGGTTTACATCGAGAATTTCCCTCTCTTTCAGCATACTCGCATGACGGATCCACAAGCAGTCAAGATCGACGCACGACGTTGTGGGCTTTATATTCATTTGAGCGATTGCTGGCTATACTATTAAGTCGCCCATCAGCCTTCAACGACGACGAACTCGACATTCCGGTTCCAAATGTTGACTTTCTGGAGCGCATGTCCCGATTAGCGAGGTTAAGTATGAAATGCACTACACTGATCTATGGTCCGAAAAATAAATCTGTGCGTTCAATATGGGAGAGCGCACAGCTTATTGATCAGCAATTAATTGAGCTGCTGGTCGATTTGCCGCCCGGGTTGAGATTTGATGATTTTGGAAAACCGGGTGTTGTTTTACATGCTGACGCTTATGCTATGGGTTGTCGTAAGTAGCCATCTTATTTCAAATCCTTTGGTTAACTAACTGTGTACAGATTACTATCTTTTCAAAACATTGACATATCGACCCTTTCTATTGATCGATAGTTTACTGCGCAAAGAAGAACGATTGCATTCAGTTCAAGGACTTACGTCACCTCCGCGAAGCAGCGACCGAGAGTTTCTACCGGATGCATGTCATCGTGCTATTGAAGCCGGTCGTGGCTTGCTGTTGCTTCTTGCTCGCGCGTACTCTACTGACCCAATGCTTGCTGTATGTGTTTTAACCTCTTTGCTTTTAGAAGTTTTACTGACGAGATGAACAGAAAATGCGATTTAACTCAATATTTCTGCAAACAGCTTGTGCCATTCTGTTATTCGACATCTTACGAGATCCAACTCGACGAGAAGAAGTGATGACAAATTTCGAGATTATAAATATTGCCTTGGAATGCTATCGATTAATGAAACCGGACGTGGGAGTTCAGAGTGGACTTAACTTGATTGAGAAAGTGCAAGAGCGCGCTAGAGAGGCTTTTGAGATGGCTAATGGTCCTAAGCCGGAAGCTCAAGATACTCCGTATGTATTGATTTTCGCGCATGGTTGATTCTCTGCTAATACGCGGTGTTATAGGGCTAGTATCAGCTTTTTCGAGAACTTACCTTCACCGCAGTCAATGCCTCAAGCGACAATTCCGAACGACCAAAAAATATCACCCACGCAAGAAGCGCTGGTTGCATCTGAATCGACTGATAATGTCTTAGACGCTGGAACCGCCGAACAATCTTCCCTACCGCTGGATAATGTGCAGTTTTGGGATCATTGGGATGAAGGTTTCGATTGGCTTAAGTCCGGATACATGCTTCCCGCCGATTCGGCTGAACATTGATTACTATCTGTAAAATTATTGTGATTGTAATTCTTAGGCTGGGGAATTAATGTATTTCTATATAAAATGTTTGTTAATATAGTAAAATGGCTGCTCGAAACCCTGAAAATGTGTGAGCGGAAGCGGAATCACGTGTTGTAGCGTTTGGGTTATAGATGGAATTCATGCCCCGCTTTTATTAAAGAAAGCAGTTGTATAACAATAAGGGGAGCCGTAATACTTTTGCTATTCGCCAAACATACCCAGAGATGCCAGAAAGTACGAGCGTTTCCGCGGAGAAGAAGAGAGCTTTAGCTGCGACTATTGGAAAGAAGCGGATCGGAAAGCGGGATCGATATACTAAAGGTCTGTTATAAACCACTGTCAAGTCTGTACTTCGGATACTAATAACATGCATTACAGACCGCAAGGTTGGCGAGGGAACGTATGCAGTTGTATATCTTGGGCAGCAAGTTTCCACAGGCCGAGTTGTTGCCATCAAAAAGATCAAAGTTGGACAGTTTAAAGATGGACTCGACATGTCTGCGATTCGCGAAATCAAGTTCCTGAACGAATTAAGACATGAGAATGTTATTGAGCTTATTGATGTTTTTGTGTCATCTGGCACGTCGCGGAGTTTGAATCTGGTATTGGAGTATTTGTCTGCAGATTTGGAGATGATTATTAAGGATCGGTCAGTGATGTTCACCGCTGCCGATATAAAGTCTTGGATGTACATGACTCTGGCGGGACTCTATCATTGCCATAGAAATAATATTCTACACCGGGATTTGAAGCCGAACAATTTGCTGCTTTCACCAAGCGGTCATCTGAAAATAGCTGATTTCGGTCTCGCAAGACAGCAACCGGGTCCGTATGACCCAATGACACCAACAGTCGTCACGCGCTGGTATCGCGCCCCGGAACTTCTTCTGGGCTCAAAAATATATACGAGAAAAATTGACGTCTGGGCCGTTGGAATGATATTCGCTGAACTGATGCTTCGGACACCGTATTTGCCAGGCCAAACTGATCTCGATCAACTTGACCAGACATTCCGCGCGTTCGGCACGCCGACCGAGGAAACTTGGCCAGGTGTATCGTCTTTGCCAGATTACTTTTACGACCCGGCTAAGACTTCTACGGCCTCTGCTGCTGATGCCAAGTCGGGAATTTATCCTGCCCCGACGCGAGAGCAAATGCAAGTCAATTTCTCGGCTGCGTCGGATAGTGCGTTGAATTTCCTGCTGAGGATGACAATTCTAGATCCTGCGAAACGGATAGATACAAAAGAGTGCTTGGCTGAAGCCTATTTCAAGGAATTGCCTGCGCCGACCGCACCTGAGAATTTGCCCAAGTTGAGTAAGAAGCAGAATGATCCAGCCTTGGGTAGTGATAATGAGGGGTTCAGCAATTTGAAGCGTGAGAAAACAGAAGAGGAGTTAAACAGGGAGAAAAGACTAGGTGATGTTGCAAAGAAACTGAAGTTTTAAAGCGGGAGGGTTATGAATTTTTGTTTAGGAGTCTTTATGGATTGCATTTACTTTTGATATCTATTGTATTTTGAAATGAGACGCAAACCCATTTTAAATCAGCTTAGATGGCGCCAATTTCCTTGAGCTTGGATACCAAAGAATCGACGCTGTCGACCTTTGACCCGCCGACTCTCTTGGGGGGATCTAAACAGATTGTTAGTATGAGTAAATTTGAACCGTACGTGGACATAGGCATACCTGAGAGCGAAATAGTTTCCAGCCGCGGGG
Organism: Myxozyma sirexii; assembly: GCA_030568315.1. Classification (NCBI taxonomy): domain Eukaryota; kingdom Fungi; phylum Ascomycota; class Lipomycetes; order Lipomycetales; family Lipomycetaceae; genus Myxozyma; species Myxozyma sirexii. Next base: position 319,029 of record JAJLTT010000007.1, on the reverse strand, counting down.
AAATATCGACGCCCAAGTCCGAGGGAGTGAGTTTGTCAGTTTTCTTCTTCTTTGCCTTCATGATATCCTGAAGTTTAGTGTACCGCGGCACATTAAGGCGCAGGTCGGTCGTAATAACCATAGGCAAAGGAGCAGATAAGGTTTCTGATCCGCCGTCTACTTCACGAGTAACCGACACAGTGCCATTATCGTCTACCGAGACTTTGCTCGCGTTTGTAGCTTGTGGCCAGTTCAGCAATCCGGCGAGCATTTGACCCGTCTGGTTACTGTCGTCGTCGATCGCTTGTTTCCCCATAATTACGAGATTTGCGCCTTCTTTCTCGACGTATGCTTTGAGAAGTTTCGCGACGGCAAGAGGTTCAAGAGAAAGCAGCTTTGAGTCGTCGATGCCGGGGCATTCTATAAGAGTCGCCTTGTCTGCGCCCATGGCCAGGCCAGAACGAAGAGCATCTTGTGCTTTTGCGCTGCCGGCGGAGACGAGGGTGATGGAATCGACGAGATCTTTCTTTGATTCGCGCAGTCTAATAGCTTCCTCAACCTAATTTCATATAAATATATCGTCAGCACGAGCTTATAGCGAGCAGATCAACAAACATACAGCAATTTCGCAGAACGGGTTCAAACTGAACTTGACGCCATTAGTCTCGACGACATTCTTCGCCGAGTTGACTCGCGGTTTGATCGCGTAGTCAATTACGCGCTTCACGGGCACGACAATGTTAAGACGAGGCGGCATTCTCTGCTGGTGCTTGGTTGTGGTGGATCTGGCCGGATGTTCGTCGTCAAACAATGGTTTTCGTCTCGCGCCTTTCGGGATGGGTGGATGCTTCACCGACTCATCGGATGCCCGCATATTGCCGAATCGAGACCCTGCAAGGCACGTGAAGGTCACGTGTATAAATCACGTGATTAACACGTGAATTGCAATCGACTCTGTCAATAAATAGTGTCTACGCTGTAATTGCTGCTGTTTTAGTATTATAATGGACATATCTCCCTCAGACGAAGCAGTTTTCCAGGTCGTACTTCGTGTGCGTGCCGAAGAACCGAACCTTGGAATCGCAAAAGTCCACGCAAAAATCAAGAGCCTCGAGCCATCATGGTCGCTTTCTCTGAACAGACTACGCTCAATTACTCGCTCAAGGGCTTCTTCTGCTTCTTCAGAGGCGGCAGTGATTCCAGAAGATGTTAAACCGAGGCTGTACGTGCAGCACACTATTTCGAGTCCCGTGCCGAACCTGGCGATGCCGCCTTCTGTCACTGTCTTCGACTCTTCTACTCGCGGCAAAGGTCTCGAGACCACACGGGCCGTTCCCGATGCCACTGTTCTTTGGACTGAGCAGGCGCTTGTCCTGATCCCTCCAGTATCGCTAGCTCAGATGATCTCGGTTGGAAAAGCATGTTCATTCTGCGCGAAACCACTAGGCGCAGCATCAGCGATCATCGTATCCTGTTCTACTTGCAGTGGTCGGTGGTGCTCGAGTCGCTGTCGCAAAGCTGATAAACTGCACAAACACCTCCGGCACGGGAAATATGCTGCTGAATGGTCGGCCATTGAGCAGTATGCGGCTGAGAATCAGTGGTCTGCGGTTTACCTTTACGCCTATGCTCTCGCAGCTAGTACTTTTGAAGTTCTTGATGATCCCAAGGGACCGCATCCTATCACTGCTGGAATCAACGGTTTGGCAAAGATCAGACAAGACGTACGACAAAAAGCCGATCCGCAGTATGAACAGAATATATTTATGAGCGAACAGTTTGAGATCATGTGGCGGGAAGGGTACTCTGTGATTTGCAAGTTCTTCACGCATTTCTCAAAACCTTCGTATGAAGACTTTTTATACGGCATCGGAATGGTCAATATCAACAACTTGGACGGAAGTATATACCTCTTACAGTCGCATCTCAATCATAGCTGTGATCCGTCTGTTGATGTCAAGATCGTGGGGCGTACAGCTGGCATCAAAGTCGTTGCGAAACGAGCTTTAGCAGCTGCCGAGGAACTCACCACTACGTACGTTGACCTGAAACAAGATCTGGACACAAGACGGAAATTATTAGTAGAAGGATGGGGTTTTTGGTGTACATGTCCACGCTGTATTCGTGAAGAAAGCGGCGGTAGTCTACTATCTGCAGAGAAGGACGAGGAAGACGCTTCAGCTGCGGCAGAGATAACTGACGCCGTTTCTGAACTTTCAGTCTCGAAAAGAAAGAAATCAAAATCAAAGTCAAAGGCTAAAAAGAAAGTCATCGAGCCTGAACGGACTAGGAAGAAATCGGTGTCGTTTGACGAGACTGTTGTACAAATCGAGATTTAAAATGTATATAGCATAAGTTAATTCAAGATGAATCTATTTTATAGAGAGTTTCAATCTGTACCAAATAATTGTGCAATTAATATGCAGCTTCCCGTTATCTTAACTCACTCTTTTCACCAAACATAATAATACAGTATATCAAAAAAGAAAAAAAAGTACAGAGTCAATTAGTATCGCATTCGTTCGAGTCTGTCTCTGACTATATCATCAGGAGCTTCAGAGTAATGCAAACGCGGACGGGTGTTCGTTATTTTATCGTTTGAACCAAAAGAATGTCCAGAGTCGGTGCGCGGTTCGCGCGGAATATACGTATCTCTTGCACTGGATCCTGAGCCGGCTAAGTGAAAGAACGTTAGCTGCAAATCTTCGCTAGAAAATGATGGTAGACCTACTTGAATATTGATTAATATCATGGGCCAGCCCAAGCGGGTTATTAGAACTAAACGACGGCTTCGTTCGCAAATTCGCAAGATCGGCCTCGACAAGCACAACTTCGTCGCCATCAAAGAAAATATCCCATCTTTTGACTTTCCCATCTGAGCTCTCCTCAGTGTCGATAAACTCTTGAAGTTTATCATCAGGTATATATTCTGCTTCCAAAGGTTTTCGGCCTTTCTCTTCAGCAGGGAACTGCTGACCGTATACTTGCTCGCGTAATTTAGCAGCCGCTTCGATGGTGGGAAGCGTGACGTAGCAATGAGTTCTGATCGAATCAATCCAGAACCGAATAATTTCGTTTCTCGCTAAATCTGATAAAAATGTTTTCAACGAGGGAATATTCAGCGGACGCGAGAAGTTCTTGATGTAGACAGTCTTGGTAGGTTTATATTTCTCAATAGGGGCATCCGGGTTCCGCTTGATATCAAATGTTGGCTCCGATTCAGCAGGTTCGTCAATCTCCATTTTCAGCGACGCAGATTTCTGGTCTTCTTCCTCTTTAACGCGCTTTGATTCTGATTGAGGAGACTCGGTGGGGATTTCCATTTCGGCGGCTGAGCGCTTGATTATTGGCGCTGAATCAATTTCTGGCGCTTCAGCCGGCGGTCCCGGTGCAGGCATTTCCGGTGTTGGCGAAGGCTGTTTGATTATTTGTGGAAGTACCCGTGCTGGAGCAGTAGGCTTTGGCGGTGAAGCTGGTGCTGCTTCCGGGACTACCTCTGGTTCTGATACGGGCTCTGGATCAGGAACTTCGGGGGCACTCCCTTCCTCTGCACCTTGATCAACTTCCATCTTCTCATTCTCAGGAACGACCTCAGTCTCAGGAGCAACGACCTCCGTCACCGGCGCTTCCGGTTCTTTCTCAGTCAAATTTGCAATGGCATCTTCCGCCTTATCTTCAGTGCTAGCCGCATCAGCTTCTTCAAGTCTTTGCACGAGATCTTTCTTCAACCCGGCCGTAGGTAAACCGCGATTCTTTAGTTCTTCCTTCAGCTCAGCGACCTTGAGTTTCGAATAGTCGGCCATCACGTCGTTATCGCTATCACTGACCGGCTGTACGCGATTTGCAGTATTTCTGTTTAGACTCGTAGACTTTGCCTGGTAACTAGTATATTGCACAAGTGGGACAGTTCGTAAACCTCATGTATTCCGCGCTCTTGATAAACAACCAGTTGGGCGCTGATACGCGATGAAATCAAACCGACGTGACGAAGACCGACGCGACGTGGGCGGGGAAACCCAATCCGCGACGCGTGCCAAATAAAGCCCTAACCTGACATGAACACAACAATTCTCTTTTTCTTCCTGATCTACGCATTAACCAGACAAACGAGCCCTGTACTGTGAATGCCGGATCGAGTGTAGAATGAGAATATAGAGAATACGATATTGATACGAAGTATGCCCTTTAGTCTGTTTGGCGGCGGACTGAAGCAAGGTGTCGCGAGACGCTTGTGTTTTTACTGCAATGAGTCCCGTTTTGCGAGTTTAACATTCAGACCGTCCATAAACGGTTATGAATGGAAATGCGAGAACTGTGAAGCAGTGAATGCTATCGATAAGGTTTGTTTTGCATGTTGTGCCTTTTGGGGGATGTGGCGCGCTGACTGCTGATTAGAATGGGGAAATCATGGACTACGTGCCCGAAAATATTGGCGGAGATTCACTCATCTTTGCCAAACATCAGTCTTCGGCTTCGATCGACAATACCTCTCCATTTTGCTCTCAATGCCTTCTGAACCACCGTATAGTCACAGAAGCGTTGGCCAACTTCCTACCCTCAGAATCGGATCCGCGCTACTCTGAATATGAGAAACGCTTGCCTGCATATAAAGCCGAACTCGAAAGCAGATATCCGCCATACTGCGACAAGTGTCGGCAAACCGTATTAGACAGACTTTCTCAAAACAACTACAGAGCCCGATCTCAGATACTTGGAAATATGCTGAAGAATAGGAAACGACCACAACGAGGGCCATCGGTTGATTTACGAAATGTTTCTCCGTCTGCTATTTTCGGCGAAGATAAGGTCCTTGGAGACGGAAAAGTTATTAAATTTCAATGGACTTGGGCTTTGCGGTTCAAGATGGCGGTCTGGGCTGTTCGAGCATTGTGTTTATCGTTACATATTCTTAGCTTCTCGCTCGTCTTTGCATGTAGTATGTGGTTCTGATATGAGTTTGCGAAGCAGTTGCTGACGTGCACATAGATATGGTGTATCCCCAAGAGCAGCTCCGACGACTTGTCGTGGTTCATAGCGCTGAATACAGCTCGATAGTCTCAGTGGCACGCTCAATTGTCGTCAACTCGTATGCTCTTTACAGATCAGCCGACGAATCTCACCAGCAAATAACGGATCTCGCAACTGCTCTATTTGCACTGGCTTCGAAAGCAGTGCAAGTCGGCATTTTGTATTTCTTTTGGAACTACAAAGTACTATCCGCTCTGCGGTCGCCTGTACGAGTCAGGATTGTTGGTGTGAGAGATTACTATGTAAGTTTTTCGATTCCTACACCATTAAACCAGAAACTAATGTAAATGAGCAGACTTGCCAATTTTTTGTGCTGCTAGAGTATTGGCTTGCTGCATATGGTCTTCCGCGATCTGCTACATGGGGTTTAAGCGAGCGCGCATTTAGTCTCGCGAATGCGTTTTTGCTAAGCACCACGCTACTAGTATGGGCCATTGGTTTGACGTGTATGAAACTAGAGCCGGTTAAATCTGCTGCTGAGAGGTTTGCCGAGAGACAAGCGTCTCCGGTGGATTCGACGCAGACTACGTTGGTCGCGCAACAACAGCAATATCAAGCGCGAGATGCGATATCTGCTCAGCCGGAATATGTATTCCCTGCGCGCGCACCACTGCAGAGGAAGCAGAATTACGGCGAGCTCACAGGATTCACGCAAGGCATTGAAGATGAGATGGATTGGAAGCCAACAATAAACCTTTCGATGCCTGTACAAGAACAACATTTGTCGCCGCCGGTGACCGGGTTTCCAAAGTTACCACCGGGAGACACGTTGCCTCCGCCTCCTAACGGGTCACGAACAGCTACGTTATTTGCATCGAAATCGGTACCTCAAAGCTCACATAAAGACAACAAGCCTGTGTATTTTCAAGCAAAACAGACACTACCTAGAAATTCACGAACGGACTCAAACGAGACGCCAGTATCGTTAGCGCCGCAACGCTTTTTTCCTAAAGAAGATCCTACAGGCCTCGAAGACATGTTTGCGCCTGCCCTCAAGTTAAGCGATGAGGCTGAACTTCGCCGCCGTCGTAGAGATGCGAGTCCACGACATAATGTATTTGGCACGGTTATCAACGACGGCGATGCCGCGGACCAAAGTACAGACATTGGCCTAAAGGAGGCGGGGTTGTGGATTACCAAGTCTGCTGCCATGTGGGCAGTACTGGGAGTCTGTTTTTATGGCTATCGGAAGGTCATGCCGTCTATGGATCATTTTACGGAGTTTTAGTTGATGTATTATACAATTTACAAAGAATATCTTTACCAGTACCATATAAGGAAAGCGGCAGCTGTAAAACTCGCGGGCTTCGTAGTTTATGGATGGGTTAGGTTTGTGTCAAACCCGCCATTCGATTGGCCGGCGTCGTTCCCAGGCCAGAAAAGGTCGAACCACCGGATTCTTCGAGCATCACCGCACAGCAATAATCAACAATGGCCATCCCTCCTCTCACTGGAATGCTCAGACGAGCTGTCATTCGTGACATTACCCTTGGTACGTTGTGTTTACTTGAATTTCTGCGAAAGAAGAGGGAAGAGGGCGTGAAGGAGAAGCAATGCTAACGTTTTCATCTTCTAGCTCTTGGTATGTTTCCCGGTTCGATTAGAAGCATTCCCGCGCTGTCGAATTGTTATATCAAGTTTATCTCTGTGGTTATGTCTGAGAGTTCTTTGATATGCTGGATTTTCGAGTACCGGAACGCGCGTGGATGGAGAATCAGTTTCTGACTTGTTCTTTTCATAATATAGCCGTTGGTTCTCTCGCCGGCAGTTACTACTGGTAAGTCGTTATGTTTCGATAAATTTAGCCAAAATGGACATATTCTAATAATCTCCTCAATCTAGGTATCAGTAAGTTCTCGTTTTATACATTTTGTTCGTCGATCTGCGGGCAACATCTCTCTAACGCGTTATTCTTCTACAGCATGAACCTCCCCTTCGTTCAGCGCCGCCAGGAAGGCCAGGAGAGACTCGAGAAAATCCAGGCTCTTGCTGCTATTGATCCCAATTTAGCTTTTACGCCCGAGCAAATCGAAAGACAAAAGGCATTGTTCAAATTCCCCGAGTAAACTCTTCTGCGCGGCCGTTTGATAATTTGTATTTCGTTGTTGCAGTTGCGGCAAGTGTTTGTTCTGGGAGGAAATGTTCGAGTTCTACTTAGTTAAGGATAGCTGGAGCTAGAACTTTGCATATATTTATAAATTGAAATATGGCTGGAATTTGAGGAGATGGATATATGTGAGAAAGCCGTCCAGGTGCCATTTGACGACATAGACGACAATTGATGCTATTGGATGTATCGGATTTGTTCACATTTTTCGTTGACTCAGTTTCTGATTGAAAGCAATCATTTAAAATATTTCATTACATTTATTCTTAAACCAGACAGCTCGATCGATTATTTGGAGTGTGCGTCATGAGGTATATACATAGATTGTAGACGGCAGTTTACATCTTAATGCGGTAGTGTCAACTGGATAACATGTAAAAGTATTTCTTGATATTACGCAAATATGATGTTCGCCAACGAAGAAGCCAAATAACATAAATTCCCTCTCAAAAGTGTAGATGTGCGCTATCAACCACTGAAGACACCACGATACCATCCTTATAAAGCACTAACAGTACATTAACATGTACAGCTCCGAGATGGCACGCTAATAAGAAGACCGCTGGAGGATATGTGTATGTTCCAGGTCCAGGCTGTCTGTCTCCTTACCGAGTTAGATCTTGCTGCAGGACATGGTGCCGCGCATGCGTATATACCAGCAGCAGTCATGGACATGAAACCGGTTTTCTACAACACAAATCGTTATAGTAAACTTGGAACGATCGATCCTTTGTCGCTAACTCGGGCTTCCTTTGTCGTGGCTCGCGCAATTTGATATAGCCTCGCATAACGTCAACTTATGCAAGGCGGCTATTTCTCTGCTTTATTGGTATTCGTAGCGCCGTTGCTATTTTCACTTGTTTCGTTGGCTTCTTCCCTTTCTCTCGGAACCATTATCTGTCCATTCTCCCTATTTTCATGGAAAGTCTATGCAAATGTTAGCTCCGTCGCATTTCTCTCTGCAATACGTCAAAGCATGTAAAACAACACACCTCGTATTGTGATAATAAGCTAGCCCATATGGTAACAAGCGCATTGTCATCTGTTGCTTGTGTAGCGGGCTGTTCAGTGGTATTATTTGTCGACATTGTGAACGTTGTTTACAGGGGAGAAATTTGTACGAAAGGGAACCTAGATACTTGAGGTACATGACATCCAAAGGACACTTGAAGTTCACTTTATTATCATACAGGTCTTCGAAGGCTCAACAGCTTCTACAAAAGCAAGAGAAATGTTTCTTAATTCCGTTATTAATAAATTGACAAATCCACATCCTCAAAGAAAGAGCGATGTAAATCCGGAATTTTACAATGCAAGATAAATTCATTCTTGACTCAATTATGAATCCGAAAGTTCATAGGAACAGAATCTTGGATCTTCGATAGAGTCGTCTTTTTATTCTTTTCTTCGTCTTTCGACGGTATTGGTTTTGTGGGTTGTATGTTAAATGAGACGCTGGTATATGTGGTCTTGGCTGCTCCAGCAGACTTTCTCGGAGACTGGTATCAAATAGAATGTATTCACTAGTTAGAATAGTTATAAACCTTTCAAAAATTCAAGAATTGTATCTTCAAGCAGATTATTCGAAATATCTTGCACAAAGTGAATCCAACAAAATCCGTTTCTTTTCAGAGAAAAAAAAGTTCGTCGAAATTTATTGTAGTTCTCAAACCCTACATTGCAACACGTGACCGGAGCTAAACTCCCAGCTTTGTTTACTTCTATCGAATGTAATATTTAGCTGATTCAGCTACCAACTTCAGTAATGGCACTTCGGTTCTGCTGCGATATATAGCTAGCTCATGGTGACCTTGGAAGTCACTTAACGCGCTGGAATAATGGCTAGTGCGCTTCAGCAGTTACCTGCTGGGACGCTAAAATCTCTTTCGCGTCTTTGTGGTTTAAGTACGTCGTTCAACGCATTTAATTTCCTGCTCCTCATGTTCACTTACTGATATTGTCATATTGCAGGTCCAACTCATAATAAGTCAATATTAGCGACAAACTTGGCAAATGCCGTCTCACCGTTCTTCTCTGCAAACCCCGACCTTACATCTTCGTCCTCATTACGCGTTCTCTCTATAGACATGGGCCTTCGCAATTTCTCATACTCTGTGCTCGACTCGCCCACTCAGTTCACAGTTCCTCCGCTCTTATCAGCGTGGTGTGTAACCGATATCTTGCAACAAGCATCTATACCACTCGAAGGATCATCCGAATCAACAGCTAATAAATTCTCATCTGCTATAGCGGCAGATCTGGCATACTCCGTCTTTGCGGAATCAATTCTTCCAAAATATAATCCGGACATTATAATTCTTGAACAGCAGCGATTACGAAGTGGTGGCGGTAGTAATGTGATTGAGTGGACTCTTCGGTTAAATATGTTTGAAAGCGCATTACACGGAGTTCTACTCGCGTTGCGGAAACAAGGTAAATCTACGGCTCGCGTGTATGATATCCTACCTAGTCGCACGAAAGGATATTGGATTAGACCTACTCCGTCAACAGCCAGCGAGGACGCCAAGCTATCAAAGAAAAGTTCCTCGTCAACATACGCAATGTCGAAAGCGGTAAAAGTCAATCTCGTCAAACGATGGACCGAAAACGTATCGTTCGAAAACCCAGACGCATGTCCTCACGTCGTGTTTTCGCAAAATACAATCCCGCTTGCTTTACAGTTTCACTCTTCAAAACGGTCCCGACGAGTTCCTGCCTCGGTCGAAATGGCGCTGCCCAAGAAATTCAAACTTGATGATTTATCTGACTCGTTGCTGCAAGGCGTTGCGTATATCGAATGGCAACAGCACCAATCTGCATTAGCCAGCGCTCTCAAAAAGGGAGTTGACTTGGCAGCGTTTCATGACGACTTGAGCGCGCGTCATGAAGAAGCAATGCTTACTTTATAACAAAGTCGAAAATATTAATGTAATAATATATTGTATCTTGACGTTACTATGTCATTTTCTTTTAGAACCACTATAGCCAAATCATTTCTGCTTGCGTCTATACAAAAGTATGACATCACCACCTTGTCTCCAAATGCGAGCTCTAATCGTAGCCAACGTGTACACATTATCCAAAACCTGTCCCTGACACAGCAACTCTAACCACTCATCTGCTTTCCCAGTCTTTTCTTTCTCGGGAATATCAAGTTTCTCCTCAACATATCCTAGAATTTTCTTGGCGCGTAACATTCGGTACGCGTTCAGTCGTGCATTTCCGTTAGGTAAAGCAGGCAACGTATCGTCGTATGGCTGCAATACAAAGCTGACTTTTACCAAATCCTTGCTTGGAGTCTTATTCAACAGTAAAAACTCAGCAAGCCATCCTGGCGCAGCAGGTTCTAGAATCTCGACGTCTTCGCGATTTCCGCAACTAGCCACCGTGCCGCGGTAAAGATCGACAGTCCCGCCCGCGTCTACGCGTTGCTCAGAGATAATAATCGCCGTCTCGGGAGGTAGTTTCAGAAACGGAGTTTCATTCGCCATCGAGACGGTAAACGTGGATTCACCATACGAACCCGAGGCATCGTAATCATTACGAATCTTTTGTAATACTCCAGCAAGTGTATCGTCGTATGACGGCTCGTTCTTGGTTTCCTCTACCGGCGACAATGATGCTGCCGCCGCTGCCGCTGCCGCCGCCGCATCCGTCGATGGAGTTTCGGGTGCGCGTGAATCAATAGACGCCGAACGATTCAATCTGCCTTTACCAAACGATCGTAGACGACCCATCAGCGAGCTCGACGTCGAACCGTTATCCGGACCGTCAACGTCTGGCGTGGCCGTGTCTTGCATTGGCGTCGCCGGCGACATTGGTAAATCCGCCGACGGAGTCGGGCTAGCTAACGAGGCCGCCGCAGGCGTAGGAACCTGCGGCGACGGCACCGCTGAAGAAAAGTAATCAGTAACCACCGGCGCGCCGTTCCCGCTCTGCGACGGCATCGGACCCTTATCGTCTCCATTCACCGCATGGTGGGAGTTTGCATTATTCGGATTATACGCCGGTGCAGGCGTCGCGAGCCCAATAGCTAGTCCCGGCGTGGGTAATAACCTAGGTGTCCCATTTATGTTCCGCGGCCCTTCCGACCAAGGTGTCATTGGCGGCATTTGCGAAAACGAAAGTTGTCCGGGTGGTATTCGTCGCATATTATTGGCGTTCTCCTGTGCTTGGAGAATCTGCCTGCGCTTGTCCTGTCTAAGTTCATCATCGCGCTTGATTTCCGCTTCGATCAGATTCGCAAACAAGTTTCGTAAAATCCACTTTCCAACGTTAATACGCTGGTCGTCGCGGAATTCTACAGGACCCTGTGGAGTAGGCGCTTGTGGCGGCAACTCGCTAGCTATTTCATCAGCGTATATTTCAGCATCGAAAACGTATGATTCTTCAAGCACGACTGATAATTGACCAGTTCGCGTATTGACCTGACACCAGTTCGTCATCGTTTCAAAAGTGTTGATCTCATCGGCAACATCCTCGATATCTCGACTGCCGAACGATTTAACCATAACACATTTGACCAAATCCCATAGCATGACTTCGCCTGCTGTGTCAACAGTGAGGACCCGCCTCCGGTCGTTGAGAAGTATGTGTTTGATGAGGCCAGTTTGACCCTCGATCGTCTCTTCTGGATTATGTCGTAATGGCTCAGTGTGCGTCGTCGTTGGTCCGAGATTCACAGCAGTGGTATCGTTGGAATCCGTCCGATGAAGTCCGTTCACAGAAGAACTATCATTGTCATCCAGAGGACTACTATAAGCTCCATTCAAATTTATGAGCGACGCCGGTGTGATCTGTGAGGGTGTCATGTTGGCAGTCGCGGCTTGTCGAAGAAGAGAACTTGGCTGGGGAGGTTGCAAGAAGCTTGCGCTCGAGCGTCTACGCGCTCGCTGTTGTCGTTGTGTGAATATTGTGGTGGGTGTGGTATCGACGTCGCGCTGTAAGTTGAGTTAGCTACTTGTAAACCGAAATCGCAGATATGAAGAAGTCAATTACCCATCGGTGAATGCGTGAGTTTGCGGTAGCCGTCCAGAGATAGTCACCAGCAGCGACGACCTTAGAAACACCTTGATGCTCGTTACAAACCAGGACGCAGACACTATCCTCGGCTTCGGCAATTCCGCGCATATCAGTCTTGACAACCATGCCAGCGCGATCGGATGAATGGAATACTTCTAGGTTAGGGTGGTCAGAGTATAAAGACCAGACAGGAGAGTCGTGAACATTGAGAGTATGCATCAGACGACCGGCGGTGATTGACCATAATTTAATTGTTGAATCTGAAGACGCCGTGAGAACAAGGTTACCGGTCTTATTGATCAATATCGATCGGATGTTATCAGTATGTCCGACAAAGTTGACAATACTATCGCCCGAGCGTTGATCCCACAATCTCACGATGGAGTCAGGGCCGCCGGAGCCGATGATGGAGCTTCCAGAGCCGCCGATCCCGAGAGCGTAGACTGAACCTTTAGGATTATTTCCCTTGTTGCCGACGTCGATCTGGAGTTTTTCGCCACCTCCATTGATATCCCAAAGAATAACTTTGCGGTCGAGAGAGCCGGAGGCGACCCAGTCTGATGTCTGACTGTCGATGGCCAGACACTTGACGAAGTCATGATGATGGCCGATTGTCGACTGCGCGTCTGTTTTCGGGTTCCATAGCTTTACTGTAAGATCGGACGAGCACGATATGACTATAATCGGCTGTTAATAGAAAGCTCGGTTGAACTGTGAGCAATTGTGCGAATTGCTCGATAGAAAGATGGAAGAGAAAATAAGCTTGCCTGATTGGTAGTTATTGGCTAGAACGATGTCGTTGACCCAATGAGTATGCAACTGGATCTTTTTATTGAACGTAGACTTTCCGACCGGCTTCTTTGCAGTGCCATTGGCAGCAGGAGCAGACGGCGAGGTCGGAACGGCCGTATCTGCGGGTCTGTTCGGGGTCTCTTCCTCGACGACGGTGTTGAGCGCGGCTGAGTCGATATCATCAAGAGACGCATACGGCTGGGACTTGAGATTCATCTGCTCAAGGTCCCAGGACATGACCATGCCGTCGCGGCCGGCAGTGTAGAGCATGCCCGAGGAGGAGCCATGTGGCTCAGGGTCGACGGCGATGGAATTGACGCCGAGGGTGTGGCCGTTGTGGTTTGAGTCTGAGGCGAGCAGATACGAGATCTTGCGGGAGGTCTTGCGGACCATAGCTGCTGCAGGCAGACTCTGTAGATAGCGCAGAGACGGAGAAGAGGAGGAAGAGAAGTTGATGAGAGGAAGGGGAAGAAGCGGTTCGTGGGGGAGCCGAAGTGGTTTGGACTCGCGCCGACCGCAATCAGTATGCGGGCTAGGGTTGGGCCCCGCACGCTCGAGGTCTATCGAGCAATGGAGAGAAAGAGGAGGGAGTGGAAGGGGAGGAATGGGGAGGAATGGTGTTTACAGAGACGAAGGGATAAGGCGATAAGGAGCCAGTATTGATAGCAGCCGGGAAGGCGACGGCGGGAGTTGAGTCTGGACAGTGGACTGGCGACCGCTATCAGCTGCAAAGCAACGAGTGGATAACGGATAACTGCTCTTGAACACGGCGACTGCAGGCCTATTTAAACAGAGGAAACGAAAGAGGATAATCAATTGAACTACCAAAAGGCAGTCTCTCGTTATCTTTGTGTCCGAATCCGCGCTGCTACTGATAACCAGCTGCGCGACTGACTTGTTCTCTGCTCGGCCACTCCGGCGGTTCTTTCTTTCTACTCGCCTCCAGCCAACACCTATTAAATGCCTCTGAGTATCCAGCAGGAATCTCATCCGCCGCCGACGCGAGCAAACACGGAGCTCTGCTGCTAAAGAGATCATGACGCAATGCACCGCCAATCGCGTGCGGCTCAGAGATTAGTAAGGTCGCTCGCAGTTTCTTCGCATCCACACTCGCTTCCTCGTCCTCTTCCTCTGCTCCCCATTCGTCTCATTCTCTCTCTTATTCTTTCTCAATGGCTCCTATCACGAAGCACTACGACTATCTAGTCATTGGTGGCGGCTCTGGTGGCCTTGCGTCCGCCCGTCGAGCGGCGGGCCGTTACGGCATCAAGGCTGCTATTATCGAGGGCTCCGGTCGTCTTGGAGGCACCTGTGTCAATGTCGGGTACTTATTTCTTGTTGTTTCTTCTTGATTTATTTTTGCTATTGCCGTAGTATTGCGATTGCTGTCTCAGTATATATATCTCGGCGCCAATGGGATCCGGATTGGCTGCTAACAGACTATCACAGCTGCGTCCCTAAGAAAATCATGTGGCAGGCCGCCGACCTCCGCAAGCGCCTCGAAGACGCCAAAAACTACGGAATGGACATTGGCGAGCCCCCGAAAATTGACTGGTTCAATTTCGTTGAAAAGCGTGAGGCCTACATTCGTCGTCTCAATGGCATCTACGAGCGCAACCTCCAAAAAGATAACGTCGATTACATTTCCGGATGGGCTCGTTTCGCAGGCGACAAGGGTGAGAAAAAGGTCGAGGTCTCGTTGCTCTCGGGAGAGACGGCGTATTACACCGCTGATCACATTTTGGTTGCCGTCGGAGGATATGCGACTATTCCCGACAGCATCCCCGGTGCCAACTACGGTACTACCTCCGACGGTTTCTTCCAACTCAAGCACCAGCCTAAGCGCGTCGCTGTTGTTGGTGCCGGATACATCGGAGTTGAACTTGCCGGTGTTTTCAATGGCTTGGGAAGCGAAACGCACTTCTTCATCCGTGGCGAGACCGTTTTGCGTCACTTTGATCCCATGGTCCAGGAGACAATCACAAATACCTACATCAAGCACGGCGTCAAACTCCACAAGAAGTCCAAGCCCTTTGAAAAAGTCGTGAAGCTTCCTTCTGGTGCTCTTTTGATCACCGTCGAAGATGAGAACGGGAAGCAAGAAATTGAAGTCGATTCTCTTATCTGGGCCATCGGTCGCGGTCCCAACACCGCCGGTCTCAAACTCGACATCCCCGGAGTCAAGACCAACGAGGTCGGCCAGATCGAATGCGATGAGTTCCAAAATACTAATATCCCCGGAGTTTACGCTCTTGGTGACGTTATTGGATGGGTCGAGTTAACTCCCGTTGCCATTGCTGCCGGGCGCAGATTGTCTGATCGCTTATTCGGCGGCCCACAGTTCAAGGACCGTAAGCTGGACTACACCAATATTCCGACTGTCGTCTTTTCTCATCCTGAAGTGGGCACAATCGGATTAACTGAACCCGAAGCTCGTAAACAGTACGGCGACGACCAGATCAAAGTCTACAATTCCAAATTTATTGGCATGTACTACTCCGTCTTCGACAAGCAAGAAGATAAAGAGCAGACAGTCTATAAACTCATTGTTGCCGGCGAGGAAGAGAAGGTTGTTGGCATGCACATTATCGGCGATGCTTCAGCTGAGATCTTGCAGGGATTCGGTGTCGCTATCAAGATGGGCGCGACAAAGAACGACTTTGATAACTGCGTTGCTATTCATCCTACCAGTGCCGAGGAGCTTGTTACTTTGGTTTAAGATGATTATATGCAATTTAATTGGAGATAGATGGACGGTGCGAAATACAAAATAATAAAAGGCTTGTCTAGCATCAACCTTAATAATATTAACCACAGATTTTGCATCTATAAACAACGTTCTTAGTACTCCTAAACTATACAACTAAAAAAAAATCAAAAAGAGTCGTGTATCCGAGTTCTGACCGCACTTCACTCTCGGTGACATCACTTTCCAGAAACAGCTTTCTTCGCCTCAGCTACAGCAAATCAGCACCCTCGAATTACCAGAAAAAAAACAAGAGAAAGAAAAGATAACATACCGTCAGCCTGTTTCTTGCGCATGATAGCAGCCTGTTCTTCCTGTCTTTTCTTTGGATCTCCTTCTAATTTCTTCTTTGAATTCCCTGCTTTCTTCAAAGCTTTCGCTCTATCGTTTTCTCTCTGATTTCCTCTCGTCATTATTTAATTTCGATTTTATTCGTGCTTGATTTTCGTGTTATCTAGTTCGCGTTCAACACCGTTGCTTTGTTATCTTTGTTTTTTTCCTTATGACAAGTTCGATATATCTATCGCCCTTTCTACCGCAGCACAGTAAAACAAGTCAGTACTCAACAGCTTTCAAACTACTCATATATAAACATTAACTCTCACATAATTCAGTCGCCGCTATCCCGTCGTTCTATTACTTCATTCAAACCTCCGTCGGCGTAGTAGTCTTTTTCTTTCTAGAAGAATTTGGGTTTCGCAACTTTGCAAAGGCTTTGGAACTCTCGCTTTAAAGTTATCTCAGGGTTTAAAGTTTACCTCTTCAACAGCCATTCTGCTAAATAAATGATAAAACAATCATGATTATAACCAAAGCAGCGCTCCTGAAATGCCTACAATAGCAATATTTTAAACACTCCCGTCTCTTTCCTACTCATACTTTCACTGCTCCCTCGCTCAATCCCAGCCACGTCGGGGGTTCATTCTCTGGCAACTCTTCTATCCACTGCAGAAACCCTGCAACATTTCCACTTTCCGGGATCCTCACTGCCGACGAACTTCGTCCAGCTGTGATATCAAACTCGATATTAAAAGCTTGTGCCGTGAACACTTCACCAGCAAGTTTTTCTAGCGCTGATAGATCTTCTTCGTCGTCGACTTTGCCACCATATACTGTATCCACCAGTATTCGCAAAATAGTAGTCCAGGGGATTTTCTCTGGTGCAATATTTGATCGATGCTCATCGCCTGCAGCAGACGACACCCAATTATTCACCACAGTCCTGGAAAACTCAAAGTCGGCGTCATTAAACTCGTATGTCTTTTGCCATCCAACAATACCGTATCGTAATCGTTCTTGCACTACACCATGGAACCAAGCAAGCAAGAAAATCACTCGTGCGCGCTCAACCGGTGGTCTTGACAGCTCTTCCTTAGGAATTCCTCCCAGTGTATCGCGCATGCTTGCTCTTAACCCTGGCGGCGGCTCGCACATAATCACGTACGATGCTCGCAGCAAGCTCACAGGAGAACGACCTGTAGACATTTCCATCGTCAAAAACAGTCTAAACGATGGCTCGAGACGCAAAATTCGTATCTTCTTTTCCAACAGATTAAGCCACTCACTCGCAAGATGCACGTTTTTAAGCACAACCCACGAGCCTCGTTGAGCTGCTTCGGCGATTGCTCGTTCTGCCGCAGCAATACTCTCATCTGAACCCATCGCCACAGAAACTGCTCGCGTTCCCGTGGTACGAATTAGATTCTCAATCCGGTGACTAGCGTCATAGCCTGGAATAGAGCATAGAATGACTGGCGTTTCACAAGCAACCTCGTTTGACACAATTGACTTGATATCATCGGATCGCGAAGGAATGAAATCAACACCGAGCGAATTTGTGATGAAACTTGTCGCTGTTTTAACGTATTTCTCCGATCGCACAAGTTTCATCAATAAGATTCTACACAGCTCTTCATCAATATCTAGAGCTAATGTTAGTCAAATGATCTATCTAGTTGTCACATATGATCTTACCAGTATCTCCATCGGAAGCATTATTCAGAAAATTCATTAGCGATTCGCGGTCAGTAATTGCATACTTCTGGAATAAAGTAGATTGACTGATATGTTCCAGAAGTCGCGGTATCTCGTAGCTGGTTGCAGACAAATCAACCAACTGCTTTTCAGAGTTAAATAACTCCTCAATAAGCGTGATGTCACAGTCATTGGCGTTAGCATACGCAAAGAATACAGCCAAGATCGAAGTATCTGCATGCAACAACCCTTGAGATGTGCGTTTGTATGACTCTTTGTACAAATCAAGTACAATCTTCTCTAAAGCTTCTGCAAGATCAGGAACATCCTTTATACCGTTGACCGCGCCTAAAACGTGCATGAATCCGACTTGAAAGAACTCGAGCGAAAACTGATAGTACGGGTTTATCTGCTGTAGCAATTCCTGAATTGCATAAATTGTACTGCTAGCTGCGGCAATAGGATAATACTGCTCTGCAATTTTAGCAATCTTTGTCATAACGCCTTCGGTTTCTGCCATCTTCTCCGAGATATCAAGTGCTTGTACTTTAAGGTTCTCCAGCGTATTGATGACTTGCTCGTCGTCAAGAATATTTCCCTCGGACTCATTGAGGGCCTTCAAGAGGCTTTTCTCCAGTTGAAGCAGATGTTCTTTAAAATCCCGGCGAAGTTTGATCAGATTGCTCTGTCTGCGATCGATCTCTGGTCGAAGGACTTTGAGCGCCTCGTTCAAAGATTGCGCCAGCAGATTACTTCTCGTCACGGTGAAATTGACCAACGTAGTGCGACTGCACACATCAGGCGAGAAAGTCGATGACGGATCGCGAGTACACAGATAAAGATTGAAATTGGGCGAGAAATCAATCTCCTGGCGACCAAGTTGGATTAAGATACGACCCCCAACTTTCTGATACTCTTTATTTAAAACGTGAATCAGAATTGGATCAAAATGCTCCGCATCATTCACCAACAACGAGGTTCCAAATCTCAGAGCGCTTTCCAGTTGCTTCACAAAGGCGTCATCCAAGAAACTCGTGACAATCAAACCTGGATTCTGATTGCGTAGATATTCCGCTGCTCGACCAGTAGGATCGATAATCAACGGATATCGGCTCGATCGGTCAATCATCAATGCGTTTTCCTCATGAAGTTCGCCCGCAGGAAGAGCATTATTGTGCCAGTCGTTCTTTTGCGTCATTGAGCACAAGTAATCCACAACCGGATTATGTTCCTTAAAGACGATGCCACTATGACGCAAGTAATCCTGCCACTCCTGTCGCATCTGCTGTCGATACTGCTGATCAAAAAAACCGCAATAAACAATAGTTGCAGCAGCTAAAACAGCGTCACCCGAGAGTGTCTTCGTTTGACCTTCATATGATAAACTCTCTAGCCTCCATCGTTCACGTTCGGAGGCCAAGCTACTCAGCAATTTGATGCTTCTGTCCACCTTAAACTCCACCTTTGCCATCTCGCTCTTTATCTCCTGCACTTCACTAATCAACTCTGCATACTCCTCCTTATACCGCTCAATCGTGGCTTCCAGTTCCCGTATAACTGCAGCCATCTCTGCAGCCTGTGCTTTAGTTCGGTCGGCACTCTCAGTAAGTTCGGCCACTTCTTCGCGCAACGGTCCGATTTTCTCCAGGATCAAAGAATAATTAACCTGCGCCTCAAGCCACAACGTCAACGGACCGCACGCTTTACTTGCGCGATTCACAGTCTCGAAATTGAAGTTTGGTCGGCTGAGATATTCCGCTTTTATCTTGTTCCGTAATGACTTTGGCATCTGCCTGTTTGTGTCAAAATTGACAATACTAGAGATAAAGTCGTCGCGGCGAATTATTGACTGAACTGTTCGCCAGTTGTCAACCTTATGGCCTAGCAGAGTACAAACAGCTTCCATAGCTATCTTTACTGCCTCCGGAGGACTAGACATTGACCGAACTTCAGTCAAGTGCTGCTTCTTAATATTACTGACACTCTGCTGAGCTTCAAGCACCATCGGCTCAGCCTGTGCTAAATCATTCAACACGACTTCTTGCCTTAATGCAATTTCCTTTTCTTGAATCTCAAGCTCAGACTGAATCTTGAGCGACTCGATTTGTTTGAGCTCAGCTTCCTTTTGATCAGAAACCATCTGCTGGAGCTTCTCGTTAGCTTGCGCATTCTTTATTTGAAGTTGTTCACGCTTCTCAGCAAGCCCAGTCCGAAGATGCCGAACTTTTTCAACTGTATCCTGTAACTTCTCTAGGCCAACGTTCAAATGACGCTGCTGCTCTTCCACTTCCTCACGCTTTTCATTGAAAATTCGGCTGAACTGTGCAATAAAGTCAAGGAAGTGACGCGGTGTAGCATAGTTAACCTTGTGCTGCTGTACCAGCAAACGGTTATTGTAAGTTTTCATAGACGTATGAATGTAGATTAAAGAATTGATGACTGCCTGTCGATGAGTAAGTGGCATTTTCAAATCACAGTGAGCCAGTTCAAGATCCTCAGGAGCGGAGTAGTTTTGGTCGTCGATATCGAGATTACGGCTCAACTCCATCGACACCTGATATAGCGCAGAGTCAGACCAATCGCCAATCCAGTTCAATACACACCGGTTGAACAACGCGGGAGAAGCAGCTGCTCTTGACGAGAGTCCTTCTTTGGGAGGATTCATCGTAAATACTACATGCAAGTTACGCACAATCTGTGCGCGGAACCAGCTGTACAGTTCTTCTGGAGACTCAAGCATGAGACCTTGCTGCCGGGCGCCTTCTCGACACGCGGATAGCAAATTTGACATTTCATCGCCTTCATATAATCCAGGGATTTCGGCATTGGCCAGCAGCGTATTCATACGCTCCAGAAATCCTGATTCAAGAACATTGGACTCATCAAGAATGAAGCAGATTTTCTGGCCCTTGCAGCCACTGCGACGTAGCACTTCACGCAAATCTTCATCAAAGTCGTCGCTGCTATATTTCTTATGTACATTGATTTGAAACACATGGAGGCCATTCATCCATGCCACAAATCGAGTAAGAGTAGTCTATAGCAAAAGTTAGAATTGTCGCTGCTCCGCAAGAGATATTGATGCTTACTCTTCCGCTACCACTCAATCCAATCAAAATAAGGTGTCCCTGCGGCTGTCTAAATACTCGATCAATGCGCAAAACATGATCCAACGCATTATCATAAAGCACCAATGGTACATCAAGCTCTTCTTCGCAGAACATTTTCAATCGCGCATTCGTAAAATCTCGCAAATCTTCAAGAGTAACGGGGGCGTAGTTGTTTGACAACCAGTTGGAAAATAAAATGGGGCCTCCCAGAGCTGCTTGCTGATCTATATTCAAAAAGTATCGCCCCGCTACTTCTGTAATCTCATGTTCCATCCATTGTCGTTCGTCTTCCTTCACAAGACGATCACTAAATAATCGCATCGCTTCATGAGCCCAAATACGCACTAGACCCTCAAGAGATAATGTTTCGAGTTGCTGGACAGTTTCATGAATACCTCTGACCCATCGAGTTAACTCTCGCGGACTGTAAATGTAATGGCTCTGCTCCCTTGCCGTAAATTTGCGCTGCGTGCTAGTATATAAATCCACCATAGCAGACGTTAGCGCATCTCCATATCCGCGAAGTGTAGGAACGTTCTTTAAAACAGCAGCAACAAAAGTTCCGTAAATCTGCTGCAGCGAAATCTTTCCAGGATAATCAATCATAATCAGAGATGTATGAGTCAGGAATCTGAGACCCAGTGGAGATCGTCCGGCATCTGTAGGAGGATTACATGCCCCGACAAATTGTACCCTGTCAAGTGTGATCCACGACAAATCTGCGGTACGCCAAAATCCATTTTGCTCAATAAGCTGGCGCATGAATGAGATTGTCCGTTGAGTTCCGTAAATGTCAGGCGTTGGCAGGTTAATCTCATCGCAGAATACCACAAGACGACGACCTATCTGCGGAGGAGCCAGCACGACTCCATTATGTGTTGTTTTGTAATCACAATACTGTTCCAACGTCTTGATAATTAAATCAACTGTCGTCGTACTTGAAAAGTTGAGAGCTGCGACATCCATATCAGCGAACTTCCGTAATGTGCTAAATAAGCTCATAGTCTTTCCGGATCCAGGAGGACCGCATAAAATCATAGGACGCTGCTGTTGAAGGCATGCGTGAAGCAGAGACTCGTGTCGTAGCGTATCAATAGTTGGAATTACAAGATCGGTTTCAACTACCGTATGCGGATCAAGATCCATCTGTGGCACCGAAGATTGCCATGGTATCCAATTAGCCAATGGCAGGGTGGTGTCGTAATCAATAACCGAACTGCCAGCGGGAAGCTCTAAATCGTTGAAAATTTCTTGTTGGAGTACATGTTCTCCAAAACGTTGACGTTCTTGAAGTGGACAATCTCCAGCAAAACTCCAAATGACACCAAGAAGCAGTTTCTTAAGCAAATAGTTTTCACGCTGATCAGCGCTAAGTGGAAAGTCAATATGCTGCGAATCATATTTCAAAACTTGAAGAGCAGAGTTATTGATCATAGAGAAGAGAACTTGCAAGCCTCGCGAACTGCTAAACTCCATAATGTGGCTGTACTTGTAAATTTCTGTCAAACAATCTTCAATCCATGAGCCACGTTTCAAAAGAAGCAGCTCAATATACTCAGCAATGGCCGGCAAAGACGGCATATCACTGTCATCGAGTCCAGAAAGTATCGAATTCTCTACATCATCTGATCTCACATTTCGCAATTTGTGGACGTAAGATTTTATCATCATTTGAGTGGATACTGTGCCACTGCCAACCCAGACCATACCGCAGCGACTTACAGTGGCCAAGGTCGCGTGTTTCATATTCTCCACTTCAAAAAGGATGCGCACGTTTGGCAGTAAAGCCAGCCTCTCACCATTGGGTAAAGTCAAAAGGCGATTGTCATCAAGAACGCTGTAGACCTGTAAGTAACGTAACACACATCGCAGTTATACTAGAATCTCCATACCTATTCAAGTTCTCAGCCCATTCAGGGTCAACGTCTCCATCGAAGACAATCCAATGTCTCTTTGCACTTTCACCACGTAAATCGTCGTTGATTTTCCTCAGAATATTCGTAAACAAACCATCTGTCCACTCCCTCGTGGTAGCGTCCAGACTACCGTATAAATTCTCTTTAGATATTACTTTTGCATCGATAATGTGAAACACGCTTTCTTGATCGTCCAGAGCTTGGAGGGCACGAATAAGTGTTTTCCAGATAGATGATTTTCCGGAGGCAGAGTCACCAACGAGCATGATGCCATGGTGGATATTCTGAATCTGGTATAATTGTAATGCTTTACTCAACCACGTATCGCTGATCGTCAGTCCGTCCTTGGCCGCTAACTTTACCACGTGCTCCTGAAATTGGCTCAGATCTTCTGGTTTATACTCTACTGTAGGGAAAATCAATTGTTCAATCCTACAGCACGATTAGCGTAGCTCACAGGAATATTAAGTTAGTCTACTTACTTCGATAATTCCAGTACATCATCGCCCACCAGTTTGGGCGCAATAGTCTCATGAATACTCTGAAGAATGATCTCATTTTCCGTTCTTTTCTGTGCACTTTTTCCGTCCTGCGTCTGCCGCCTCTGCAATTCTCCGGATGTGGCAAGGACACTTTTCAAGGCACGCAATCCAAAATCATAGTGAGGCTGCTTCGAAAGTCGCTTTGCGAGGTTATCAAAGAACGGAACAGCTTTGGTTGAAAGTGCTCTGGCATCCACGAAACCTTGAGTGAAGAGGATTACCTCCGTGATAAGTTCCTTATCGGGTCTAGACATTGAAATGCTGCGGAATAACTTCTTCAAATTGTCCGGCAAGTTGGAACGTCCAGCGTATCCGGGATTCATTGTAATAAAAATACCTAAATAAGGTCAGCAGCCAATCAATAGGAACAAAAATAGCCAGTAGTACCAGTATCCGGATGAAGTTTAATCTTCTTCGACAAGATCTCGATAGTGTCTTGCTGGTAATTCTTGGAAGTACGCAATCCAAGTTGAATATCCTGGATCTGAGAAGAAATGGCACTAAGAATTCGCTCCTCCAATCTATTAAACTCATCAAAACATCCCCAAGCGCCGACCTGACAAATCCCTAGGAAAATGCGTCCCATAGCCTCAAAATTAAACGTGTCATCGCAATTGAAAACGAGTACAAATCGGCCAAGTTGAGTACCGAGTGCTTTCACCGTCTCGGTCTTTCCGGTACCAGCAGGACCAAATGGTGAGCCGCCAAAGCTTTGCTCGAGAGCACCTGTAAGCGCTAAAAAGCATTTATCGGTAAGTGGTGTCTGCACCAATCGGTCAGGTACGCCCAGGTATTCAAATCCATATTCAAAGCTTGCAGATCCTATGTAAATTATCAACCGGCCAGAATCATTAAACTTGAACTTCATAGCAGACAGCCAGGTATAATTGTCAGTAGATTCAGCTTGCTGGAGTTCTAATTTCTGAATAATATTCCGCTGATGTACGAGCTCAGTGATCAAACCCTCGCATTTCTTACGATCCACACGATCCAATTGTTGTAACACAATCGCGGCCAAAAGCTCCAATAATAAACTCTTTTCCGTCGAGAATTTACCAAGATCATGACCAGCTGAAGAAAGTGCAGTTTCGACCTCTAAAGTCCAGACCACCTGCGCTGCGAGAATAACAATCTGCGCCGGGTATTTTTGAATCAACGATATTAGCTGCTCGGCAGTCAATTGACTGACCTTTGCCGTAGCTGTAAAGTCCTTTACTGCCTCATTAAGTAATTTCGCCAAAGTATCTCGCATAGACTGCTCTAGAATTTTCAGCCACTCATTCACCTTCGGGGTCTTAATCAATGAAATCGGTTCAGACAACACCACAGATTCACCTTCTTTTGAAGTAAATCCGGTGATCATTGAATTCTGCTCATCAACAATCAAAGCAGAAATCCCGGCAAACATTTTCTTGAAATGATTCTGAATGCGAGCTGTGTCTCGCGCATTTCCGATAATCTCAAGAAGGTCTTCATCGCCGACAAAATAATAGCGAGGAAACATCATTCGCTCTCGCTCAAGATACTCACCTAAAGCTTTCTGCACTCTGCGCAAAAGATCAGATAATCTAGCTAACGACGCCGCTGCTCCAGGAATATTCAAAACTTGTAAAACATTAGGTGTTTTTGACACTTTTCTCATCAAGGCAAAGAACTCGGAATTGACGTTTTGAAAGCGAGAAGATTCGACAGGAAGTAAGTTCTTAAGCTCGGCGTTACCGCTGAATACTCCTTCAAGATATACCCAACGCCGTTGGACATCGATCCAACCGTCAAAAAGTACGCTAATTCGACTTAGTCTATCTTCCCAAGCAACCGCTTCTTCTTCAAACTGCTTGAAGTAAGGCGAATGATGCATTGCAGCAAGTGAATTCATGTGTTCTGAACATTGATCAAACAACGCATCCCATCCTCGGATAAGCCTGCACTTATTCTGATAATTGACTAGGTCCAAGTCATATCCTGCCCAAGTCTCTCGAATCTAATTTGCCGTCAAAAAACGTGCACAACAGTAGCCAGAGAATATATATAATTACCTGTTTTAGAAAATTTTCAAGTGCCATTTCCCCTCTAGCATGTGCGATAACATTTCGAATAACACTCTCGTTCTTAGCCAAATTCAAATCCCATACCTTTCCCAATGTCAAAGAGCTGAGCGCAAACCCTTCTTTTAATCCCAGAGTTTTGAAAACTTGCTCCCAGTGTCGTTCTCTCATGGCATCTGATTTCAAATCTTCGAGAAGTGAATTGCTTTTCTGGAATTGTCGAAGGATATTTTGCACGTACTCAAAAGACGCATACTGACGCATTCGACTTGGCATCTCTTTGGTAGTTTCAATGAGCCTTTCAATTGAGGACTTTACCTTCCGCGCGACAACACTGATCCACGGCATTTCACGCAAGTCATTCAATGCCTTCCAGACTGAACTCAACGCAGCCCATACAGCTTTGAAATCCTGAACTTCCTGTAGCGCTGCTTCTATGGCAGTATTTTCTGGTAGATCGATATCTAAAGCATCATTAGCGCGTAAAATCAGATCCTGATCGCTTTTGAGAGTTATAAACTGTCGATCGTATTTTTCTAGGGTAGCGAATGCGAGTTCAGGCGCGACATTTCCAGTAACAGGCTTTTCAGAGTTCCACTTTGTAATTGCTCTTATCATTTGTTCAGATAACAGTTTGTGTTCTGCAAGAACCTTTGCTCGTAATGTTTCTATTCAAAGTCAGCTTATTACAAAAGATAAAGACCAAACCCCAGACTGAATACATACCAATGTTCTCAGCAACAGTTTTATTCCTGACCGTCAAAATCTCACTAAGAGCCGACATCTCTCCATTGATCTGTTCTACAAATATCCAATCTGCAGGAAACTGAAATCGGTTCTTTGCTAGCGCTATCTGTCCAATTTTAAACATATCAATCGCATCCGCCCATTTTTGTTGATTGAGTCTTGCGCGCTGAACAGTGGTCACAAATTCAATTGCTCGTTTGGTAGATAATAAATCTAAAGTCTGAACTTCTAATTCCCTGCGCATGTGATCTAGTTGCAGGTGTGTTTCGCGCATGTCTTTTCCCAAAATCTCTCCAAAGCGGATTAAAATGTCATGTTGCCAGGTATCATACTTTGCGTTTATTCTCGACTGGACTTGCTCGTAGTTAACCACAATATTGCCAAAGTCTTGAGCGGACGAAGCAGTATCAAATGTGGTGCGGACCTGCCTGATCTCCAGCAAGACGCCGATCCATTTCGTTAAATCACTGCCCAATTCTTGAAACACTTTCTCGGGCAATAAATCCCATAATGATTGAAATTGAAACCATTTGGCAGTATATGTCTTGACTTCATCTAATTTCTGCTCTATGACAGAATATGCCAGCTGAATGTCATCTGCCACCAAACTTGCCAAGTCGCTAAAGGTGGTTGTTGTGACCTCTGGCGTAGTCGAATTTAGGCCGGTGTCCAACGTCAACGCATACCGTGCCGAGTTCAGCTTTTGTAATTGGCAGAGAACAGAAATACACTCTTGAATCTCATTAAACCAAAATACACGAGCATATTCCAGAGGAGGCGCCTGAGAAATTGTCTGGTTCTTGATTATAATCTCAAGACTTACTACCTTTTTCCCTCTTACCTTCTCAGAGCTCGCGTTTTTGAAGGTTTCGATCCAGTCCGTGATCGCCTGTTTGAGCCTCATGTGTAAAATTCCAGATATCTCAAAATTCAATTTGCCAACCCAGAACTTCAAATTCGAGAAACTTTCGTAGTTTAACTTATCAATGGCACTTTGGATATTCCCTGTGATCATCTTAAATTCTTCAGCACTATAGACGCAATTGCGCAATTTCTCCATGTTCTCCTTGACCGACTGAACAGTCTTGATCAAGATTGTTGATTTGCGCTCCAAAATGTTAACGGCACCAGTCAGATTTTTTGCGAATTGAACTTGCGAGCTCTCATGCGCAACTGTAGCCGTATCGTTCTCGGTTGTATAAGAAGGCAGCGAAGTGACATCATACGCATGAGCAAATGATTGCCAATCAAGCTTCATGCCAGCAATAATTAATTCTTGAATAGTATTCTGGTATTCATTCATTAATACCGCCGCTTCGCCCAATTCTTCAATACTCAGCGATGTATCGGAGTATACCCGCAAAGAATTTTTCAAACTCATGGCATAGGGGTACACTCGTTTGGCATCTTTCGCAACAGAGCTGATGGCATGCTGGATTTGGAATTTCAAGTATGTCAAGTTCCTGACTTCTTTAAATATCGAAATTGCTTGCGGATCGAAGTTCGTCGTGATCTCGAGTCGCGTAGGGCCGGAACTCCGCGTACGTACAATACTGAATAAACGACCGCTCACAGAGATCCGCCGCTCAGTAACGTCCCGCAGCCACGCTTCGAAAATCTAGAATCATCGTCAGACACACTAAACAAACACAACTAACATATCCAACTCAACATACCCCTTTCGAATCTAGTTTTTTGCGAAATGTGGAGCTTTCATTCTGCAGTTTTTCACCTTCAGAGTACAATTCCCATCCGCTACCAAGAACATCTTCCACGCGCTTCATATATAAATTCAGTTGTCGCTCAATTTGTCGAACCCAGATAATCGCTCCAGAAACAGGGGGCAAATCGCGGACTTTGGCCATCTGATACGCTTCAGAGTTCGGATACTGCGCAATAAATCGATTATGCAAAGTCTCTATATCAGATTTTACACTGTCGATTAGTTGTGTTTGATATTCGTGGATCGCGGCTCGAATTTTCGGGCGAATGAATAATGCATTGAACCGCGAGAATACCAAAAACATTTCATTAGCGGTTTTAGCAGAGGATAAGCGGTTTCGTAATTTTATAATAATCGAATCCTCAATTCGGGAGGTTCGTTCATTATACGCAGACTCGGCCGCCGCCCAGATTTCAGAACCTTCAAGTGACACATCTAACACATCGATATCACGCAGCGCGGCGTAGGCTTCGATCAGGTCTTGCACTACATCCTCCGCAATGGCGCCACCGTCGTCCTGAGAGCTACTCAGCACGCCAGCAACGGTAGACTGCAGCCTCTCATGCGCCTGGCGAAATGACTTGAGATACTGTAGCCGCTCCTGTGTAGCCGTATGTTTTGCCCGGATTCTAATTGGTATAAATTTCTCCGATCGCTTACGCGTGACTTCCCGCGCAATGTTTGTGAACTCCTTAATTTGATAATCCCAAGTCGCAAATACATCTTCGGCAACCGCTACAATTTTCTCGAAATCGGCATAGTCGAGATTCATGAGTCGGCGGCCACTTAACAGAGCATGAAATCGCGCGTCCAAGTCACCGGAAATAGCCTCGACAAGCGGCAAAGCGCGATGAATAGGATACGGCGAGATCCTGATTTTCTTGTTTAGATGGTTAAACACTAGCACCACCGCCTCTTTCAGCTTCTGAAGAGTTGATGCCGAAAGTAATCCTACGATGGGAAAGTCATGCATGAGAAGATTATACTTCTTGACTAATTCCATGGATTCTTTCAACCCCGTGTCTGCCAAAAAACTAGTCGTGACAATAAATCGTTTTGC
Source organism: Myxozyma sirexii (assembly GCA_030568315.1). NCBI lineage: Eukaryota > Fungi > Ascomycota > Lipomycetes > Lipomycetales > Lipomycetaceae > Myxozyma > Myxozyma sirexii. Next base: position 290,238 of record JAJLTT010000007.1, on the reverse strand, counting down.
ATTCTTCAAGACTTCCATAGTAAGTGTGACTCCGTCAAGTTGGAGCTGGCGGTCGATGTCTTCAAGAACGGACTCTAATGAAAGCCAGAAATTTATTTCTTGCGTGGCTGTTCCGTTTGCGGGATCACGCGACATTCTGGTTATTGATTGAATTGATTTAATCCACGAATTCACGTTGGCTTGAACTTGATTTAGAAATGTGGCGTCGCTGAGTAAGTCAGGAGGAAAAAAGTCCAGCGTGGGTGTTGTATTTTGCTTCGCTGCCTACATATTTCAGCATCAGTATTGTCGCTGAAAAGGCTAGCATGGTACGACATACCTGATCAAGGACTTGCTGGATAGCAGGATGAAATGTCAGAGATAACTGCGGAATATCAATATTCTGCTGCAACTGCAGCAACGAGAGTTCCAAATCGGCAAGTCTCTTTTTAGTAGCCGGAATACCTATGTTCGCTCTATCATTACCAACCAAATCTCATTGTGCATGTAAAGTAATACATACCTGTTTTTGCATCAGATACTCTGATTGCATTATCGGTCACACTTTCCTTCCCCCTCGTAAGCGCATCAAAGTAGGGAGCAATTGCAAGATGCACTAAAGAATAAATCACATCATACTGAGTCTCTGTCTTGGCCTCACCTTCGGCTTTCTGTCTTGAAATCAAAGACGACTGAAGATGCGGTAGATTGACAATCTGAAGTTGAGATTCCAGTGACAATGACGCATCTAGCTGTGACCCTCGTTTCAGAATCGCAAGTGACGATAATGTTGCGCTTGAGGGGGATATTGTTGTGCTGAGCGTATACATGTACTTCAAATCTACCACGCACTACCGTCAGTATACCTGCAGCACCACTCTAGCAAAACGCAAATCATACCATCACCATCACTCTCAAGTCTTTTCTTCTCAATAAACACAACCGCAGCATTAACCTCTCCAGCAAATGCTGCCAGTTCTGCGGTCGCACTGCTGGTATCCGAAAAGATCGATTGATCAAGTTCTTCAGCTGTAGCGCCTAGCAGGATTTGCGTCACATTACGCACATAGGAAGCTAAAACGTCAGTATCAAATCGAAAACTAGCTATGTCACTATTATTGCGCGATACACGCGTTGGCGTCGTGGTCGTGGAATCCATCGTCCTATGTTCCGATTAGCATTCTGACTAGCACCTTGAGTGTATTAACATGATAACACATACTCTTCCTACAGTCAGCTTTTTGCCAAAATCATGTAGTCACCCACAGTATATCAAAAAACGATAAATAAAATAAAGGGTAGAAAAAGGATCAAATACAACACGGAAACGGAAATATATATCGCGTGGTAGAACCAGGACTTCTTAGCGCGGCAACGCGACGCGAACCGCAAACAAAACAGATAAACTTTTGTCTCCATCACGTGCCTGTGGTCACTGTCAATCCGCCTTTCTTTCGCGATGAGTAACGGACGTTAAGTGATGCTCCGCGCGTGTTCTTCAATTACCTATTTTCTCGATATACAGGCGCATTAGAAACAGGAATGCAGGCATTAGGAGGTGGAGTTCGACACCGTCTGTATAATATAGGTTTTGGTGGAACCTTAAGACATATAATATACTCTAAAAGTCAATTTTCCTCGACATCTCGACTACTCAACCAATTCGATGATTTCAGAAAGACAGCACGAGCATTGGACGAAGCGGATCCTATATCATCTGCGAGATCTAAATTCATAATCCCAAGTCGCTCAGAAATCACAGAAAGTATGAACTTCACACTTTTTCAATGTCAGAACCATAAATAACACAACCTTTCTTTAGATGACAATATATCTGATCCCAACAGCGATTCAGTATACTTAGCAGGCAACTCGCTCGGTCTCCAACCTCTCCGTACACACGAACTCCTCGCCGAAGAACTACAAGTCTGGGCAAAGGGCGGTGTCAATGGGCACTTCAGGCACGCGTACCATCGACCATGGCTGTCAATCGATGAGAACGTCACGTCGATAATCGCTGATGTCGTCGGCGCGAAAACTGAGGAGGTAGCCGTGATGTCTACATTGACTACTAATTTACAATTGTTGCTGTCAGCATTTTATAGACCGAATGAGAAACGGTATAAAATAATTATTGAGCAGAGAGCGTTTCCAAGCGACCATGTACGTTTCGATTAGTTACTGCCCACGAACTCAACACTAACAATGATAATAGTATGCGATTGAATCGCACATTGCATTGAATTGCGAGAAAGATGACGCATTAGTCCTCATCAGTCCCCCAGAAGGCAAACAAATCCTGCCTACTCAACATATTCTCGACACTCTTACCGAACACGCCGATTCCACCGCTTTATTAATGCTCCCTGGAATCCAGTACTACACAGGGCAAGCCTTTGAAATTGAGAAAATTACCAATTACGCTCAGAGACTGGGTATCAAAGTTGGCTGGGACATGGCTCACGCAGCCGGAAACCTGAAATTGGAACTTCATGACTGGGGCGTTGACTTCGCGGTCTGGTGTACCTACAAGTACCTTAACTCCGGTCCTGGTGGAATTGGAGGGTTATTTGTTCACGAGAAGAATTTCGATGTGCCACGCCTTACTGGCTGGTGGGCACATGAAAAAAAGACCCGGTTCTTGATGGACAACAGTATGTTGCTACGACTTACAATCCCTTTTGCCTTAGCTGACGCGGTCTAGAATTTGTTCCGGGAAAAGGTGCGTCTGCGTTCCAGTTATCAAATCCTTCGGTTCTAGACACCGTTGCTCTCCTCGCATCCCTCGAAGTCTTCAAGCAATATGGCATGCGGGCCCTGCGCGCCAAATCGGAGCAATTGACTGCCTTTCTCGAGACCCTTCTCAAAGAAACATTTTCTCCGGACCCGCCTTTCGAAATTATTACCCCCTCAGATCCTTCTCAGCGCGGTGCGCAGCTAAGTCTTCTTTTCAAACCAGGTTTGATGAATAAAGTGCATGCTTATCTAGAAGCTAACGCGGTAACTACTGACGAGCGGAAACCTGATGTGATAAGAGTGGCTCCGACCCCTTTGTATAATACGCACAGTGATGTCGTGAAATTCATAGAGACGCTGAAGTCGGCGGTTGATGCGGCTTCTGGTTAGCAACGATAGCTTTGAGTCTATTGGATTTTGGAGGTATGCGAAGACGACTCGTTAGTACGAGAATATAAATTTACAGAGCTAGAATAAATATAAAATGTTGTTTTTTAACGACTAGTTAAATAACTGTTCTGACAAATTCGTATTGAGTTAAGAATATGAAACGAATGCACGACACTATTCTCCAATCACCCAACCTGTCTTTTTAAGTTTAGAATAATCAACATCGCCCTCCTGAATTTCTTTTGCACATCTTCACATTCACCAATCACGCATCATGGCATCAAGAATTGCCCGTCAAGCCGGTTTCCGACACTTAAAATCACAATTTACATGCCAGCGATTAAATCGCGCTTTCTCGTGTTCAGCTGCTCGATGCGTTGATGATGTGAATGCGAAGCCTGCGAGCGAGAGAGCTGCGGGAACGACACATTTTGGATTCAAAGATGTTCCTGAGGCAGAGAAGGAGATTTTAGGTGAGTTCAGATTTCTAGAATTGCTTTTGAATGGATAAAAATTGAGAAAACTAAAATCCATTGTGGTTCATGGGATCTATGCTTACAATATACGATAGTCGGCGAAGTTTTCTCATCAGTTGCCAAATCCTATGATATCATGAACGACGTAATGTCACTCGGCATCCATCGGCTTTGGAAAGACCATTTTGTGTCGAAATTAGATCCTGGTCGTAGACCTGGTGGCGAGCCATTATCGATCCTCGATGTTGCGGGTGGAACAGGGGACATTGCGTTTCGCATGCTTGACTGGGCTACGGATGTTCATAACGATCATCAGACGAAAGTGTTGGTTACAGACATCAATGCTGATATGCTAGGAGAGGGTAAAAAACGATCGCTAGCTACAAAATATGCGGATGGTGAGTTCAAATTATTGAAATTTGGTTGCAGATGAACGACGGAGCTAATAGATATCTCAGGTTCCCGTATCTCGTTTTTAGTTCAGAATGCCGAGGTTCTGGATGCGGTGCCAGACAATTCGCAAGATTTGTACACCGTAGCCTTTGGTATCCGCAACTTCACCAACATCCCAGCCGCGTTGAAATCAGCGCACAGAGTTCTCAAGCCGGGCGGAGTATTCGCCTGCTTAGAGTTCAGCAAAGTGAACTTCTCATTGTTTGACATGATCTACCAGCAATACTCGTTCAACGTGATTCCCATGATGGGACAACTTATTGCAGCCGACAGAGACTCGTACCAATATTTGATTGAGAGTATTCAGCGATTCCCAGACCAGGAGAAGTTTGCACAGATGATACGAGACGCCGGGTTTGAGACATCAGGGCCGGGATATGAGAATCTGACGATGGGTATCGCGGCTATTCATATTGGAGTGAAGGTGTAGATGGTCGGCGGTTTATCCATGCAAGGAGGATGAGGATTATCCATGTAAATATTCGATAGCAGAAAGTCCAATAGAGTTGTAGCGAGAACCTCCTTTAGCGTACAACAGATGTACGCGAGATGACGTACGGATTATGCAAAAGAATTTCGGCAGGTGCAGTATGTGTCAATATAGTCAGTTTCCATAGCGAGCATGTGTTGCTGCATCCAGGACAAATTCCTCCACCGGCACTGCCGCGACAGGGCAGGCAAATAACCGAGAAGAGACGACCGAAAGGGAAAGAGGGGACGGCATCCCAAAACAGATCAGGGCAAGGGCCGGAAGCTGGAACAGGATGCTGGAGTCATTTGCCTGATCGTAGTCTGACATTGCCTATCAAATCACGATCCTCGGCGGTATAGTCTTGATAATGGCTTGTAACATAAAGTAACATACAATAAAAAAACAATTAGCAAGAACACAAGGCATTCGGAGTGCGGCCGGGTAGATCAGGCCAGTCACGTGGAGAACAATAGCGATTGTCTGGGGCTACGGCAGTGAGCCGAGAGGAAGCCGTGGAAGAGTCGCTGGACAGGAGCGCTGCAAAGGCAGCGCGCACACTGAGTCGGACAGTTATTGCTGCGTTATAATACAAACCACAACTCAATATTACAATATTTATCTATGATTTCTCACTTAATTCAGAACTTGCTCCTATTCTCAGCTAAGTAATGGCAGCGCAGGTGGGAACAGAGAAAAATAGCCGCACGCCAGATTCGGCTCGGATAAAAGCAGCGACAACGGCGATAAATGAGTGCCGCTGTCTATGGATCTGCGAGCGCGCTGCTATTGCACATAGAAAGCACACGATATAAACATATTCCCATGCGATACTCTAGCTATACATTAACAACCAGCCCCGATTTTGCCAGTATCTCGTCTACTCGACCGCCGGCACCCTTCTCCTTCGCTGCGCAATGCATAGGGCCAGGGCAATAATTACCCCGGTTACGCTCTTGGCATGCGGCTCAGGCGCTCTTGTGGGGATCCGAATAATCCCGTCCGACTTAATCCGATGCCGCGATCCAGCTTCTGCTGTCCCGACGGCCCATTTTCTTTGCTGTCGAACCGCGCTGTTCGTTCCGATCTCGGGGCGTTTGCACGCGTGCATCCAGTTTAGCCTGCGGCCGGCAGCGCGGCCATGTCCTGCGCTGTGCCATGAGCCATGCTAGCCAGCGTCGGAACGGACCGGACACTCGCTATCACTGATCCCGGTCCGTTTTCGTGCTTCATTTAAACTCTCCCAATCCCCGCACCAGCCACACAGCCACTTATGGCGCGGCCCTCAGGTGCACCGGCCACTCTTCCGACGACACTGTCCGGGGAGAAAGCATTGCAATTGCAGTAAAGACTGTGATGCGAGGCAGCCGTAAAGCAGGGCAGACCGAGAAAGCAGCAAATCAAAGCGCGAACGCGCATAATTACGCTTAATTTCAACCAGTTCGCCCGCTGAGAAAGTGTGCGCGTGCAGTGCGGTGTGGCGCAGAGCTGGCTGCCTGCCATGCCCGGCGCGGATAATCACCCCTCCACGAGGCTGGCCGCACTATATAAGTCGCATCCTCGCTCGTCTGCTTCCACTTCCGCATCCGCTCCTCCTCTTTGCATTCTTCTCACAATGTCGGCCGTCAACAAGACAAATCTCTACCCCAACGGCATCAAGCCTACTCCTTCCGATGTCGAGGAACATCTCGCCAACGTTGTACGTCATACAGCCTGACTCGCTTGCTCGGTCTGCTTTGTACTAACCGCTCAATCTATGCAGGCCCACATCAACTACAGCAACCTGACGATCCAGCACAACCCCTCCGTCCCCGCTCTGTACGAGGACGCTCTCGTCTACGAGCAAGGATCAGCTATTTCCTCTGCCGGTGCCCTTGTTGCCTCGTCCGGCGCAAAGACTGGTCGCTCCCCCAAAGACAAGCGTCTCGTCGACGAGCCTACCTCGCGCGACGACGTCTGGTGGGGGCCCGTCAACACCAAGCTCTCGCCCGATGTGTGGAAAATCAACCGCGAGCGTGCCATCGACTACCTCAACACCCGTTCGCGTCTCTACATCATTGACGCCTTCGCTGGCTGGGATCCAAAGTACCGCATCAAGGTCCGTATTGTCTGCGCTCGCGCTTACCATGCTCTCTTCATGCGCAACATGCTCATCCGTCCCACCAACGAGGAGCTCAAAACCTTTGGTGTTCCCGATTTCACCATTTACAATGCTGGTGCCTTCCCTGCCAACAGATTCACCTCGGGCATGACGTCGAGCACCACTGTCGACATAAATTTCCAGGACAAGGAGATGGTCATTCTCGGAACCGAGTATGCTGGTGAGATGAAGAAGGGAATCTTGACTGTCATGTTCTACCTCATGCCCGTGAAGTACAATGTTCTCACTCTCCATTCATCTGCCAACGAGGGCAAGGACGGTGATGTCACTCTTTTCTTTGGTCTCTCTGGAACTGGTAAGACCACTCTCTCTGCCGACCCTGCCCGTCTTCTTATTGGCGACGACGAGCACTGCTGGTCCGACACAGGCGTCTTTAACGTCGAGGGTGGCTGCTACGCCAAGTGCCTTGACCTTACGCTCGAGAAGGAGCCTGATATTTACAACGCCATCCGCTTCGGTTCCATTCTCGAGAACGTGGTTTTCGACCCTATCACGCGCGAGGTTGACTACTTCGATGCTACCTTGACTGAGAACACCCGATGCGCCTACCCGATCGAATACATTCCCAACGCAAAGATCCCTTGCTTGTCTGACAACCATCCGACAAACATCATCTTGCTCACCTGCGACGCGCGCGGTGTCCTTCCCCCGATCTCCAAGCTCACGAACGAGCAGGTCATGTACCACTTTATCTCTGGTTACACCTCCAAGATGGCAGGTACTGAGGACGGAATCACTGAGCCCCAGGCTACTTTCTCTGCCTGCTTCGGACAGCCCTTCTTGGTCTTACACCCTATGCGCTACGCTCAGATGCTTGCCGATAAGATGGAGCAGCACAACGCAAAGGCCTGGCTCCTCAACACTGGCTGGACTGGCCGCTCTGCCTCCAAGGGTGGGTCGCGTTGCCCTCTCAAATACACTCGTGCAATTCTTGACGCAATTCACTCTGGTGAGCTCGCTAAGGTCGAGTACGAGCAATTCGACACCTTCAACCTTTTCGTGCCCAAGACTTGCCCGAATGTCCCCGCCGAGATCCTCAACCCCGCCAAGAGCTGGGCCGAAGGTGTCGACGACTTCAAGGTCGAAGTCGGCAAGCTCGGTGGATTGTTTGCTGAGAACTTTGAAAAGTACAAGGACGGATGCAGCAAGGCAGTTATCGCGGCTGGTCCTTCTCTGTAAATTTGAGTTTCGAAAGACCTTCTTTTTGGATTCGTTCTTTTCTTGTTTTTTTTAATTTGTTTTTAAATTTGCTTGGGTTTTGAAATGGATTTGTTTTCGCGTTCTAGTTTGCCATTGGCACATAACAAAATATTCTGATGGCTTGGGTTAATAATAAACAAAGCAGCCTACAATTAATTATATGAATGTGATAAAGTACAGCACAGTAGAGCTGAGCGAGTAGGAATTCACCAGTCGAGATCAGCTCACTTTTGTCAGTTGGCTCAAAGGAAACCTTAAACGTATTTCCCCACATTATTGGCGATCCGCATAATATATTAGCCGAATCTAGACAGCCCTTCCGAGCACCCGTCTCGTTCGATGCTCTTGCAATGATTTTCAGCACTACCAATCAGGTACCCGACATCGAGGGATATATTACAGCGATTATACTGGATAACTGGCAAGACGGTTGTCTCGTAGTGCGTGGTTGTAAATGCGAGATCTCCACTTAGCTTCATCGAATCGATATGAATCGAAAACGCCGCGATCGGAAAATCATTCGACGCTGTCGGATCTCTGCGTATATTCTCGTCGTCTGGTTTACCTGCAAGTTGGCCAAGTCATTCTGTTCTGAACATAGATGCGTTTGCCCACGTTCTGGTTCTGGTAGTGCTCGATTGCAGATACGGGTATAAAAGATCAATATAGACGTTCAGCTGTAGAGTACGTAATAGCCTGAGACGCTCTGTTTAAGCAGCCAATCGGCTCGTGCTTATTTATTTTCTCGAAAACACGAATTAACTTTCTCTGCTTATATACGCAATTACAAACATTCTGTCCACGTGCGCACGTGCAGCCACGTGCGCAAAATCTTCTACTCAGAAGATGATTCGATTAGGGCGATTCGCAGACGGCCATTTTCGGTGTCGGCGTTCATTTCAGCATGGCGCTATACCTGAACAAGACACGACTTTTCTAGTTCTAGTCTTCATTTGCGAGCGTGCAAATGGCGGTAGCTTGCCAAAGTGCTTTTGCATAGTCTCTCTTATTCGAGTCATGGTGGAGTAGCAAGCCCCAGAGATTAAACAATTTTCGGAGTCACACTTTTTCTGAATGAGTTGCAATTAGCAATGTAAGTTTTCGCAAGGAAAATAAAGGTACTAGAACCGTGGTTTATGTAAATTCAATTCCAGGGAAACATCAACCTGAACCGATACATTTCATAATCTTTTATCGTACATGTGTCTAGATCAAAGGGTGGTCCATAATCTAAAGTTTAATTGCTACGTGTCTAGAATTTTATCTCCCATTAGTTTTCGGGCTTTTTCTAGAAAGGGAAACTTTCAGTGAATGATTGGGGATTTCGTCTTTTCTTTTATGATCGTTTGATTCAAATTTGATTCAAAGCTTCTGCGTACGACGCGTCGTTTGCCGGTCAATTTCCTTAGTCTGCAGTGGCGCATCTCCATTGCCTTGTAATCTCATACTCACCATCTTCTACCCTGGGAGCCAATTTTGATCATTCGTTGAGGTTGGAATTAATATATAGTCTTATGCCGATTTTTTTAGTTGAGTGCTTGGCCAGTTAGCTGAGCCTCTGTTATTAGCTTGTGTTGGGGAGACATTGATGATGCTGTATTTTTAGCGATTGTAAATTTCAAAAAATTAGGCAATGCGGAAGGATTGAGTTTGAGCCCTCGAGTCTCGAATTCTCAGTTGTCGCTCAAAATTCTAACACAATCAACAGACTAGAATTACCAAATTGGTAAACTGATAAAGATCAGGACATTTGATTGACATTTTATATTCACTGACATGAGTCAGAAATACTCGAGTTTGCTATTTATAAGAGTCGTTGAACAAATCTTTATTCAGACGCGCTCGTTATCGCCTTTTCACTGACGAAAGCAGGAACCACATCCGTGCTCAATGCAATACTTTCAAATCTTCTAGCTAACTTCCAAAGAGAAGACAGAAACTGTGAAGAGCACTGTGCGTTGACGTCAATTCACATCAATGCAATTCTATTTCTGATTTTGGTTTTCGTGGTTGGTTTTGCAGTTCTAGAAGATGAAGCAAGGAGAAAGCCAGTCTCTGTGACGCCAAAACTGCAGATACGTTTTCATATGTTCTCGAATGCTTTCATTATTTTCACATCCTGTGGCTGATCTCATAAGATGATTGTTTAAACTGCTTAAGTGCTTAGTATACACCATTGCTAAAGATTTCACTGTTGGAGTATGAGTTGGTATCAATTTCAAGAAACCAACCAAAATTTCATGCTCGTCTCTCGTGTCATTCTGTATCGTGCAGTGTTCACTTGGACGAACTCATTTGAACAGATACGTACTCGGCACTGTTCGGGAAGAGATAGTCTTATAATCTGCTCCAGTTTTCTTTCTCTTGTGAGCTGCCATTTTTTTTTTGGAATTGATGCTGTAGGAGTGTATTGTCTAGTTCATTACGCCGCGGACAGTCAACTTCGAGAAGAAATTTCTGAATCATCTTCAATTGTTTCAATGCGGAATCAACAGTTTACTTCGTTCAGTGTTATAATATATCAGTGACTCTGTCCCCGCCATTTTCATATCCTGTATATACCCCGAGTACCCCCAAAAACGGCTAAGTTTGCCGGAATTGAAATTGAATAGCAGGGCCTGGAGTTTTATGAATTCTGCGTAGCTCTTAATTGAGTTTGTTCAAAATTCAGGTATACTTTCATACAAGTGTGTGCGCCTGCGCTTTTTCCTTCCAGAAGGGATGACTTGGGTCTGTTCGAAGTTTATCTGTCTTTGAGATAGACATGCACGCTTCATTACCTTTTCTTTATATGGAAGTTGCTGTTTTTCGGAGTTTTAGGATGATGATTGGTCGAGGGGTACTGTGGCATTTGCTGAATATGTATGCAGGAAAGATATCTAAATGCTTGCAGATTTTAGTACGACATTGCAATCGATCGTTAGTTTAATTAATGCGCTTGAACGGTTTTTCTAATGATATTTATACAGCGTTTGTTTGACTTTTTGAGTAAATTAAGGCGTCGATGGTTTTTGAGTATGGCCAAACGAATAGATGGCCGTGTGCAAGTAGAAGCGCAATTAGTATCAAATCCTAGCGACGATTAAAAGCAGACGTACCGCTCAATTCAACTTGTAACTGATTTTTGCTGGAGATCTTTTTAATCTGTTGCTCTATCTATTCGTTAGTTGATTATCTTCTTACGAAATTGTAGAGTGGAAGTCTCTCAATTATGCTCGCCATTTTCAGATACACACGCTCAATCACTCCAAAAAGAAAAAGACTATACGGCTAGCTCTAATTGCAAGCAAACAATTCATTAGAGAAGAGCGTACATCGAGTGTAGTAGTACCTAGGTACTTTGCTGGTGGGAGTTGTGAGTGATACGCGTCTCAATAGAGTATACAGAGCACTATTAAGCTTAGCTGATCGGGCATCTTCTTTCCGTTTTCAGTCGTCTCATATAGTCGAGTGTGAGTTTTGTTTAATTTCCGCTCAAGACAAACGTTAGAGTGTGCGAGAGAAAAGAGAGTAAAATTTAGTGCTTGTACTGTGTCTGATAACTAAGCGGGGGCGCGTACTAACTTCAATATATTTCTCTCCGCCTATCTCTTGCGCTCGACCTCCCGACAACAAAAAATTTCCTCATTATACAGTCTCTGATACGATAAGGATTTATTAGAAGACGTAGATGCAGTCCTAACACTCCCCGAAATGTAAAAGGCCCTATAATAGTCTTTCATAAGCTTCCCGAATGCTGACGATAGATAACGTCCAGCCCGGCGGATAACAGAACAGGAGGAGAAAAAGAAATTACAGTCAAGTAGATAATAAAAGCTGCAGGTTAAAAACTAGCTTGACTCTACCACCGCCACCATCATCATGCTCATCTTCTGCCCAAACACAATTCCGTAGTCAGATAATAGTGCAAGAATCCGAGACAATGTGCGGTTGAGTGCCGCCGACGCTATAGCCCATGAATAGGAGCGTTCAAGAAAAGGAATCCCGAGTGAGAAAGTCAATTCATTGCAGCAACACGAGCTTCATCGCAGCAACACGAGCATTAAGCAAGAACGCTGGCCCGGCGGCCATTGTTGCCTTTGCTTGAGCATACAATTTTCTATGAACAATGGTACGAATCGATCAACACTTTACTCGACGTCAACTGCTCGCGGGCGGTGAAGCCATGCCAGTCATGTACAGGACATATGCCTCAATTAGGCTTCTCCAAGCCCTCGCTGATTCGCATTACATCATGCGCCGGCGCCATTTTATCCGTGTGCTTTTCACTCGCGGCAGGAGCGGCTGCGGTGGAGGAGATCAGAGAACGGCTCGCCACGCATTACACGAGCTTGCGGCCGACTGCTCGCCGACTACTCCATGCACTACAGCTGACAACGGGCGGTAAACACGTGCAAGACTACAGCAGGTCCTCTTTTGAGGCGTGGTCTCGAGCAAGGAAGGAAGACGAACCGCTTAAACGGGAACTATAATTAAATTGGCGCAAAAATTCAGGGGAAGGTTTTCCTCCGAAGTCTTTTTTTTTTTAATTTCAGCAGTTGAGTTTTGTTTTAGCCCGTGTCTCGGTGTTAGGGCTGAAGCGGGCAGGGCGACGAGAACAGTTAGCAGGTTTTTTCCTATTTCATTTCGGAACAATATCATGCCATGCATCTACTCGTGCATAGATCAGAGACAGACTGATTGGGATGCTGAATTTAGTAGTCACCGGGCGGGCGATACGGCAGGCTTTGTCATGCATTGCGAAAAGATCGCGACGATTGCAAAAAACAAAGAAAAGGGGGCTGTGAGCTGGTGGGCGAGCGACTCGAGTTGATATGCGGATTACGTAAGAGATTAGAGGTTGGTCCAGCCGGAGCTGCAGCTGCCTCGGGGACGGCCCGTCTTCTTCGTACTTCATAGACAACAGCTGACGCGAATCCTTTGCCTACTGCAAATCAGCAAACGCGAAACTTGAGCGAAAAGTCTCACATTAAAAGACCATTTTATACTCAGTGTTAAAGCCGAGGCCGTCAGACCGATTACGTTACAGAGCTTCAGCGAGTTGACCTTGACTTTTAACGGCGAGGAAGTCTAAACGGCGCCCTCCTCAAGTGCTTCTGATAGCAAATTCAGTGCTGTAGCTGGTTCCTCCAGCATTATCACAGAACCCGAGATGGTCGAGTTTATAAGATGCGAATAAGGAAGTTTTTAACGGATAAGTGATTGGATTAACTCACTCGATCAAAAGTCATCTCGCTTCGCGGCGTCGGAGTAGAGAAAACTGAGAGGAAAGCAAAACTTAGATTGACAGAGTTGCGCCCCTGGATTGCGTGTGTTCGCGGGCAATAGTTGCCGACTCTGACTTTAATCAGACGCAGTATACAACTACTGAGGTATCGGTACAGAAGGCGCAAAGAAAGCTAGCTGCTCAAGGGAATAATCGGGTAGGTTGCCCGAGTAGTGCGAGGAGGTCGAGGGCAGTAGCTTGCGTGCATCTTGATAAGCAAGCACACGCGAACGTGGATGGCCGAGAGGCAGGTGAAGTGGCATCCAACATATCGGGTCTGCTATCTCAGCTTGCGTTGGCGATAGATAATTACCATGGCTGTTGAATATACAATTATCTACACACGCAGCAGCCGTTCAAAAAAGAAAAAGGCTTGTGAACTAAGGCACGTGAAGAGCTCAAGTAGCTTTACGGTTGAGCAGTACAACGCTTTAGCTCGAGTGGCTGCTTTTACTCGAAGTCAACCCTAAATCATGCAACTAACTGTGAATCTCACTGGAAACCGTGACTCGCGGCGTCTGCTCGACAGTGACAGCTGCAGCGCACAGCTAGCTCATCTCTGAGATTTTAGACAAGGTTAGTTCACAATCTACGTTAACTACTAAACTACTTACTCGCAACTGTTCCGCTCTCCTTGACCTCCTTACACCTGTATTCTCTTCTACCGGCTCCTCGGAATATGCCGTTCAAGGTTTTCCTTGCCTCTGCGTCAGCCTCTTCCGGTGGCGATTTCTTTCTATCTTCCCGTGTAGTAAATTGTTGCGAGACCTTATTGCGTGCTCTGATAGTCTCCTCGCCGTATGTCAGTCTAGTAGCGTCTTTTACGTTTACATACGACTTCGCTTCCATTTACCTCACTAGGGTTCTTTTTTTAATCAGAAATAAAACGACAGAGCAGCCTGATATACTAGTTTACACTGAAACGATATGGAGCAAATCTTTCGTCGCACTCTATCAGTCCAGCCCGTCTTCTCCAGGCACTTATTTTGTAAACCTCAATCTAGTCAAGAGGCGCTGCGCTGCATTAACGCACCGCACTACTGAAACTCTCAGACAAGCGGCTTAGAATCAAACTCTAGTTAACTTGTTCACGTGCAATAGATGACGGTCACGACCTCCTCACTGTGAATCCTAGCTGCGCGCATCAGCTTCACTGTTTGTCCAATTCCATACGCGCGGATCAGCCAATCCCTCAGTCTCACAATCCGGCCCCTCTCCGGAGAAGATTTATCGCGTGACCTCCTATTATCTGGATTGTTTCTCGGCAAAATACGTAGACCTGGAACACCTATATTTTTTTTTACCTCGCTAGGAGGGAGCTTAGCTGATTGATTGGGAGTCCAGCGGTATGGGAACGTGAGCCGTACTACATTTTTACAGAATGTAATGCGAGTCTTTGTGCCGGCTGTTTGCCGTACGATGATGACATCGACCGATAGCAAACTTTACTGGTATATGAAAACAGAGGCATCTGAGCTTGCAGAAGAAGTACGTTGAGAGAAGCAGAAGAAAATTACAACCGGTCGGCTGGGCAGCTGACGGGAAAGGGGCTTGGATAGCGCTACGGGCACGACCGGCATCTGAGAAATATAGTCAAGCCGTAAGGTTTCCTTTTGCCGGGCCGCCACGGGGTTTATTTTGATTGTTTTTCAACCGTTTTTATATATTTGTTATGGATTGGAAACATCAAGTACTTCGCTACGCAGCTCATAGTTCTAGCATGCTGCAGTTTTAGCCGAGCGGTCGTGTACGATACGATAAGCCTAGCATGTCCGGTGAACTGCCGAAAGAACAAAATGTTTATAGTAAAGAAAGTTGTTCTATCTTATCTTTTGCTCAGGATTTCTTTCTTGTTTTGCTGGCCATTGATTAGTCTGCGAATACATTGATGCCTTGCGCTGGCTGCTCATCAGAGGCGCACTATGATTTACGGCTACTATAGCGCGAGTGCTATTCAACTCTCATCACGATGTTTAGGTAATAAGTAGAAAGGCTGGTATTCTTTCCTTAGCTCGCGGCATTACAAAAGTAACTTCTTCCAGTAGACGGCTGAGAACCCGAAGAGCATGTGTTCTCCGCGTCTTCCTAGGCAACGTTACTGCACTGGGCATCTGCAGGGGTTCCGGAGTACTTCCGCGAAGGTTCGTTGAGCTGCAGATATAATCGCCGGTGTGCATATCCATTCAACTAGCCCATTTATGTACGCTTTCTAATGTCTGACGCACGAAATAAGAACCCAAAAAGGGTCAGCATTTCCTTTCTTGCTCGTATGTCTCTCGGTGTCTTCGGTGTCTGCTTTCGTTAGCTCGAAATATATTGTTGCCTTTCTTGCTCCTTTTATTTCCTAACCCTGCCGCGGTCCTCTGCTTTTCTATACGAGGCCGTGTAAGTCATTAGGCAGGTGCTCGCATGCTTACTGATTTATATGCAACTCAAGCCGTTGGCGCCGGCAGGTGGCATCGTAATTCGAACATTTTCCAGACATCTGGAAACGGCCTGTGCACGATCGAATAGAATTGTTCCTTATCGTATATCTGTACTTTCTGCCCATCCATCCTAGCTCCTTTTAGCTCCCCTTTCTTACGCTCACTTGGCCAGGCCTGCTTGCTTTATGAAGACTTTTTATCCAGTTCGAGAATGAACTGTGAAAACGTCCTGGCTCTGGCTTTGTGTTACTTATTTGCACTACCCTCGTAGACCATCGTACATAGCTGTATTGGATGTCTCGTCCGTTCGGATGTTGATAAAAAAAGAATAAGAGAAAAGAAAAACAGTTTTTAATTAGACTATACACATTTTTTTCAAATGAGGCATTCAAAATTATTCCTTCGGATCCTCACTCTTCCCAGAGGAGCAGGCAGTAGCGCCAGCTCTCTTGCCTGGACTGCGATGACGCAGAAATGTCAATGCCTCAATCCAATAGGCCAACTAGCCCACTCGCCACGTACATTAACCCCTAACTGCCTTCCGCACGGAGCTCGCAAGCCGTGTGTTATTCCGTGGCCGTTGGAAGCCCTCGGGAGCCCATGCTCTTTAGGATTCTAAATGAAGTGTAAGATATGAACAAAAATCGCTAATATGTCCATAGTGATAAGGACGCAGCTGACCGAATTGCTTCGATCGGCCGGAAACGTGCTTAGCTTGTCTGACAAGTCTAATCGTCCAATCTCTTTGTGTCTTTTTCTTGTCTCAATTTGCCAAATGTCTTTCATACGATAAAAGCCATGCGCGGCTCTGTTGGACAGCCACTCGGGCGAAGGCGGCAAGAGAGTTCGCACACAGAACACAGAGAGCAAAGAAACTGCGAGGGTTGTACCAGTCCAAGGCACGGGCCGCAACGGTTTTAGACTTGACGTGCGGCGCGCACGTGAGCCGGCTGCAGTAGCTCTTTCCATGCCTTAGCCTCATTGGGGTGTTCTAGAGCTTGTCGACGTACCCGTTGTATCTGGTACCACCGAAGTCCTTCCTTGTGTCTTCCTTTCGCTGCATTACCCTGTCCTCGGTCTCTAAGTTCACTCTGCCTTTGCGAACTCGTCTATGGCTCGTCTCCATGTAGGTATATATATCTGCGCGGTCCGCCGGCTTGCCTGCTGTTCCAAAGCCTTGCAGTAGTCGCTTCCTCTCTTCTCTCTTTTTGCTATCCCTGAGTTGAAAATTTCTGAGTAGACAAGATCCCTTCGCGACAATGTCTGATTCACCACTACTTCCCTCTTACGAGAGCGGCTTCTCTACTCGCTCTCCTTCTCCGAGTCCCTCGACGGCCACTGTCTCCTCGGCAACATCATCGACCGTCGTCATGATTGCCTTGCCTGAGTGGACCAGCCAGCTTTCGACATCCAAGATCTCGCAAATCTGCGACAGCGCAAAGACAAAAGTCAGAAACCTACTGCGCCGGCAAGCTGCCGTTGCTTCAGGCAAGGGATGGCACGTACCGGCCAAGCTGCGCCTGGCGCTCGAGGTCTTCCTCGTCATCTACCTCCTCACTCTCCTGGCCAAGTTCCATCATTACGGAGTGATTACGCGTGAGCATCTGTTCTCGCTCGAGCTGCCCCTCTCGAGTGGCTCTGCCGATGAAATTCTCAGCAGCTCTGTAATATCTGACGGATATACTGCGCCGCACTACTTGCCTTTGCAGCGCGCAAAGGCTGACCATCAGATGAACGTGATGCTTGTCAACACTCCGAATTACCACTTCGAGGTCTTTGTGCCTATGATTGAGGCATTCAAGCTTATTGACAACGCAAACATCACTCTTGTGTCAACCGATGACGGCATGAACAAATGGGGTCTTCGCAATGCTGTTGAGCACGAGGTTAGTACCTTCCCCTTTTCCGATTTTAGGTTTCTTTTAAACTCCGGAATGCTAATTAAAGTTGTTTTGTTTAGCGCGGCCAGCTTCCCGTCATCGACGCTACAAAGACGCCCCTGGATTCCATTGGCGTGGTTCCGGACTTTATCTTCCTCGCCACATGTCCTGAGGACATGCGCGCGATTGGAAAGACTCCGCTGACTGCTCTTTTGTCGCAAGGCGCCCACGTCGTTTGCATTGTCCACGAAGCCCATCTCTGGGATTTCCATCATGTCGATCAGTACGCCAACGAGATCTCGTACATGCGTCCATGGATTCGCCGTGATCAGTGGCATTTTGCTGCACTCTCGCGCCATGTCCACACATTTATACGCGGCAATTTCCCTCGCTTCTTGGACATCGAGGGTCGTGACTACCGTCCGCTTTTGTTGCATCCTGTGTTTGATTTCGATGTTCCTACCAACCATGACTTCAATTCGAACGAGCCTTTCGCAATTATCCCTGGCAAGTTTGAGACCGGCCGACGAAATTACGACAAGATCTTCACAGAGTATGGACATTTGGATTGCGATATCAATCTCCGTCTTCTTGGATCGGGACCGATTCCTCGCATTGCCGAAGAAATGAATCCCAAGATTGGCTTTATCACCAACCTCAACTTTTTTGAGTACTTTGAGGAGCTGAGCAAGGGTGTCGCCATCATTCCTACCCTTGGTAACGAGCACTACTTGAAATCACAAGCCTCGTCGACGGTTGCTACAAGTATCATTGCCGGCACTCCGTTGATTGCCAGCCAATCGTTCCTCAATGCTCATTCTCAAATCCCTCTCGACGCGGTCTGGGTCCAAGGCGACGATGAGACTGAGCTTCAAGTTCTGCAGCGCGTCGGCCACTTGCCTGCGAGCGAATGGCAAAAGAAGAAAGACTTGGTCCTCAAGCTACGCAACTCGATGATGGCTGAGAATGTCCAGCGTTGTGCGCGTTTGCTGAACATTATCGGTGAGAACCGGTACGGAAAGAAACAGACCGATAGTGAAAAGAAAGCCGAACGGTCGGATGTGGGCGAGGCCGAGAAGATTGTGCCTACTTTACAAGGCTAGATAGATGAGAGAAGAAAAAGAAATAGAGAGAAATCAGGAGCATGTGGAATTGTTTGTTTTGGATATGGTGCTATTTGATATATTATGATTTTTTTGTAATGGTGTTTTTGATGATTTGTGGTTGTTTTACGCATTGGGCGGATCCCTTTCAAAGCCAGAGCTTTGCTAGAAGTAGTGTGATTGTACAATAATAATATACAGCATTTTAGTTAATTTACTCCACTTTTAGTCTCTATCGGTGTGCTCATCAAAATGAAGTAGCGACTCATGAGTGGATGAGTGCCTCGTTCCTCCATTGTTTGAGGCTGTCCGGTAAAGACTGTTTAATAATAATACAGCAGCTATCGAATTTGAGAAATCCATTTACAAACTGGTAAATTTACTGCATATGGTATCTTACTTCGTGTTAGACCTGGTGAAAAGCAAATTACTCTTTCGGGGCTACAAATTAGTTCTATTATGTAAGCAATGACTATGAGTCTTAACCGAGAATTGAGCGCGTCTGCCAACTTCGTCACTCCCATCGCTTATGATTTATACAGTAACCGACATCCTACTTTCTATTCAGCTGATCATTAGAATGGTCAGATCCCGCAATTTGCCCGAACATGTGTTTGTGTGTGTAGAGCGCTGCTGTCTCCAACTGCCAGCGCAGAGACGCGTTATTGCCAACGTGTCTGGGAGGCTATGCGTCATATGGCTCCAGATCAGGAGCTGGGAGATGCTCACCCAGCAATACCTAGGCAAGCTGTCGAATCGGTTTGCATAGGCATCGATACGAACAAGCTGTATTGTAGCAAGATTAGTCAGATTGTTATATCAGCCATTGCCGTTTTCGTCTGCATCCCCAGACGGTGCATTGCACACGCCGAAACACCCAAGTTGCGGTGGGGCAAGGGTAGACAAACCGCCTGCGTCACACCTACCTCGTGCCTCTTCGCAATGCCTTGATCTATCCTTCTCTTTTCCAGTGGTTGCTTTCTCAAGGGCTCTTGTACGTTTTTGCGCCCGACTGCTGGTTCTGTCGGTGTTTCTATCAGTCGCGCCTCTTGTGACTCAAGCATTTGTGTTACGATCCTCGTGTCAGCAGTTCGGACTGATTCACCAGTGATAATAATTCTACTGAGAGCAGATATACTTCTTGTTATAGACCAATAGGCTCACAGTAGATACTCCTAACGATGTCTGGTAGCTCATCGAGCTCGACGCACTCTGGGGAAGGCACCGAGTACTCCTTCGTCATGCCTTCGCGCGACATCGATCTTTCGATCTCGTCTGATCCCGATCTTGATCCTCGCGAAGCTGATTTGGAAAGCGAATTGTCTGAAATGTCAATTATAGGTGATGACGAGTTTAGCGATGATATTTCGTCATTCAGTGGTGGTAACTTTTCCGAGACCCAGTCTGAAAGTGCAGACCATGGAACTGAATGCGAAGCTAATGCTGTTTCGGAGTCTGTGATGACACCGTCGCGGAGCTCTACTGGAAGCTTTATGATTGATGATAGGGCAGATCCGTCCGTACTTCCAGGGGCAAATACGCTTATGGACGACTTGCCCGATGCTCCAGAGACTGAACTCAGTAGTTCTGTGGACTCTGCTTTCACAGTCCTAAGCGAGACCATCAAAAAAGAGAAATCAGCGTCCACTCTCCTTGCTATTGCGAGCTTTCTTAACGACTTTATAAACTCACTTCTATTCAGCCTGCGCACAATCTGGACGTGGGCTTTCGGTGGTCCCGCAGTCGTAATTTTTTCTGATGCCGATGGTTTCACACTGCCTAAACCGGTACATGACCAGATCTGCCAAATGTATTCTGCGACTGCTCCATCAGTCAACGCCTCTCCGAATTTTCCATCTTTGATTTCAAATTTGGTGGACTTCTTGTATTTCTCACCTTTGGCCGCATGTCTGAAGCACTTTTTTCCATATTTCATTATTGGACGTCCTCGCTTTATCGTCTATGACGACATTGAGCAGACTTCTCAAGGTGTTCCCATATTCAATTGCTCGGGAGTCAAGTATAAGTCGTCCGATGTTTTCCATCCGCGGCTGACTGAACGATATTTTCCCGATCTGGCAATTTTTTACTTCAGTGAGAATGCCCCGCGTGAGAATTCAAGAAGGTTGCTGCGCAGTCTAGAAATCTTTCGAGACGAAGTCAGGGTGTCTCTGTTCACTATCTACGAAAAGCGAGACGGTGCAGGTAGCCAATTTGGTACGGGTTTGGTTCCTTCGGGATCTGCTGAGCGGCGTGCGCCTAAGAAGTTTTATAAACTCGAGTTTGAGAGGCGTTCTGCTCGCGATTTACTCACCGAATTGATCCAAGATCGTCAACTTGAAGAACATGGCCCTACGTTCTACAGTTATGAGCATGTCAAAATAATGATGACCAAGCAAGTGAGTAAATTTTGGAATGCAGGATTCATGAGCAGATTCAGCTAATGGTGATTTACAGAAAAACCGATTTGTCAATTTCCTCTCTGGTATCGATACCAAGATGGTGATTCGTATGGCCGGCATATCAATTATGGCAGTTGGACTTGCCGCTCATTTTATCAGTACTCTTACAGAAAACCACGAGTTTGGATTACATGCTATTGATAACAGTATTCTAGTCCAGTCTCCAAAGTCAATTACGATGTCGTCGTCATTCTTACCATCGCACGCCAGAGTTGACAATTTTGACGTGCAACATGTGCAAGAGGCATATTCGCAGAAGTCAAAAGTATTCGCAGTTAAGAAAGCGTTCGAAGAATCTGCCTTGATCACTGTAAATCGTGAAGATGCCTGGGGTACGGCTAATGTTACGCTTGAAGTATATCTTGGCTCTCATCTTGGTCCTCATGGCGTTTACGTTAAGCGCTGGTATTTGGTTGAGTTTGAAAAGAAATCTTGCCCGGTTATCTCTGCGCATCAGTTTGATGATGCTGTCACCGGATTTAAAGACGCCCTTGGCTCTTATAGTCAGCGATCTAAAAGCGCATTGAGAGATAGCGCTTGTAGAATACAAGATGGCGCACATAAGCTGAAAGAAGCTGCCGCCCATCAGGCCGGAGAGTTTCGTCCTGTGATCAAGACATGGCAAGAGCAGATTGCTGGCAAGAGTGTCCGAGCAAAAGATTATTCGGAGAAAGTTCTGTATCCGGAGATCCAGCGCGACTGGGTCAAGATGATCAAATTTAGCAAGGCGACTGCTGAAGCGTCAAGTAAATTGAGCGCGAAGGCTGCTTCCAAATCGAAGGAGTGGGCGCTTGAATTCCAGGAATCATCTGTGCCTCAAATTAAGCAAGCGGGTGAAGAAACACTGAAGACTATAGGCGATTTGTCAAAGAAGGCTAGCAAAAATTTAGCTAACTTCTGGCACGAGCAGCGTGTTAAGGCTTCCAAAAACGCAAAGAAGAAGTCTAAGGGTTTGTTCTAGAGATTAATCTGTTGATTTCTAGTACAAAGTTCTTCGTCGTCGCCAGCTTCTTCATTATGACCTCTACAGTGTGAAGTTGCGATTACTTTAAGGGAAGGAAGTTTTGTTTCGGTTTTTTATATGAATTAAATGGTGTTATATGGGATATGGTTATGTTCGGTGTCTTGTTTTCAATGTATTGCTATGCGCTGCGAGATCTTGTTCGATGAGCAACGCAGAGCAATTACTGTTTTATAATTTTATATGTCTCGTGTTTTGGACGCGCGCAACTTGTCTACGTTAATATATGGTATATGAATGAATGGAATGAAGCGAAAGACAGCTCCATGCCGATAGGAACTAGAAGCCAGATTAAGCAATATGTTCTAGTTCTCCTGTTGGCCTGGGCCGCCCGTAGCTATTATACAAAAGCAATTGACAGTCAACTTTGGTTGCGCATCTGCAATATTTAAAGGGTCAGGTGTAGACGATTGGGTCAGGGCATTAAATTGAGCCAGAGCGCGTCTGGGAGCTAGTAGGAACTGACATCATCTCAATCTGATTTCAGCAATTCAGCCAGTCTCACCACTTGATCAGCAATTTCAAGGCCACTTGGAGAGGATATATGTCTGTGAAATTGAGCGCTGATGCGTACCGAGAGATACTTCCTGCGATATCTGAAGATGCAGGGTTCAGTTTACCGGAGAAGCGCATCCATACGGGTGAAGACTTGAGTTTTTTCAAGTCGACAACTGCTTTTGCGCGGATACAGTTTTTGCTAGCGTATATATCTGATAATGTGTCGGAAGTTGAGATACCGCAGTCTGCAGAAGGTTTGTCGAACGGAATTGACGGGATCATGTTGATTTTGACGAAGATGGATAGCTTGGTTGATGAGGTTGCTCTATTGACCGGCCCGCGACGGTTTGGCAACCTGGCTTTCAAAACATGGTATGCAAAGGTTGAAGAAGCAATCAATTTGCTAATCGCAGATTTGCTGCAGAGTAAAAATGTGGTTGTGTCGGCAAAAATCGAACTTGCTGCATACTTGATGGCGAGTTTAGGATCTCTGCAGCGATTGGATTTCGGTACTGGCCATGAGCTTAGTTTTCTGGCTTTTTTCGGTGGATGCTTGTTTTTAGGACTACTGGATTCAGATAATGGAGTTTCTATTGGCGGAAAGGAGATTCTATGGATATTCGCGCATTATTTCCAGATCATTAGGAAAGTCGTCAAAAAATACACATTAGAACCGGCTGGTAGCCACGGAGTATGGGGACTAGACGATCACTTTCATTTACCGTATATCATTGGTTCTGCGCAGCTGAAAGGAGTGGAAGAGCGGTATGAAAAGCCGGATCAGAAAAAATCAACGAGACCGTCGACTACGAAGAAACCGCGAGATATGTCAGTCTACGGCATGCCTCGACCATCTGCGATTATGAATTCGGAAATCGTCGAGGATTTCAGAGATAAAAACATGTATTTCGGGGCAATTGCATTCATATACGAGGTAAGTTTCCGCCGACAGCTATTATTGGAAGACAGCTAATAACATGTTAGGTCAAACGTGGGCCCTTTTTCGAGCACTCGCCTGTCTTGTACGACATTTCGGGTGTCCCATCGTGGGTTAAGGTGCATTCTGGACTACTGAAAATGTATAATGCTGAAGTTCTCGGGAAGTTCCCTGTTGTCCAGCATTTTGGATTTGGCGGTGTTCTTTTTCCGTGGTCGCCATTTGAAATTCCTGCGGAGTCGCCAGCAAATTGACCTCTGCCTTGCGTAGTGCGTAGCTTTGTATATAGGTTTGTATAATACAGTTTTGTTTTGTATCGGTTATACGCATTCGATGAGCCATTGCAATCGAAGTTTCATTTAATAGTACAAAACCTCCCAGTAAGTCTTTTATAGTACATTAGTCGTCGAGCGGTACTCTACATCTGGACACTTTTTCCTTTCGTCAAATATTTTACATCAAGAATATCATTCCTCGCTCGCCCCTCCTTCCGCGCTTGGTTCTCCTCCCGGGATTAGCTAGATCGAACAGTTAGACAACCATGCTTATTGTGTTCATCAAGGATATACGGTACCATGCAGATATTGTTGCCGTTCAGTAATATCTTGGAGAGATGTGTCTGGTTTCCCATTGCGTCACTAAGCAAAGCACCAGTTAGTCCTCCGTTCATGTATATATAGCTAGATAGTATTTGACTTACTATTCGGTAACATCTGAAAGAACCATGTCTGAAAATGAGCACATCGAATTAGTTGAGCTTCATACATTGTATCATTGTAAATGCTTCTTACTGACGAAATCGTCAAACCCAAGTAATGTTCCGCTAAATTCTGTCATACAATTTCCTTAGCTTGACTCCATTTCTTAATAGTCTCAAAATCTTCATACCTCTATCGGTCTTCATGACAACCCAGATTCTTGATCCCACGCACTTATCAACCAGCTCTGCACGAAAAAAGCCGTCAATTCCAGCCATCCTCGTCACATTGTCAAAATCTTTCACAATTATTGCTCACCTAAAGGAAGTAATTGTGAAGTGGCCATTTTGAAAGTCTTAAGGTGTACTCTGTAGGTGAATGGTCTACTTTGCGGGAAGTTCAACACCTGCGTTCACCAAGGCAGAAGCAGAGACCTAACCCTTCAATATGAGCAACTCCCAAAGCTTAAATTTTTCTGAAGCGCTTTGCTCCCAATTGTAGATATTCTTTTCTTGATTTTCCAGCTTTGCGATCTTGATTTTATCATCAGGTACAGGCCTAAGCGATATCTACTATCATCATCTATTTGTGTTAGGTTGTGATTGTATCTTTGGTTGAGAATCTCGCGGCAAAAATGGGCAAGGCAAGAAAGACTCGGAAGTTTGCGCAAGTGAAGCGTGTAATGTCTAGTAAAGAAGTAGCAAAGTGAGTCCAACAAAATCTAATCTCCACAAGTAATTAAGAAAAGAGTGTCTTGCTAACTTGTATTTGCCATAGGAAAGCGCAAAAGAAGGCCGAGCCCGAGAAGAAAATGAAAGATAGCGAGTTAATCAAGGAAATGTGAGTGGCGTATATCTCATATATAAGTATTTTTCACATACTAATGTGTACATTCTAGTCCCCAAATGTCCTCGGCTCTTTTCTTCCAATACAATCAATCGCTCACACCACCCTACCAAGTCCTGATCGATACCAATTTCCTCAATTTTAGCATACAAAAGAAAGTCGATTTATTTCGCGGTTTAATGGATGCGCTATATGCAAAATGCATACCTATAATCACAGACTGCGTCATGGCAGAGCTAGAGAAATTAGGGCCGAGATATAGAATAGCGTTGAAAATAGCTAGAGATGAAAAAATCGAGAGGCTTACTTGCAGTCATAAAGGTACATATGCGGATGATTGTCTTGTGCAAAGAGTGATGCAGCATAAGTGCTATATAGTAGCGACCAATGATGCTGATCTTAAGCGACGTCTACGAAAGATTCCCGGCGTGCCGCTTCTTAGTGTTGGATCTCATTCTTATGTGGTTGAGAGGTTACCAGAAGTTTTCTGATTCATGGGTATACTGGCTTATTTCTTTAAAAGTTTCTTGTTTTTTTTTGGGGCAGAGATGGGAAAGGCTGCATTTGTAATATAGTGAATTGTAGACCGGTTTATCAGGCATCGTTAGAGCATGTGGCATGACGTATATTTATTACAATATCTATACAACAGATATCTCGACATAGCATAAGAGGTGACAGCTTCGACATTTCTAAACGCATCATTAAAGCTATATTTCTATCGACAAACTTAACAATTCTACAATTCACTTCTTAATCCAAGCGTTTCCGGTAGGAGGTTGAGGAACCTTCAGTCCATACTGGGCAGGAATATCATAGACACGGTGGTACGAGTTAAGATTCTTGCGGCAAACGATCTGGAAACAGCTAGCGCCGCCCTGGCGAGAAGTAATAACTGATGACGCCAAAAAGTATTCCCAAATACGGAACCAGCGAATGCCATACTTGTTGATGACGTTGTCCTTGTTCGCCATCCAGTTTCTATACCACTTCCAGAGAGTAGACGAGTAGTGAACGCCGATTGTGTCAACACTCGCGATCTCGAATCCAGCACCCTCGAGCTTATCAATCACGAATCCGAGAGGAGTCGATGCGTCGGCACCGGGAAAGATGTATTTGTTCATAAACAGACCCCAGATGAGATCTTCGTATTGCCATCCTTTACGAAGACCAGCGATCTGTAAGATGAAAGTACCGTCGTCGTCAAGCATGTCATAAACTTGGCTAAGAAAGGCGCCAAACTTGCGCACACCAACGTGTTCAGCCATCTCAAGGCAGGAGATCTTGTTGTACTTGCCCTCGGCGGGGAGAGGAGTGTCACGGTAGTCAAGACAGAGGATCTTGCTCTGGTCGGTGGGAATTCCAGATTCAGCAAGACGAGTGTTACCCCACTTAGTCTGGTTCTTTCCAAGAGTGATACCAGTGACATGAGCACCGTACTGAGTTGAAGCAAAGTTGGCAAGAGTGCCCCATCCGCAGCCAAGGTCGAGAAGACGATCTCCTTTCTTGAGTTGGAGCTTTTCGCAGACAATGCGCAGCTTGTTGTCTTGCAATTCCTCAAGAGTCTCCTCACGAGTAATATCGCTGATAACTCCAGAGGTATAGATCATACGCGGACCAAGGAACCACCCGTAGAAATCATCACCGCGATCATAATGGCCACGAACCTGTTCCTCATCTAGACATAGTTCTATATTAGCAATTTCTGGGACAAATGGCTCAATTGACATCATAGTCGGATAGACCGACCTTGCGAACGAGTATGCATGATAACCTCCGGCATCATTCCAGTCAGGAAGAACTTGTAAAGCGACAACGTGAATCTGAAGCTAGCCCAGTCGTGACGGTACTCGAGAACGTCAAGACAATCGCCCTTGAACGAGACCTTGTTATCAAAGTAAAGCTCGTGGAAAGTCTCCATCGGGATCTTGTGGTTTCCAGAGTACTTCTTTGCGAGCTCGGGGGTGTGGAATTCGAGATAGCTCTCGACGCCCTTGTTTGGCAATTTGACCTTCTCGTTGATGCGCGGCGAGAAAGTAGAGAAAATCGTCCAGAACGACGCAAGAACGGGGATCCCTAAGATGACAAAAAAGAAGAGGAAAGTCTTGAATCCGCCGCCGACCTTACGCGTGAAGTAGTAAGGAATTGAAAACAGCAAGAAAAAGAGAAGGTAGTTGTTGAAGTGACGGGAACCGGGACCGTCTGCAGGCAATGGTGCATTTTTGATAGCAGGCGAGTCCGAGGTCTTGACTCCGCATTCGTCTGAAGCAGGCGGAGGCGGAGGCGCCGGGGGAGTGTCGACGAAAGTGAACGAAGCCGACATTTTGGTGAAGCAACTGGGTAGAGAACAAACAAGACTGCAGACGACGTTTGGCCGACGCGGTCGGGGCACGAGTCACAAGTCACAACGAGTTACAAATGGCAAACTCTAATGCAAAAATAGTGCCAGGGGGCGCTTTGTGTTTACATAGGCCTTGCACCCGGTCTCTTCCCACACAGGCTACTGTTTTCGCTGTTTTTTACCACCGCCGTCCGTGTTCTGCAATGAAGCGATCACTGTTATACTTACTGCTTGTTGCAGTGCTGGTTAAAGCAGCCATAGCCCAATCTGTGTCCTCTTCGGCCACTTCAACTTCCTCTGATTCCTCGACTGCAACCACCTCTTCTTCCTCTACAGCTGCGACATCCTCCGGGTCTTCAACTACATCTGTTGCCTCAACTTCTTCGACTACGTCCACTTCTAACGTTCGAATTACGCAGTCGAACTCTCTCAATGACGCGACGTCTTCGACCTTTGCTCCCCCTTCTCTGACGGCCACTCTCTCCTCCACTATCGCATATCCCACGCCGACGATCCCAGTAACGACCGGAAACCCTTTTATTAAGGATTCTACTGCACCCGAAGGTACAGTCTTCATTGCCGTTGGCGCTTGTCTGGGTGCAATTGGGCTTGCAGTCCTAGCTTGGCGCGGAATGGTCGCTTATTCACTGCACAAGTCACTGCAGTCAACTATAGCACCTGGCGCTTACGTTTCTGACGCAAAGAGCAAGTCTGGTCTTTTTGGCGGCGCTAAAAAGGGCGGTCCTGGAGCACACGCGTATTATGCGCCAGGACCGGTGAGTAATGTATCTCTGGATGATTTGACTGCCGCTGGGAAGGTTGCTAGCTCAGCGCGTCCTGGTACCATGTACGAAGATTTCAAACCGGCCTCAGGCCCTTCGTTCAACCGCAATACATTTTACTCTCCAACTGCGAACGCGATCGGTATGACGGCTGGTAACGCAACTGCAGCCGACGCACATCTATCTGCTCTCGGTCAAACTGGCCGAAGCTCGACATATCTTCCAGCAGGATTTTACAACGGAGGCAATATGTCGTCTAATATCAATTTGTCAAATAGAGCGTCGACGCTGCCGATCCAGCGATCAGATAGCCCTCAAAGCAATGTGAGATCGTCAGCCATGAATCTGAATGTTCCTCCTCAGCCGGGTCAGCGCGTTCCTAGTGCTTATTTGGATAATCTGTTGGCGGGCGATCGTATTTAAGCATTTCATTTGTGCTTCTTGAATTATGTTTTGGAAAACGGGTGGTTTTTGCGTACTAAGTTTCTGGCTTTATACGAAGTTGTGTGCTGGTTATGACCAGAATATACAAGAGCCACCAAATGTATTTCAGTCAGGCCGGCTTAATGGGAATGCTTAACTCAGGAATGCAGAATTATGAAATTATGATGTGTATATAGAGGCGTTAGATTCATGGATATGTTATGTTTTGTAATGGTGCAGAATGGAAAAATGCATTTTTTAAGGCAATAACTAAAAGAAAAAGTCATAATACGTTTATTAATAGACGATCAAATCATCTATATTATCATAACATCAATGCGAATGACTCGCCGAAACCACAGCTATCGAATCACTATACATATATACTGAGCACACGACACAGCTTCCGCTCAAATCCACGAAGAAGCCAGTCTAAAAGGCTTCCAGCTGCTTATTTATCTCTTCAAGCTCAGTCTTAGCCTCAGAATACTTGATGGACATCTCCTCAAACTTCTTCTCCCATGAATCGACTTCGGTCTCCAAACTCGAGACCTTGCGCTCGTATTGCTCGGCCTTGACGTCAGTCACACGCAGTCTGTAGATGGACAATTCGGTTAGCTTTCATTCGTTCATGAGATAGTCAATCACAAGCCAATATTAATTGACTCGGCAGATATTGAATACGTACTTCTCGGTAGTCTCGCGCAAGTTCTTGTCAGCCTCTTCCAGCTCTTCCTCAAGCTGACTTATCTTACGCGTCAAAGTCTCATTCGCATTGCCATGCGCAGCGCCATCCTCGGCCGCAGACTTCGCCTCACTGAGCTGCTTCTCAAGCTTATCGACTTCCTCTTCTAACAGGGAATTCTTGTGCGTCAAAGAAGTGATTTCCTGCTCTTTGGTCATCAAGTCCTGCTCGAGAGCTTTGACACGCGCAGTAGCTTCGTCGGCCTTATCCTGAGCGGTCTCCGCTTCCAATCGGAGAGCACTGATACGCTAAATAATGAAAAAGATTGCGTTAGTATCAATCAATACCATAGACACAAAATACACCAGAAGGAGCGTATTGATCGGATGCAATGGATGAGATTTCTTCGCGTTTCTCTGTGCATCGCGCGCGATAACCCTTTAACAGAAGGCGCTTTTTGCACACGTACCTCCTTTAGCTTGTCCATCATAGACATTTTCGGGTGATTCGAATAGTAATTAGTGTTATACGTAACAAAAGGACAATCCGACAGAGCGTAGCTGAAGATTGACTGGAGACGAGACCGGAAGAGTGCGAACGAGGCGGGGGCTTCTACTTATAAAGGGGTCTTCACTAACAAGCGAGTCTCCAACTCACCGCTCACAAAAAAGAAGCTGCGTGGTGCATGACGCGCGTTGCCTGGGAAACCGTGCGTTGTAAGCAACGGGGTTGGTGTGCATTTTGTAAACAATGAAGTTGCGCCTGCGTCGCCAAACTCTCTCTTCCACTTCAACGGTAGTTTGTCACTTTAATCACCACTCAAACCGCATATTCAACACTGCTACGTGATTAAACATTATTGAATGACGCAGGTATATCACGACAAGGAGAATCAGGTCGTCTTTGCCCCTCCAAGCAAAAACGCCATTGGCAGCACAGCTCCAAAGACACCATTTGGCAAGAAAGCAAACAGCGTGCGGACGCCATTCGGAGCCAAAGCAAACGAAAACACGGTTATCTCTTTTAATCCGAATAAAGGAGCAGCTGAGAAAAGCTCATTCAAAACTCCATTCAAGACGCCTAATGGTGAGTACGACGTGATGCGATGGCCTGTGCTATTAGAGGTCGATAGCTGATAGCAGTCATGGTTCTAGAAAAGCGAGTTCCGCTCGGAGGAAAAGACACAAATGCAAGACCACGGATGACGCCATTACAAACTGGCGGATTGAAAAATGCGAAATCTACTATAAAACCGGCCTCTGGTGGTCGTAGACGCACGAAGCAGGCAACACCGTCGAAAGAAGCGGTGTCGGCACCTGTTGAGGCAGTGCAGTTCTCTGACAAGGATTTGCCTGATATTGAATATATGCCTCCGCGTGCTGTCGGTATGAAGTGTTTTTGTTGTTTTCTTTATAATTTAGTGTCGTGTACTAAAATGCTTAGAATTGCCGTTTGTGCCCGCCGACTTTGAACCAATTGACCATGACGCTCTCCGCGCAGCGATCACGAGTCCAGATATGATCACAGATTACCTGTACCCACGAGGCAAGGACGGTAAAACAGCAATGGAACGCAAAATGGACGAATATTCAAAGCCGCCGAAACAGGAAATGTACTTTGACGACAACTTATCGATAGGCGAAGATGGAGTTTATGATTTCGAACGCCCATTGGATTTGGATAGTGATTTAGAAGATCTGCAACTGAACCTAGAGCAGGAGTTGAAAATTGACGATGACTTTGACTTCGGCGCGTCAAATTAGTGTGAATGGCTTGTGGGATTTATGTGGGATTGTTGCTTTGATTTGTATTTGTTTCGGTGTTCAGGTTGAATCATAAAGAGAGATATGGTTATGGGAGGTATATAAACTGTTTAAAGAAAGCTATCTGTTGCACTTTTTCAAAAACATCTTGTGATACGCTGCTCTCATACTAATAGAGCGACTGAACCATTTCAACTACGTGCCGAAAAATCGGGTTATCTTCGTCTCCATGGAGTCCATGAAGCGCAAGCTGTCTGGAATCTTCATAAGGCACTTTGTACATATTTAACTTTGTAGTCAACCCGAGAATCTGAACTAAATTTTCAATCGCCGTGGCAACTGCATGAGCGTTCGTCGAGGTGTCCGCGTTGGCATCAGGAATTATACCCAGGAACGGAAGTGCGCGTAGAAGCTGCTTGGCCGCTAAGGGATCATGTTCGGCTTTCAAGTGCACGACGGGAGCGAGGGTGATGCAGGATGTGATCCCTGTAAAGAAAGAAAGTTAGTCTGCGCGTTGGGAGTGGGAGTAAATTGATGTACCGTGAGGAATTGCGTATGTTGCACCGAGGCCGTGGCCTAAACTGTGGCTGTTTTACAGGTTCAGATCTATAATCAAATTAAGATAGCAAATGAGGGCTTACCTAAGACCAACGCTTCCGCCCATCATATATCTAGGGAATAAGCTAAGAAATCCAGCATTCATCAGAACCTGAGCGATTTCAGCGTTTTCTGGATCGTCCTTTAGTTTCGGAAGATACGCAAATAGTGTCTGTAATGCAAAAAGGGCAAGTGGCTTATACGGCATCTCGGGAACATTCTCAGCATAGAGTGTCTACATCATGTTAACCGGCTTTCAAGAATTACTCAAAGTAGTAACTAACGCACCTCAATAGCATGGTCAACGGCCCTCATACCTGACGACAACGCCAATGTCAACGGCGTATATCTCAGCAGTGCACCATCGTAAATGATTGCGTCAACAGCAATCTCGGGTCGAGCAAATGCGACCTTTTGTCCTTGCTCATCTGTATAGCCGGCAGCTGGTGTTGTTTCGGCAACGGATAGTGTAGTCGGGATGGCGATCAGTGGGGTCTTTATGGGAGAGGACTCAAAGAGAAAATTGACAATCAACTTCCCAGAACTATAAAATGTTAGGACTATGCGTGGATGTACTGAGAAGAAAGTATAGACTGACTCAATTGGACTACCGCCTCCAATGACTAGAATACCATCAGAACCAGTTTCTTTGAACAGCTTTAACGCGTTTCTGATATCTGCAATCTAAGCAATAGTTAGCAGCCAAGCGCTTGTTTAAAAACACACAAACAAACCTACAGGAGCGTGCTGTTTGATATCGCTGAAAACCACAAGGTCATCGCGTCCAATGACTGCCAGCAGTTCCTTGATCAAAGGCGTCTTTGTCTTGATGGAATTGCCAGTCAAGATAAATGGTTTCGTCACGTTGAGAGACTGAAGGACAGAAGAAACCTTTGACAAAGCTCCAACTCCGTACTCAACAGTGTTGATCGTTCTGTATAGTTCGCTGTCAGTAAAGCTATGTTAACAATTGAACATGATGTACGTACGCGGACTGTTTGTAGGTCCCTGGTACAGTTAAAAGATCCATGGGAATCGCTAATTTGAATCGGCAGACACTAGTATAAACACAATCTGCAAAATCCCTGGTACTGATTTCATTCCAGACAACACAGAATTCTATATATCCCCAAGTCAAAAGACTTCCAACAAATGATCAACTTGAATCCCCGCAAATGATTATTCATCGCGGGTGTTGCCGCTAAATCAGCTCAGGAGTTAACATTCGCTTACAAAAGTAATTGGGTTTCGTAGACCGACGTCATAGCTGGCCATCACACTAGCGCATGCGGCCGAGGAGGATCGTCAACCATCAATAAATGATACTTCTCTCAGGTCCAAGCTAGTCAATCGTTTGCTCTTTGCAATCCTTCAACATACTCTGCCGTACAAAAATGTCTATGTTCTTGTTTTCTCGGTTTAGCGCTTTATCATCGCGGTCATCAATCGGCGGAGGAGTACGCACTAACTTCGCTTCGTCCGCCAGACAGTCGGTTCGTTCGTCTACGCCGCGGTTCTCATCAACATTTCTTGCTGCAGGCGCTACAGTATCTGCTGTTGCCTATACCCAATTGTTCAAGCCGCCTATATTATGCGACTACGCCGTTCGTGGGACGGGCAGAGACGTGTACGCTTCGGCTTCGAACGAGCTGAAGGCCGCGTCCGCTGAAGCCAGAAAGTCGCGTATTGATTATAGAGAGCTCTCCATCGGCAGTTTTGCTGGTCTCTTTGCCGGCTTTGTGGTTGGAAAGCTGAGTAAACTGCTAGTATTTATTAGCAGCAGCACTTATTTGTTTCTCCAGGTACGTCACAGGCTGCTTTTTGACTGGGGAGTCGATCCATCGACAATTCACCATGCCGGCGTTTTCTTCTATTATACTTGGGTCGTTTCGGTATCTGACCTTGTTCTGCAGTTTCTCGAGAGCAGAGGTATGATTTCGATGCCGTATAACTCGTTTTATTCGTGGGCGAGAAAGAGATACGGTAACAGGGAACTCATTCTTGAGAATATCTCGTTCAAGGTCGCATTTGCTTTGGCGGCTATCGTGGCTGCTGCCAATGCGTGAAGAATGAACTGCAAGATATCAATCGCCTAGACATTCATGAAATTCATCTTTTTTTGAATAAATAAAATTCTCATTAAAACATTAGCTTTTACAGCCCAAGTGCTCCTATCAACGCCTTCTAGTGCCGCCAAAACCAGTAGACTGCCTCGGCGACGATTCTTCAGAACTTCTACTGCCAGGACTCATAAACCTACTACTCGGTCTAGGCGGCTCGTAGCTATCGTAAATCGAGTTCTCTCTATACCAATTCGCTCTCTGCGCCGTTCGGCTCTGATTGCCTGCGAACCGATTGTATAAACCAGCACCTAACGCTCCAGCACCTAGACCAGACCAGAACCCTGGTCGCCAGTTTCCTTGCTGAGCCTGTTGCCATTGTCTTTGCTGCTGCTGCTGGGCGTAGGAGAAAGCTTTGCCGCCTCCGCCTCCGCCTCCGCCTCCGGAGTATGGCGGTGGAGGATCGTCGTTGTTATCATCGCCGCCGAAGAAGTTGCTGAAATAGCTACCTGGGCGGCGGCGGGACGATCCCGTAGAAGGTCTAGACAAATAACTGCTTACCATGTAGAGTAGTACGCATCCCATGATAAACCAGAACCACGTAGTCAGAGCCGAAGAAGTATCTGTGAGACAGTTAGCATTTTAAGAATGGAGACGGGTGAGATTCGCAGCAACTTGCCATCGCTGTAGATATCGGAAGGAGAATATCCAAATGCTTTCTTGCCGTATCGCTGTCGCCCAATGTCTGTGAGGTGAAGCGTATATTCGACACCGCATGAGCCTTTCAAGATATACGGATCATCGGCATTTCTGTATCCCTCACAAATGACATCTGTCCTGCCAAGTCTATTTCTCAAGTTAGTATCGTAATATGTATATATATAGATTAAAAGCAGCGTACTTAAAATATCCCGGCAAATCAGCAACACAACTCCACTGCACATCCTCAGGCCCGCCATCACCAGCTCCCATATTCCGACACTGCATGACTTCAACCTCATACAGCCCTTTTGCATCGCCGCCGACGACTTTCAACTGGGGAGCGGGTTTCAGCCTTCGGCCTGCTGTCTTTCCATCTTTGCGCAGCGTCAGTGTTTGTATTTGTGAGGGCAGGATCTTGCCCTTGTCTGGGTTGCCAAAGGCGGACACGAGTGGGATGATAACCAGAACAAATAAAAACGTGTAAATGACCCGGTATTTGGTCACCCTCATTATGCGAAATCGACTGTGCTGGCACAAACGTATGTTATATACAATAAACGTACAAAATAGACAACACCAGAGATAAAGCGAATTATAAGGCGAAGAAATAGAGGTCAATAGAGATCAGGACGCGTGGTAATATCCAATTAGTCGCGTGGCCAACTACCGCCGCACGCTTAAATTGGGAGATGGCAGCGGCGCAGTCGAATATTCTACAAAAGTACGCTGATTATACAAGTAAAATGTATTTCAAGCATAACCATTTACAAAACATAGGCAATAAACTTGCAGAGAAATGGCAAGAAAATAATTAAAGCACAAAAAAACGCGACAAAGAAAAGCAGCGATTCTTCTCGTCTCACATCCTACAACCGTCAAAGCCCTTAATCCTCTGCATGCATATAAGAAAGTAAGCCTTAGATCGTTAAGACGACGACATTCCACTAATAATCCATGTTAGTACACCGCCTGCAATAAAAGTGATAAAGAAATCACTTACGTAATCGACAGATCTCGCATTCCCTGAAGGACCTGCTCAACTCTGGTATCCAGATATCCACCTGCGTACTCTTCTCTGGTACTAGGATCCAGATATTGCTGGACCTGCGCCATTCTAGTATATGCCTCCGAGCAGAATCTAAGCTGGATTTTAACCAGAGCCTCGAATGAAGGATCGAGGTAAGGAACACGAATATCAATCAGCTGAGGCAACTCAGTAGTAAGCTGACTATTAAGTTCTTCGTAGACCGCTCTGGCCATCTCGGCTTCCTGTTCAGCTTTAGGAAGCTTAGCTACGTCGTCGGCAGGCTTGTCGACGAGCTTGCGAACTTTAGATCGCATAGCGTCATAGTCGAGCAACTTGTGATTCCGCTTTTTGATAGCATCATTGATGTCCGGAAAGTACGACGTGAAGCGCGAGATGGGTTCCAGAACAGTAGCACGGTAAGGGCCATCGAGAGCTTTGACGGTGTCGGCATCGAGATCTTCGACTGCGGTGCGGTAGTATTTGCTGACGCCATCGTTGGCGCCGGATTCGCCGTAGAAAGCGTCAATGGTTTCCGCGATTCGAGTCTGCGCGGCGGTCATCGCTGTTCAAAAATTAGAATCACTTTCAAAACAAATCATATGAAATAATAGTAAGCGTACCGCGCAAAGAGTCCAGGTATCCCTTTGCTTCCTTCTGCAGCTTATTTGCGGCAGACTCCAGACTGCAGACAGCGTCAGCAACAAGAATGCATTATCGAGACACATCAAATCCAAACTCACGTCCTAAATCGCCGCTCTTCAAGTTCAAATTCTCTGTCGATGGTCTTCTCGATCTGACCAGTCTTCATCATGACCTACATTATAATGGATTGGTTAGCCACCAGAAGTCGCGCTATATGGCTGTATGCAACACCTTCTCGGGGCGGACCATATAGTTGATCGTGCTCATACAAGAGTTGCAACGGTCAATAAAAACATAAGTAGGTGCATACCGTAGTACCGGCCCGATTGACGGCTTTTTTGAATCCAGACCAACTCATGATGTAGATGTGGATGATATGACAGACGAGACGAGGTAATCAATAGTTTCACCGCAATCAGCAGTTTCAGCACCAAATCAGAGAGGAGTTCAAATTCGACTCTTGCAATCAGACAATCAGCCACTGCTAGAGCAAAGACGCAGGAGTAGCAAAGCAGAGGGCTCCTGTGGTGATGACGTTCGCGTCGCAAAAGTGGCTTGGCCGGAACTTGCGGCCACTTGGTTGAAGCCCCAACCCTGGCGAACAAGTTGTACGCTCGCTCGCTCTCGAGACTGCGGACGGTGGAGAGCCAGTACAGCAAGCAACCCACGATGTCCAAGGGTCTGCCGCCTCTGGTTCCCGAGTCTGGCGGAGCTCGTGCTGGATCGGCTTTAGATCCTGCCGCTGTTTCTTCTATGCGAGACTCGCCGAAGGGCAACGATGTGCTCCAGGTCACGCCGGATCCTACGCTCGTCGTGAAAACGACCCTTCTTCAGTCGACTACATCGCCCAAACGTACCAAGGGGACAAAAGTCTTCATCAATCTTACTAATACCTCGGTTATCAGAATGCCTACTAGTGCGGTTCTCCTTTCCTTGTCTAGTGCGGTAGAGAATATGCTAATTTGCTCGGATGAGCAGGATCAAACGGATCCAGCCTCGGAAACGCTGTAGTCATTACGGGAGGCGATTTCGTCGACGTCGATAATAGTGCGTACTCCATTGTAGTTTGTAATACTTGGGTGCTAACTCAATTGCTCTTTAGAGGGCGACAAGTGCCTTGTCTTCGACTGCTGTATTAACACTGAGTATATTCTGTTTGACCAGCGACGCAGCATTGCACCGGTTCAGATCCCTATTCTTGCAGAGTTTTGCATAAACACAATCTCCAGGACTTACAATGTGAAGTTGTCTAAAGGTAAACCCCTCTCCAAAGAAATTAAACAAAGCGCTGACTCTAATTCTTGCGACGCAGACTATAAATTGCCTAAATTGGTATACAAGGGCAACAACGGCGTGCCGCGCAAAATATCACTTAAACCCAGCCAACGACGCGATAACGGAGGATATGACGACGATGTTGACGATGTTGATGACGACGAAATTGGTGAGCTTGGTGTAGCTGCGACACTGGAGAATGCGGTTAAAGAGCTGCTGAAATCTGGTGAAATAGACCTGCCATTGGCTGACGGATTATCTTCTAAATCAGCAAAGAATAAGAAAATCAAAACTAGGAATGACGTTTCAACTGTTGCTGATAAGAAGTGGCAAGAAGACGATGAAGACGATGAATCCGACAATGTCAAGTCAGAAATAGGCGCCGAACTGCACCAGAATGCAACACCTCTAGTTGAGGAACTCAACTATTCC
Source organism: Myxozyma sirexii (assembly GCA_030568315.1). NCBI lineage: Eukaryota > Fungi > Ascomycota > Lipomycetes > Lipomycetales > Lipomycetaceae > Myxozyma > Myxozyma sirexii. Next base: position 252,508 of record JAJLTT010000007.1, on the reverse strand, counting down.
AGGCCATTAATCGAAGAGATTAAAGCCTCAGCCCCAACGTCGAAAGCAAAATTTACAACTGCGAAATCCAACAATACTGCTGCGGAAAAAAGATCTAAATCTACTCCACATTTGACCTCGTCCGCCAATACTACAGACACGCAGCGCCAGTCATTCTCTACAGATGGTCGTTCGCTAGACCCCGGCGTGCGCATGAAATACAACTATACGAAGTTAAACAGCGACAGATTTCCTCGCGCCCACATGACGCTTGATTTCGGAGATTCGCCTGAGCTTGCTAAGCTTCTTGTATTTACGCCTGACAAGGAACAGAAGTTTCTGCGCATGACGTATCGGCCCCCGGCGGCAGGAAAACCTCAGTCGTTCCCATATCCAGATGCATGCGACCCGAAAGAGTTCAGGGTCTTTTATACAAAAGATACTCACACTTTTCATGTGTTTGTCTAACTCGAACAACGTTTTATATATAGCACTGAATACAAGAGATAACTTATTAACAAATATAAACCATGCGACCCAACCAGCAGAAATTCAAAACGATACAGAAAAACATAATGTAACAACAGACTTTTATCTTTAGTTGAACTCAGTGGATCTTAAAAGCTCTCTTTAAGTCTTGACGCAACGATGCGAAGGTTTCCATAGACTTTTCCAGGAGGACTACCAAGAATCAAACTGACCACAGATTCTCTCGCCATTCTAATATTTGCGAAACCTCCCAGAATATGAATTTTGCTATCGGCAAGGACGATTCGTGTACGAGTAGCGTTTTCAATAGCAAACTTGGTTTTTCCATCTTTGCCGGCAATACGGCCGATAGCGCGCGCAAGATGATCGCCTTGCAGAGTCTTGACGTCTTTGACTTCGAAAGACTCGATGTATAAATCGTCGAGTCTGAGAAGAGCGATTGCATCGTCAACGTCGAACCCGAGCGTGAATGCTTTGATAAAATCGGCTCCCTTTTGGATAGCCCCTGTATCTTCGGTTTGCTTGCAAGTCTAGAGAAAATCGTTAGTACGTCAATTTTTAATCGGCGGATTAAAATAATTACGTACTCGCAGTTCGACGGTCTTCGTTCTAATGTTCATGCGCACTTGGAGTTTGAGATGCTCGACTAATGGCGGGTAGATCTTCGGCCACACATTTTTCAAAGGCGTCATTCGATGAGGCGGTACGGGAACTCTTCGCGATTGCGATTTCACGCGTGTCTATAGCAGAATATGAGTAAGGAAACCACAGCTTATTGATCAAAGTAAATGCATACCCGATGTTCAGCAGCTGATCCAAATCGTGGCCGGCCATCTAGATCAAGCGCAAGTCCACCCTGCACAACAGAAGTAGCAGCAGTTGATACATCAGTTGCATTATCAGCTATTGTCGGCGCTTCTGAAGTAACTGTCGACATCGCGTCAATCAATATCTCGTCGTCTGATTAGCACAAATCGATTTGTTAGCCCATATCACTTCAGCTACCGCCAGTACGACTTTCACGAGTTAAACTTACCATCTTCCTCAACATCATTCACAGAAGGAACATTTTCTTCAAGCTTTTGCCTGATAGCAGTAGGAGCAGGCATGGTAATGGTGAACTGTACAAGATATCCAACTCCAAAAAAAAATGTAACCTCAGTAAAAATCAGGGAAAGTCTAAACTCCCGGACCAGAAATTACGCATTCGGTGCGCTTTCGCAGTACCAAATGTACGCACGCCTTAGATCTCCGTCGGGAGTTTGTCAATCAAAGTCTAATTTTTTTTTGCTGATTCTGGATTCGTCTGTGAATTACGACATTGGAGACCTGCTTCTGACTGCGCTCTGCTTTCCGACTTCCTGCTTGACGCACGTTGTGGTGATAAATCGCTGTTTGTTTGCTATTGTTCTGTACTTTGTTACGCATATATTTACTTGGTAAGTGCTCTGCTTTTTCGTTCCATTAGCAGCGACAGATAATCAGCGGAAGTCTGCGAAACTCGCCATTGATCTGCCTTCGTTGCGCCCGCTGACTCTAGTTTTTAGCTCCCTCTTCAACGCCTATTTTCCCGGGAGAGATCCCTGAAAATACATCTACGGTCTACTAACCGACCTCGACTCTAGACATTCAACTGCTCTAGGGCTCAGCATCTGCCGGGGATTCCGCTAATCCGGGGTATCTTACTTCTCACACAATCTCAGCCTTATCCAGGACGAATGCCATACTGCCTACGTCAACTGTTCATCCAACATCTCAAAGCCGAACATACTACTGCAATAGACATCTTATACGTATAGCTTCTGTTGCTAGTGCTCTAAGCTAGTGATGGCTGGTCGATTCATGCTGCCTCCACGAATCAGCCGCTTCTCTGGCGCTGCTTCCGCTGGATTGTTGAGATTCAGTCACCCCAAACTTGATGCTTTTGCAATCGTGAATAAATGGCGGCAATCAAGCTTGCATAATAGGCCGATTCGACGCGTTTTTTCTTCTTCTAGCGAAATGATTACTAGACGACTGGATGGGGAAAGGAAGCACGTGGGAGTACATGAGAGGCGGCCACATCGAACGCAAATAAGCTACCACTGCGCTTCGAATTACAATCAATTTGACTACGGAGCTAGAGGGTTCATGCGCACATTCGTTAGTCATGGTCGTCAATACGCTGAGAAAAATGGGAAAGATGTTGCGTTGGAAAATGATTCCAATTTAGGAAAATCAGAGCAAACTTCAACACCGCATAGTGCAAATGAGGAATCTCATAATATGGACCGTGGAGAGCAGCATTTTGCAGAGCATACCAACGAAACATGGTCGAGCGCCGTATCTCGCCGACTACCCCATCGCCCGACGAAAGAAGAGCTGTTGAAAGCTGCGTCGGGTGCGTTTGAGCGGTTCAAGATTCGATTCAAGTGGGTTCTACTGCGGCAAGTGCGTCCGTTTAATATGGATGATATGTCTGCGTTCTTTTCGTGGCTGATTGTTGGTAATGTGATTTGGGTTATTGTTGGATCAACGACTTTCTTCTCGCTCGTTTTACTTACGGCGAATACTGTTTTTGCTCAGGGTATGTATAAATTTTTATTTATTTGATGTATGACCTGCTATCTGACTCGGATTCTAGAAACGCTTGCACAAATGATTGGTAATTATTTAACCAAGGAAACTGGCATCACAGTGGTATTTGAAAACGCTATTGTACCTCGCTGGAGCGACGGTGTAATTTCATTCCGCAACGTATTTATATCTCGGCGTCCAGGAAAAGCCAGCAATCGGGTGGTCAAAGGCTCACAAGCCACGGCGGCCGCAGCGGCCGCAGCAGCAGCAGCAGCACATAATGGCGAGCCTATTGTCCCCGAGATTGTCGAGACAGTTGACGACGGGAATTACACGCAGTTTGATTTGACTGTCGATTCTATTAATGTCACGCTTTCGTTTAGAAAATGGATGAATGGAAAGGGTATATTGGAGGACGTGGAAGTTAAAGGTATACGAGGCCTGATTGATCGGACGCATGTATTCTGGCTACCGGGCGTTGATCCGCGAACATATAAAAAGACACATCGGCCCGGTGATTTCGAAATCGATCATTTCGTGTTAGAGGACGCGCTTGTGACGATTCTCCAACCCAACAATTTCCGGCCATTCCAGATTAGTATATTTTCGTGCGATTTACCACAGTTGAGGCGGCAGTGGTTGTTTTACGATTTACTTTGTGCAAATCATATGTCGGGGTCATATGATGACTCGCTGTTCACTATCCACCCTAGACAAACTCTGACAAGTACCGGTGGCGGGACACAATCAGATGACGATAAGTTCGCCTGGAAAAAGACATCACGGCTGCGTGTTGACGGTGTACGAATGGATCATTTGAACCGAGGAGTGACGGAAGGTGCGTTCAGCTGGATTACTGATGGCGAAGTCGATATTATTGCCGACGTCATGATACCGTCTGAAGATCAAGATAAGAATTTTTCACGCGTGATGCAAGACATTCTCGAGCGCTGGGAAGAAACGATGGTTCATCGAGAAAAGAAACGCAAGCAAGATGGTGAACGGCATTGGTATAGCGGCAGCGAGAATCTCAATAGCGATGAGGATAATATGCGTGAGGATAGTCAGTGGACGGTGCGCAATTTGATTGAGTACGCGAAAGAGCAGTACAAGAAGAATCGCAACGTGATTGAACTCGAAGATGTGATTTCTGTGCCGGTCAATGGCGGCGGTCGCGTATCTTCCGGAGGATCGCTTGGTCGGGCAAAGCGGGCGGAGAAGTACATCGTTTTTGACCTGCGAGTGCAGTTTCACAATGTCCGCGCGGCCTTGCCGCTCATGCCTCCGGAGTTGTCGTACATCAACAACGCTCTCATCAGACCGATGATCGCCTACATCAACAATCAAAACACATACATTCCAATCAACTGCCGGGTAGTCAAGAAGCTATCGGAGTTTGACGGAAGCTGGACGATATTCGACAGCGGTCTAATGGATGATGTATCAGCTGAAGTTTACGAGGCTATAGCAGCCAATGTGCGCGACGACGAAGAACGGGCGAGACGAATGCGGAAAGTCGGTCTGTGGTCTTTACAGCTTGCGTTCCAGGTATTTTTAATGAGTATTGGCTCGATGGCTATATAAGGGCAAAAAGTTTTCTGCTTGCGGGTGTCTTTGGATTTTTATTCTCTTCTTTTGTATTAGTTATATTACGTGATTTACTTGCAAAGTATTGTCTTTGCTGGTAGGTTTTTCAGTGTTTCTTTTTTATTGTAAATATTATTTTCATTTCTTCATGCTATCAACTAAATGTTTAGTAAGTCGATAAAATAAACGCTTCGCATTGGTCTTTGCGCAATAGTGTTCTGCGTGGCCAAGCCAACACGGCCGCTCCAGGCATTCGATGGCGTAGGATAAGCAAGGCCGGTCCGGTCACTGAATAGTATAGACAACATGGCTTCTCGAGGAGCAACTGCAGCTTCTCAGCGTCAAATACGGGAATTGGCGTCCACTTTCTCCCTCCGACGCGCTGCAGTTGCTCCTCGAGAAGCCATGTTGTCAATAACCAATTCTATACGCTCTGAACAAGCAATTAACCTCCAGGCAGATGAGCATCACCACGGACCCACGCGTGGCCCGCCGAGTCCGGAGTAGCCTCGCGTTTAAGTCTAATTATCAGGGTTGGGGCATTGCCTCGGAGACAAAACTATTCTATAAAATACTCCAGGCACGTCCTGGTGCTTCTTTGTTACAGCCATTGTCTTTTGCACTCTGACTTACCTCGTATAACTATGGTTCAGTATGTTTGTTGTGGAAATGGCATTGCCGATTGATGTCTTTTGCGAGTGACTGTTTGCTAATTGCCTATTTGTGCGTAGAAAAGTTCTTGTTCTGGGTTCCGGCTTCGTTGCCAAACCCACAGTCGATATTCTCGCTGCTCGCAACAACACCGAGGTGATTGTTGGTACGTTTCAATATAATCTAGCATTCTTTTGCTTTTGCTTTTCTTATATTTTGGAATGGCTTATTGACTGTCTGTCGCGATGTATAGCATGCCGCACTCTCGAAAAGGCTGAGGCTCTCGCCGGTTCGTCTGCCAGCACCAAGGCTGTCTCGCTCGACGTTACCGACCCCGTTGCTCTCGACGCTGCGGTTTCGGAGGTCGACCTCGTCATCAGGTACTTAACATTTGGTTTGTGATTTGCGCGGTGGTCTGACAAAAATGGATGTAGTTTGATTCCTTATATCTACCATGCGACTGTCGCTGCCGCTTGTATCAAGCGTGGCAAGAATGTGCTGACGACTTCGTACATTTCGCCCGCTATCACGGCTCTTGATGAGAGGTCAGTATCACTAAAATACCAGCAGCGTAATGATTTTGATTATTAACGGTCCTGCGCAGCGCAAAGAAGGCTGGGACGATCATCTTCAACGAAATCGGTCTCGATCCCGGTATCGACCATCTCTACGCCGTCAAAGCTATTGACGAGATCCACAAAGCCGGCGGAAAGGTCAAGAGTTTCCTTTCCTACTGCGGTGGCCTCCCCGCGCCCGAGTGCTCCGATAACCCGCTCGGATACAAGTTTTCGTGGTCCTCGCGCGGCGTCTTGCTTGCGCTTCGCAATAACGCCAAGTTTTACCAGGATGGTAAGGTCGTCGAGATTGCGGGTAAAGATTTGATGAAGTCTGCGAAGCCGTACTTTATTTACCCCGGATACTCGTTCCTTGCGTACGGTAACCGTGACTCGACTGTTTTCAAGGAGCTCTACAAGATCCCTGAGGCGGAGACTGTTATCCGTGGAACTCTGCGTTACCAAGGTTTCACTGACTTCACACTTGTTCTTGTCGACCTTGGTCTACTTGACGACACTGAAAAGGAGTTTTTCAAATCGGCTATCCCTTGGAAAGAGGCGTTTGCAAAGCTCATTGGTGCCGCTTCGTCGAGCGAGAAAGATTTGATTGCCGCTATTGACGCAAAGGCTACGTTCCCGAGCGCTGAGGCAAGAACTACTATCATCAAAGGTATAAAGTGGCTCGGATTTTTCTCCGACACGCCCATCACCCCCAAGGGCAATGCACTCGACACCATGTGCGCCACTCTCGAGGAACTGATGCAGTACGGCCCCGACGAGCGCGACTTTGTGATATTGCAGCACAAGTTTGGAATCGAGTGGGCTGATGGAACGACCGAGACTCGGACGTCTACACTAGCTGACTACGGTGATCCTAATGGATACTCGTCGATGGCCAAGCTAGTCGGCACGCCTTGCGCTGTTGCGGCCGAGCTTATTCTTGATGGATATTACAAGCAGACTGGTGTTGTTGCGCCTTATTCGCCTGAGATTTGCGATCCGTTGAGAGAGATTCTGAAGACCAAGTATGGAATCTTCTTGGTTGAGAAGACTATTACTTGAGTGTGCGGCTAGTCAGTTTATAGAAAATAGAAATATAGTAAATTTTTTAAACCGGGACGCCCGCAGATGATACAAGATTATAATACAAAAAATTACACCCACAAAACGTTACTTCATTTTCAGAAGCTTCTTTGGCCGATTAAGCGGCACACTCGGTTTCTTCGCCAGACCCGACGCTTTCCCACTTGGCAGCGTAAACCCGATTTTCACCATATCTTCGCCCGACCTCTGTAACTCCTTAGCTTTCTGCTCCTCGTCCACTGTTTTTTTACCCGATTTGTCAAGTTCATCCTGAGCTTTCCTGATCTGGGCTTCGAGAACGCGGCGGTCCCGCTCGGCATCGTCGTCCGCTATATGTTCGCGTTTCTGCGATAGCTGACGGCGCCGGATGGCGTCTGGAGAATTGTCGATATAAGCGATCGTGAAGCCGCCTTCGCGGCTTTTTTCGTCGACTTGGACGTCGCAGAGTCCTTCGGTTTGCAAGTATTTGACAAACTCTGAGAGTGAAGTGAAGCGGGTTGCGTTCATGTGGATATGGTTTCTATCGTAGATGTATTCCTGGTAGAATTTATTCGCGTTGATAGGTTTTTCACCATGGGAAGAACGTAAGAGGGAGATGAAATCACGCTTGAATTGGTCGGTGAAATCTTGGATTTTCTTCTGGGGATTTTCTCCGATTATCAGCATTTGTCGGACATGTGCTTCGGACTGCGTGTGGCATCTGAATCCGTTTTCGTCACGGCATTGTTTTTCGCAGACTAGAGCGGAAGAAGGATGTTAGCGGGGGATGTTCTTTTTTTTGTCGTTGTTGTTGTGAGTTATAGATATACGGACCTTGACAGTACCAGCGGAGACGCTGGAGTCCCTTTGCCTTCATTTTGTTGGCGATATATTTCGGCGTTCCGACTTCTGCGCGACCCATTTTGATCTTGCGTCTATTCTTGATGTATAAACTACGAAGCCAACAACCGGAAGCGAACGAAATGCAAAGAACGCACATGCGTCTCGTCAGTGGCGAGCAGCTTTATTGCGCTGCTTATATAATGGGACTAGTAGTACGGAATACCATGGAAGCAAAAGCGGGCGGCGTGGACACCAGAATAAGCCGATGAGCCCCAGACTTTGAGGCACTCAGTCGCTGATTTTTTTTTATCCCAACGCAGGCTTTGGATTGATTATTGCTATGATAATACAGTGAATCACTGCATTGATACAGCGACTTTTCTTTCATTTAGACACAGCAGAGAAATATATACATTATATAATATTATTTTACAGGATTAGGATGACAGTTCAAGACGATTTCGAAGAGAAATCAAATGCGTTCTTGACATGGCTTGCGTCGCAAGCAGGTTCTTATATTTCCCCATCAATCCAACTAGCCGACTATCGGTCGCGGAACCAAGGACGCGCAGTAATTGCTACGGCCGATATTCCAGAGGGGGCCACGTTATTTTCTATACCTAGAACTGTGATTTTAAGTGTTGAGAACACGGGTATCGCGGAGAAAATTGAGGAAATGAAGACTTTGGATCGATGGGTTGCGTTGATTATTGCGATGATGGCAGAGGATAAAGATAAGAGTCGGTGGAAAGCGTATTTCGACGTATTACCGAGGAAATTCACGACGCCGATGTTTTGGAGTGACGATGAGTTGAAGGAGTTGGCGGGTACGACGGTGCTAGAGCAATTGGGAAAAGAGGAAGCCGAGGCCACGTATCGGGACGTGGTCTTGCCGTTGATCAAAAAGTATCCAAAGGTGTTCGAAGGAGTCGACCAGAGTTTAAAAGCATATCATCGAATGGGGAGCATCATTTTATCATATAGTTTCGACGTTGAAAAAGACCCTGGAGATGATGAAGTCGATGAAGAAGATGTGACGAAATTGCCTGATGCGGAATCAGATGACGAGGAAGAAGAAGAGGTCAGTGAGAACGCCATGCAGGTCGATATCGACGACGAAGTCGAAGAAGTTATAGAGGAAGAAGACGATGATGAAGAAAATGCGTTTCTCAAAGCGATGGTGCCATTAGCTGATATGCTGAACGGCGACTCTGATCTCTGCAATGCGAAATTATTCTACTCGAAAGGGAATCTTGAAATGCGCTCAATCAAACATATCGCGCTTGGCGAACAGGTCTACAACACATACGGAGACTTGCCGAACGCGGATTTACTTCGCCGATACGGATACACGCGACTCGGAAAGACGAAAAATGACGTTGTGGAAATCCGAACGCAGTTAGCTATCGACGCGGCGGCAGTCAATCTCTCTGAGCTCCATCTCAAAAAACGCGTATGTTGCTTCTACACACACTAGATTTCCATTGGACTAATGAATGTATAGATTGAGTTTATGCTCGAATACGACGAACAGCAGGACGAAGATCTTCTAGACGACTCGATTCAAATCACAATCTCCACAACCGCAATCCCGACTAGCGCCCTCTTATTAACTTTTATCCTCTTACTCAAACCCGCTTCGTTCCGCGATTTACGCAAACAAGGCTTCGAAGCAGTCTCAGCTATTACTAGAAAATCGCTAAAAACCGGCGAACAGCAGGATCTATGGCTCAAGATCTTGAAGAAGAAATTGGAAATGTACAATACCGACGTTGTCACCGACGAGAATTTATGTCTCGAAGTTGATGGTATGCAGAATTTCAACCTTCGAAACGCAATTGAAGTTCGATTAAGTGAGAAGCGAATTTTGGAAGCGACGATGAAGAAAGTGCAGGAATGGAAAATACGGACAAAGTCCAAGGAACTTATTTCCCGACCATCGAAGAGGGCGAGAATTGCATGATCTTGTAATATAGTTTTAATTGTATTATAGAACAATTTCACAAAAAAAAAAGAAGCAAAAAAACTAAAATCAAAAAAAATAGAAACAGACGCCGCATGCCATATATAAACGAGAACAAAAATATACAAATGCTCAGAATCAAATCATAAAGGCGCGTACAAAATCTGCGTGACGTATTTTCTCGAGTATCGACTGACGCTCGCGACGGCGAGTACATTATGTTTAATCGAAGTTGTAGCCAAATGATTCAACACTACATGATTCGGGATCGGGAGAACACTGCTATCGTCTTTTTCGGTAGAATTCGTATTCAGAATCACAGTTTCCAAATGCGGGGGAAGAAACGGCGGAGCTGGATATTCTTCAGAGTTATAGCGTTCAGCTGCAGCTGGATCGGTGAAAATCTCGGGAATCTCGCTGGTGTAGTCTAATGGCGGAACAGGCACTTCGTCTTCGTACTGTTCGTCCTCGAGTTGGGCTTCGCGCTCAAGAGCAGGCAGATCAAGAGCAGTCACTTCGATATAGTTGACGAGATTGCCCATTGAGTCTGTGGCGGTCGGAAGAGCGTCTGAGCAGCGAAGTTCATTGTCGACGACGAAGCGGATTCGATGGGTACCTGGTGGTAGGTTTATAACTGTTGAGAAGTCGTTTCCGCTAACATAAAAAAGAATAATATTAGAGCAAGCCCATATCACGACAGAGGAAAACAAAAGACATACTTCTTTGCCAGTTTGATCATTTTCCGCCAACCAGTAAATGTACCAGTGACATAAACTTTCTTACCGCCGTGGATCCAGCTTATAACCGTCGGAACAGCCTGCTCACTAGGCTGTCCATAGTAGAAATCAATTTCCTCACCAGACAACATCTTGGAGACCGGCTTTGCCGGGATCGAGGTATCGACAGCAGATTTATCGGTGACTGAGGTGTCGTCGGCCGTATCACTAAGCCGAACGCGATGTAAATCCTCGGCAACGTTTTCAGCGTGCTCGATGTGGCTATCGTTAATGTGATTGATTCCGGTAGGTAAGCGTTCAGAGTCGATTTCGGAATCAATCATATCGTCGTCCTCGTCAAAGGCGTCTTCTTGGTGTTGCGCTGTCGGTTGCGAGTCCATGCTCTCTGTGCTCATGATTGATTTCGGCCGCCGAGATGATACACCGCCGGCGCCAGTGGCACCGGGTGGAAAGTAGCCATTGTCGGCATTATCGCCTAGTAAGACGGCGTCTTTGCTGTGTAGTAAAGGATCCTGCTTTGGAAGGCCGGCTGGGCTTGAGGTCTCCGACGCGGCTGCGGAGGCCACTTCTGAAGGTGTAGGTTCTGGGTTTCGTTGCTCGTGCGAGGTGGAGTTTCCCATTACTGATAATGTATATAAAGAATCTAAAGCGGAGGTTCTAGGAACGCAGATCAAAGAAGTTGGGAAGCGAAGGTGACTGGGGGCAGCTAAAACTACGGTCGAAGGAGAAGCGCCGACTCGCGGTCAGCCGGGTAACTCGGTTGGATGTGATTTAATTAATTAAATCGAGCTCTCTGATCTGAGATGGCATTGATCTCTGAGGAGATCCTGGGTGGATGTTTGGCTAATTGGCTAGTGGTTATTTATTCTATTGACGGTGGCATTCTCTGAGAATGACGAGCGCTGAGGGCGTTTAAACTGCTGGAATCAAGATATCAGCGCAGTGAGTCGAGAGCAAGCAAGCAAGCAAGCATGAATGCCCACGGCAACGCGTATCTGTCGACAGTTTTACGGCTGTGTGCCAGTCCGGTTGTAGTTCCCTTGCGGATTGCGCTGTGGTGTCTTCGGATTCTGTTCTGGCCTGTTCCGGTGCTGTTGAGGGTGCTGTATGCGACGGTGCGGATGCTGATGTTTCCCCGAGTTGTGATTGCTTCTCTGGGACCGCTTTATTTCTTTTTCTTCACGGGGATCGGAGTAGGGCTGTTTGTCGGGTTGGCGATTGGGGCGTCGTCGAAAATCACGCAGTTGATTCTTGGGTTTAAGATTGAGAATGTGAATCCGGCGGGCGAGGGGACTACGAAGCAGCAAGAAGACAGGACGGAGATGGTTAAGAATGAGGACGTGGATCGCGAGATGTCAGAAGGCGCATCAGAGATTAGTATACCGGCGTTTCAGCAATGGTATGAGCGAAAGATGTCGGATGAGCCAGAGTTTGCCTCCGACAGGCGATACATCTATCCGTCACCGGCGGCCAGCGACGCGCACTTTGAGGACCGATTCGACTCGGTGTTTGGAGCCGTGTACACGGCGATTCCGGTGGCGCCGCCGACGATTCTGGAGGAGGAGGACGAGGATGTGGTTGCGAGTGGGAGTGAGAACCGCCGACGGGAGAACAGCGGCACCGCGTGGAGCTACGGAAAGCGACGACAGTACGGGCTGCGGGACGGCAAGCGCCAGCAGCGAGCAGTGCTTCAGTGAGGGCAAAAGAGACGTGAAGAGGGAGATGAGTGAGGACTATGGCGGTTGTGTCTGGGCATCAGATATACGGGCTCTGATTATGGCTCGGGACGGGCTGGCGTCTCGGGCGTCGTGCGGTGGGCGTTGGGTAAGAAAGTGACTACGGCGCTGACGACGGGAGATCCGCAAAGTGAGTGCGTGAACGTGCTGCCGTGCTGGCTCGTGAAGTCTTCGCACTACAGCTCTACAGCTCCGTCGTTAAGAATACATCATCTTCATCACCGGCCGAGCAGTGCCGTTGTTCGCCCACGATAGCGAACAGACGCGTGCGCATAGAGTTTGCGCGCAGCAGCAGACGACGGCCGGCCAGTCCGCGGCCCAGCCTTCGCAGCAGCACCGGCTAGTGCGCGCGATGCGCCGTTCTGGCTGCTTTTCTGGTGTCGCTGCATGGCTGGCCGAACTGCGGAACTCGTCTTTGGCTTTTCGGACCAGATCCATAAACCACGGAGCGCATGTAAACTGGAAAAGATAGAGTAGATGCATATACGCCCGCTGCAAACATGTCCAAGTTAGAGTTTCTGCAGCCGGCTTAAGCTCGGCGCTAGGCCGGTTCGGGACTAGTCTAGGGGCGCCTTCCACGCAGCACGCTGCAGCACCGCGGCCGGCGCCGCCTCAAAACTGCTGGCCGCGCTTCCTTCTTCACCACCGCCGCCCTCGCCATGCTGCTCCGCACACCGCCCTTGCTCCTGCTCCTGCTGCTGCTGCTTCTGCTGCTGCCTGCTGCTTTTGCGGCCGTGCCTTACTACGGCAACGCCGGCCCCGACGCGCCCGTCGTCGCAAAGGTCGCCCTCGCGCGCCACGGCGGCCGCGTCTACTCGCCCGACTCGGTCGCGAACCTCAAGCGCTTCCGCAGCTTGCTCAGGGCCGCCCTCGCCCGCTACTCGCGCACCAAGCGCGAGCTGCAGGGCAACAGAGTCGTGCGCAAAGCCGTGCCGCTGCCCGACAAGCTCGCGCCCATCGGCAACGACGGCACCTTCTTCGCCAACCTCAAGCTGGGCTCGCCCGCCCAGGACATCCTCTTCGACATCGACATGACCTCCTCCGACTTCTGGGTCGAGTCCACCACCTCCATCAAGGGCACCCGCTTCAGGTCCGAGAACTCGCAGTCCTACTTCACCGACTCGCGCTTTGTCTTCCGCGACTGCGTCGGCTCGTCCGAGACCCTCGAGATCGGCGAGTCCAAGTTCGCTATCGACTTTGCCCACTGCACCCCGCATCCCTCGACCGTCCGCACCCTCAATCCCTCCGGCGGCATGCTCGGCCTCGCGCACTCCTCGCTCTCCCAGACCGGCCTGCCGCACTTCTTCGAGACCGCCGTCCCCTCCGAACGCCTCTCCGACGCCATCTTCGCCATCGAGTACATCCACGACGATCCGACCTCCGGCGCCGTTCTCTCCATCGGCGGCGTCGCCCACAAGGTCGACGACCCGCTCTACGCGCCCGTCAAGACCTTTGGCTTCTGGCAAATGCTTTTCAAAAGCATGATGGTCGACGGCAACACCGTCATCGACAACATCCAGGGCGTCATCGACATCAACTCGCCCTTCATCCTCGCCCCCGCCGAAGACGTCCGCATGTTCTACAACGCCATCTCCGGCGCCCAGCCCTTGTCGGACGGTTTCTGGTCTTATCCCTGCTTCGAAGATCCCAAGATCCACATCGAGCACGCCGGCTGGCTCTTCCCCATCAGAGACGCATCGCTCGGCAAAGTCAAGGAAGCCTCTGGATACTGCGTCGGCCCGCTCGTCGAGGCTGATCTGGCCGGTTTGTGGGTCATTGGCGAGCCCTTCCTCAGAGGAGTCCTCGCTGTCTTTGATTTCGACCAAAAGCGCATCGGCTTCCGGACTACGCTCTAAACTTTAACAACACTCCTCTCGTCTCTGCTCATCCTTCTAGACTATACAACATTTTATAGACAATCTCTCGCATTTTACAACGAACTTTTTTCCTTTTTTATTCTATTGATCTTTATTCATGCTCATTTGCTTTTTCACGATTTACTCTGGTGTCACGGTCGCTACTACTATCTTATTTGCTGTTTTTGTTGTTTGTCTTTTGTCTCTGCATTTTGGTTCTTCTCATTCAATGTTCTTGCGTTCACGTGGATCCCACGATGCGGGGAACCCGTCGCTCGAACATGGCTCGTTTACTACGCGCGGAACCCACGTGAGCGAGACCTCGGTTTACTCTGCTTGTACTATCGTTTCAGAATTTGGGGATTTTTTTGAGGGTTTTCGCTTTATTTGATATTTATGCAAAAAGTTATGAGAGATGTGGGTGGTATTTAATCTTACTAATAATCTTTATCATTTTACGATATATCACAAAATTCGGGCCCATCATCCACGTCCCCGGGCTTGGGCTTGGAACTGCAGCCACTAGCTTGCTTCCGTCAATTGCGAGAATCCCAATCGTCTCTGCAAACAGTCGAATTAGGCGCCTTATTTTACTGCTATTATCTTCCTATCTGTGTTTATACACACTATTGATCATCAGCATCTTCCGGATTATAATTGAAATTTCTGCATATTAATATCCACCAGACCCGCAGAATGTAAGCACATCTCGTCACAGCAATTTATGCGGTACAAACCCCTCGGATAAACCAATTTAGCACACGCCCCTCGCTCATGTTCCCCCCATACCAGCTTTGGATGCAGCCAAAAGTCGGGAAGAATAGACCCTTTTCTCTGCGTATTTCAGTTGAGTATTGTCTAGCAATCTAAAGAGGCCGGCAGAGATATAGAGACCGGAATGAGAGCGCACGCTCTTACTCTGCACTGGCATACAGACAGTCAACCTATCTACAGCGCACACTTCCAGCCTACCTCGTCCGGCAATGGACGACTAGCTACTGCAGGTGGCGACAATAACGTCAGAGTATGTAGTGCATCCTTTTTACATATTGGGTTTTTTTGTTGCGGAACCGGAGACCGCTATGTGGTTTACATGTGGAGAGTCCGTATTGACGCGTTTTCTGGCTTAGATCTGGCGCGTTAAGATTAGTGACGATGGACCGTTTCCTTCAGTCACCTATCTTTCAACATTAATCAAGCATACGCAAGCAGTCAATGTCGTTCGGTTCGATTTCAAAGGTACAAAAATATTCGCTTATTCGCATTCTCCTGATTCACATTTACTTATTTTGGTGTAGGCGAAATCCTAGCCTCTGCTGGAGACGATGGAAATGTAATTCTCTGGTCGTTAGCCGACTCAGACGAGGCTCGGCATGCGTTTGGCGAGGACGCCGAAGAACGCGCTCACGATGCCGAGACCTGGAGAATAAGACATCTATGCCGGTCTTCGTCAGCTGAGATTTACGATCTCGCATGGTCTCCTGATTCTCAGTATCTGATCGCTGGATCGATGGATAATGTTGCGAGAATATATAGTGCTGCGACGGGGCTTTGTATACGACAGATTGCAGAGCATAGTCACTACGTGCAGGGAGTGGCGTGGGATCCGCTTAATGAGTACGTGGCGACGCAGAGCTCAGATCGATCGATTCATATATACACGCTCAAGACCAAAGACGGGCAGTTCACATTACAACAGCATCACAAGATATCAAAGGCTGAGCTACCTACTGGTCCAAAACATATAATCGATGTCGACGCAGCGCCGTCTACTTCGGCAGGAACATTCGCGGCACCACCACCGCCTCCTTCATCCGCTCAAGCGATTGACTCGCCATCCCCGTCCGCGCCCGGAACGCCTTCGTCAATGCACCCGCCCGCGTTCTCTGCACATTCTCGTCGCTCGTCGTTTGGTAACTCGCCGTCAATCCGGCGCTCGCCTTCACCGTCGCCTGCGCTGCCGTTGCCGGCGGTTCGACAACTCGATTCGCCGAAACTCGGTTTCCGCACGTCGCAACTCTATCATAATGAAGGGCTTACTTCTTTTTTTCGCCGCCTGTCGTTTACGCCTGACGGAAGTCTGTTACTTACTCCCGCCGGCCAATTCCGGCACACGAACCCGGCGACTGGCGTCGAAGAGACGACAAATACAGTATACATCTACACGCGCATGGGGTTCAACAAGCCGCCAGTCGCGCATCTGCCGTCGTTGAAAAAGCCAGCGATTGTAGTTCGTTGCTCGTCAGTCAAGTATAAACTGCGAACCGCGAGCTCATGTCGCGAGACCGTGAACATCACGATCGATACCTCGGCGCCGGACGGGCTCGCGCTGTCGAATCTGTCAGACCAACAGCAACAACCGCCCACGTCGGTCCCCTCCACCACCGAACCTACTCCGTCGTCCGCGCAAACTGCCTTTGCGCTACCGTATCGGATCGTATATGCAGTCGCGACGCAGGATTCCGTCTTCATATACGACACGCAGCAGACGACACCACTGTGCGTGGTAGCTAATCTGCATTACGCCACGTTCACCGACTTGACATGGAGCGTCGACGGACAGGTTTTATTCATGACCTCCACCGACGGCTTCTGCTCCGCCGTGGTATTCGACAAAGGCGAGCTAGGCGACATCTACATCGACCGCGACGCCGTACAATCCGCGTCTCCGACAACCCACCCGGACGAAGAGAAACCCGACGCCGCGTATTTCCCGCCCACGCCGGCGTCGACTGTCGCCGATCTAGAAGCGACCCCGCAAGTCTCGGCCGCGACACCAATCATAAGTCCGGTTCCGAATATCGCGGAATCGTCAAGCTCTTTGAAACGCGAGAAATCAACTGACGAAACTGGCGATGCGGCGGCGAAGGACAAAAGCAAGGAAAAGAAAAAGAGACGCGTGGCGCCGATGTTGGTCGGCGGTTTATCTGGCAAGTAGAGTGTGCCCGGGTACGTGGATGTCGCATTGAGATGAGGTTAAAAAGTAAAGTTGTTTGTTTTAGCGGGAGTTTTCTTTAATTCATTAAATATTTTATAAATGTCAGTTTTATTTATATATTGTTATATAAAGGTGTGTCAAACTACCTACTTTTAATTACGGCGGTAATTTATAAATATGAGAGAAAGATATTGAATTACATTACCAAATTACACAAAAAAAAAATAGTACATACCACCATAAGTTTTTATATATATATATATATAAATATAAAAAAAACTACCAAAAGATACTAAAATAAACATTGAGGAAAATAGAATTAAGAAAGGAAAAGGAATAAAAAACAAAAAAAATTAAGCGCCATTTTACTGTAATTATTGATTTTGAAATCCCGAGTACGTCGTCGCGCTAGGGGTCAGACAGGCATAAACATAGATGCCCACCAGATTCGGAAAAGGAAAAAAATAAGTTCCAGGGTGTGGAAGAAGGAGGATAAGAGATTATAAGCAGGCCAGTTAGAAAAAAAAACAAGCGGGTTTCTCATTTTCACTTTTCCTTACGCTGTGATTTCGCGCTTTTTGAATTGCAAAATACAGTTATCTTCCGGGAAAATGGTAGCAAAGACTTTGATCTCTTCAGACTTGTCGGTGATGACATGAGTCCAGTCCATAGTCAACGCCGCTTTTCCAATCATGGATATGAAATTCATGACGGCGTACGTCTGGCCTAGGCAGACGTGTGGTCCGGTGCCGAAAACAAGGAAATTCTTTGGCGAGTTGTTGGCGAGCGAATCTCCTTCCCATCGCTCGGGCTTGAAGGTCTCGGGCTCGGGATAGACTTCGGGATCGTGGAGGGCGGGGTAGAGTGTGGGAATGACCATCGAGCCGGCGGGGACGGAGTAGTCGGGCGTGATCGGGTAGTCTTTCTTGACAAGGTACGGAACCATGATGACGGGCGGACGGTAACGAAGCGCCTCCTTGACAACCATGTGAGTGTAAGTCATCTGGTCAATCATGTCAAGCGACAGTCTCTTGTTAAGATCGCCTCCACGAACGCGCTCCTGCTCTTCACGCACGCGCTTGAAAACCTCAGGTCTGTCGGCCAGAATCTGGAAAAGCCAAGTGGTAGCCGACGAAGACGCGTCCTGCGAAGCAAACAAAAACGTGAAAATAGTCTCGGAAATCTCCTTATTCGTAAACGTTCGGATTGAGACACCAGACCGGCCATCATCGCTCTTGACACTATCGCGCGCCTCAATCATCTCGTGAATCCACTCGTCCATCGTGCACGTCACCGGCTTTCCGGCCTCCATTGCCTCGCGCGACAGTTGCGCACACTCCTCGAAAATAGCAAGAGTCATATCCGACGCCTTCTTTCCGTACCAGGCCTTGGTAAATGGCAAAATAATAGGGAAGTTGACGAGTTCAAGCGCAAGTGTGATGAGGTAGTAGTTGTCCGAGATAAGCTTGACCTGCTCCTCCTTGATGTACTGACCGCAGAAAGTACGGCACGATACCGCGCAGTTGATTTCGCGGAAAATGTGCATGTACGGAACAGGACCGTCCTTGGACATTTCGAGGAAAGTCTTGAAGTATCGGTCATAGCATTCCTCCTGGCCGGGCAAATACACAGCAAGCGCCTTACGCGTGAAAAGCCCGTTGAGGCCCTTGCGGTAATCGACGTGCGCTTTGCCGTCGAGGAAGACCCAGTTTGTAGGACGGAGAAGCTTGATTGCGACATCGACAACACACGGTTTAACGTAAGCGGGGGAGTTTAGGATTTTGCGGGTGAGGTCGCGAGTCGACGCGATGACTACGAACCTGTGATTATCCGTCAGCTTCCACTTATATCCGGAGCTGGAGCGAATAGAGAAAAAAACCCAGAGAGAGGACGTACTTGTGGAAAACAGAGACGCAGCTCAGAGGTCCGCTGTTCCATTTCGCCATGTAGCCTTCGAATTTGGGGTTGACGGACTCGAGGAAAGGGCCGATGACAGGGTACATCTTGAAGCGCGGGCCGGCGATGCTGCCCTTTTTGGTGAAGTAGGAGACTGCGACGGCAAAAGAGCGTTAGAAGAGAAGACAAGTAGACCGAACCGGGGCGAGAGTGCACGTACTCTGGTCCCATAGCAGGACAGCGACGAAAAGACCGAGGAAGAGCCTTCCCCAGGAGAAGCTGCTGACAAAACTCGCGACGATGCCGGAGCGCACGTTCGACAGCACCTCGTCCGAGGCCGACTCGAAGAGGTTTGAGGAGTTATCGATGAGGGCCGCCATAGGGAAAAGAAGGTGGAGCAGGTGTAGCGATATCGAGGAGGAAGAGAAGGAGTCTGGCGGGAGAGACGAAGAGCGTTTAGCAGCTCGGGCCAAAACAAGGAATATTTTCTTAGCCGCCGGATCCGAGCTGTTCTCGGACTCGTATTCGCAGCCTTATCGCCGCACGCTGGGACTGTGGCATGATGATTCTAAACGAAGGCTTATTTGGGCGCTGCGCCGTGGCCTGCTCATGCAATTTAGCTGCCGCGCTGCTTTACAATAGTTTGCAGGATATTGGACGCGGTCGAAGCGCAGGCGTCTGCTGCGTGCGTATCGCGGGCTGCGTATTGCAGAGCTTGAGCGCGTTTGCGCCTTGCTTAATCTCGTCGCGTCTCGTGCTCGTCCCGTTCGCTTGCTTCCGCATTCTGACCAAGTGAATAGATAATACTAGAAAATAATAAATAGACAAATGTGGTCAACTGCATTCCGATGGCGTTTACACCCGTCAGCGGCTCAAGCCCTGCTCGGCTTCTCTGGTTCTGGAAGTCGGGTTAAGGTTGCGTGCATGACTCTGCTCATCCCCCGCTTAGCACTTCACCTGGCATAAAATCCATTTCTTACATTCAGATTATAATTCTACAGCAGCCCTAGAAACACAGCAATCACTAAAACATACAAACTCCTAAATCTTATACACCATATCGCCCGACAGCATGATCTGGTTCTTATCATGCATCTTCCGCAGCGCAGCAGCAGCCTCTTGCTCCGTAAACAGATCCTCCTGCTCCATCCGCTTGTTGACCTCAGCCACCAGCGCGTCTACTGCCGCATAGTCCTCGGCAAACAGAGCAGTGCTGAGCAGGCGCCCGACAATCTGCGCGAATACCTGCGATCGGGCATTTGATACCCCCGTGCCGGCTTGCTGACCTGCCATCCGGCTGCTGCCTTCCGCCGCCGCGTCTGATACGCCCATTGCCTCGACTGCTTCGGCGAGAACCTGGAAATTATCCTGCGCCAGCGACTCTTCATCGTTTAGCAGCGAGGAAAGGTCGCGCTGGACGTTGGTGCGCAGTTGTCGGCTGGACTGCGAAGTAGGCAGCAACGAACTGCGAAACGAATCGTCTTCTGGCTCATCGTATTCTTCGTCTTCCTCGTCACTGCTGTCGTCGCTGATTCTCTGTCGCTTCTTGCGATCCGCCACAACGACTTCCTTGAACAGCGCAAACCGCAGAATCTGCTCGGCGATCTTGGCGTCTTTTTTCTCCACTAGCGGCGACAGTCGCGACTTTGCGTGCGCAGTCGCCAGTCGGATAAGTGTCTCCAATGTACGAGCAGTAATCGGCGACGTCTTGCGCTGATGAGCCGATAGCTCGTCATTGCGAAGACCAGCGTACGTAGCGACGACGTAGTCCGCAGCGCCCTGTGTGAGAGCTGGTTTAACTCGCGTCTTGGAGTAATGGATGTACTTCTTAATAAACGGAATACTCAGCACTTCGGTCTTTTTCTGACCATTAACCTTTGTCCGTGTGGTGACGCCCGCATGCAGCAGCGCGTCGAATTTCTCATATACTTTGTGCTCATCTGCGTCGTCGCCTACGCCGCCCGCAGCTTCGAGATCCTCGTCATCGCTCTCATCATCCATCCGATGCGCAGCCGATCCGTTGCCGACTTGCATACTCGGCCCTGACTCTTCGCGCACAGGGATACCTTCTTCGGTACCCGGTTTGAC
This sequence comes from Myxozyma sirexii, assembly GCA_030568315.1. Classification (NCBI taxonomy): domain Eukaryota; kingdom Fungi; phylum Ascomycota; class Lipomycetes; order Lipomycetales; family Lipomycetaceae; genus Myxozyma; species Myxozyma sirexii. Next base: position 231,573 of record JAJLTT010000007.1, on the reverse strand, counting down.
GTAGCGGTGCATTCGCAAGACGTGCTCGCTGATAGCTCTATCGCGAGCGTCGTTGACTTCATCAGTAATCACAAACAGTAAATCAAAACGCGAAAGCAACGAGTCCGGCAACGCGATATTACGATGCGGATCCTTATGCGTGTCATACTGTCCAAACACAGGATTCGCAGCCGCGATAACTGAACACCGAGCGTTCAACGACGTGTGAATTCCGGCTTTGGCAATAGTCACCGTCTGCTGCTCCATGACCTCGTGAATCGCCACACGGTCGACATCGCTCATCTTGTCGAACTCATCGATGCAAACCACTCCACGATCAGCGAGAACCATCGCACCGGCCTCCAGTCGTCGCTCGCCAGTCTCTTTGTCTGAAGTCACGGCAGCCGTGAGACCGACCCCCGACGAACCGCGTCCAGTAGTCGCGATCGCGAGCGGTGCCGTGTTGAGAACGAACCGCAAAAGCTGCGATTTCGCAGTCGATGGGTCACCCACCATTAGAATATTGATATCTCCACGAATATGTGTGCCGTTGTCGAGATTCTTTTCCATGCCGCTTAACAGCATGAGGAGAATCGCCTTCTTGATGTAATCATGCCCGTATATAGACGGGGCAAGAGACTGCGACAACAGTTCAAAGACGTTACGTTTCTTTGCCACGCGGTTGATGTTGCGGATATCGATATCCGAGATCCGAGCGCGCGCGACCCCGCCGTTCGCCTTAGACGAAAGCAACACGATGTTGTTTGCCAGAATCACCGTCTTGAACTGCGCTGAACCGCCTTCCTTTGACGACGACCGACTCCCCATCGATTTGTACATCCCCACGAGCTGAATCCGGTCCCCAGGCTTGACAGTGTCGACAAGATCGTCGTCCAAAATGACGTCGATGCTGCGCGGAAGTTGTCCTGCTGGTGCCCGCTCCGGCATCTCCTGAATAGACATCGTCTGGTGGTCGCGGTACGTGCAGTATCCGTATTCGGTCGTCAGCTTGTTACCGTCCTGGTCTTCGGTAGGGTATACAGAGCCTAGGTACGGCATCGACGTCGTCATTGCCTGGTCAAAGTACTCTCTGGCATGAAACTTCTCAGTCGTGTCACAATAATGCACCGAGCGCACAATTTTTGGTCGCACGAGAGAGCATCGAGTGACGATGCCTTCAAGACTGAGTAGTTTTCCGACATGAGCAGCCGAGATTGTACGCGGATTTACCGCATGATCGCCAAAGCTGCCGCGGAAAGCAACGTAAAAGACATCACTTTCGCCAATGTTGTGGCGAACGGGATCCGCGACTGCGATAACAGTTGCGTGCAGTGCCTTATCGGCGGCAGGCAGATATTCACCCGGAGTATCCAGCAATCTACAATCAGTCAAGTTTTAACAAATCATTCAGCAACTAAGAATCTTCCAGGTGAACTAACCCTCTCCAGAAATCACGGTCGTACTCTCGAATTTCGTCAATGTTAACCACAAGTCGTCGCTCTTCGCGCGCAAGCATCAATCGAATAAGATCCCGGTAATTGCTAGCCAACTGATCCTCCTCCAAGAAATCCTGGAATTTGCGAGTTCGCTCTTCAAGCACAGCATCCTGGAGCTGTGTCGCCATCTTTACTAGTTGCAGAAGTGAAAGACGGGGACTGACAGAGAAAGAGAATGGGGAAGAGCAAAGGAGGTTTGGCGGCCAGTTAATTGGAAACTCTGCTGCGACGCGACGCGCTTTTTTTTTCTAATCAAGGGGCTTAACGCGTCTGGTCGGTAGCTTATTTAGGACTAGCGCATTCAGACGCGTTTTCTTGATGCTTGCGTCCTATGTCGCCTATTTGGCCCGCAGTGAAATGATATTTTGAGAACATCTAAATACATCACTATGAAATTTGGTTTCCGTAATGAAACAAGCGAAAAGAAAACTGCTGCAAAGTATTTTTAAATGCTCAAAGCAAAATATAAATATCAGGGTAGGCTTAATGTATTACATAAGTAATGACTACGCACAAGTAGAGTGCGATGCGCTTATGCTGAACATGCTCACTGGCAACAAAGACATCTACACAGTACCCAAATCTCTATACAACTCGACATACCCATGAAGACAAGTCGGTGATATCGGCACAAATGACACGGAAAAAGGATGCTAGTAACGTTGCTCCGGATGCGTGGAACATTGAGCAAGAGACAGCGTTATTCAAAGCCATTTGTCGGTATAAACCTGTTGGTGAGTTGTCAAACTTCAACAACTGATTACTTCGTACTGATATTGTTTGTTATTCGACGGTAGGAATGAATAAACACTTTCTGATGGTGTGTATTGGGCAAATGGTGAATAACTCAAACGTCCAAGGGCCGTATCTCTCTTTAAAGAGCATATGGGATAAACTTGCAACACTATACGATCTCGAAGGTCTAAATGAACTAGTACGTTGCGCCTATATAATCTTGCTTCGAAAACGGCATCTAACGCTGTATTATTTACAGGAAGACGGAACTTCAGCGGAAGAATCAGGCTCACAATCTCCGATCCCATCATCTCCACCCGCGATGCTCACCCGGCACAAAGCCGAAATCCAAAATGAGGAAGCAGAACCATCGCAACAAGTCACAGTAAAACCAGTAGAAATGCAGTCCGAGTTCGAATTGCCATGGGACGAATACGGAGAATTACAACTCGAGCATGCGCGAGCGATTGACAGTCAAGCGACTAGTCCTGCGCAAATATCGACGCCAGCAGCAGAAGGTACGCCGGAGGCTATAGTCACGCGGGGAACAAAGCGTGGTAATAGAGAGTTAACTACCAGCGAAGGTGAAGAATCAGCTGCTGAAGAGGAAGAAAAAATCGCTGAAGAGGACGAAAACGAAGAGGAGGCAGAGGAAGAAGAAGACGAGGAGGCAGAAGGCGAAGAAGAGGAAATCGCTCCTCGAACTACCCGGCGTCGCGGCCGTGCTGCACATGCTCCATCGGAGAAAACAACTACCCAGCCAACCAAACGCGGGCGTGGAAGAACGCCCAAACGTGTGCCAGTCGGACGGTCATCCAAGAAGCGTGAAGAAGGCAACGACGGCGAAGAAGATGCCGAAGAAGAGAAAAGCGAGGAAGAAGAAACTAACGAACACGAAGCCGACGATGGAGAGGAGGCAGAAGAGGAAGAAGAGGAAGAAGAAGATGGATCTACCGAAGCCAGCGATAAAGATGAACCAGAGACTCGCAACAAACGCGGTACCAGCCGAAGTAAGCGCGGTCGAACAGGTCGTACGCCGGCTGTGAGCACTAGAAGCGGAGGACCCACAAGACGGAGTACACGACATGGACGTAAATGAAAATACCTTTGTATATTAGACGAATTGTGTATTTTAGGAGTAGCTGTCAGTTTACGAGTATGAAGTTGTTTTAGAATATCAGCTCTCTTTATTCGGAGCATCTTTTATTTATCTGAAAAATACAAATAGATTTTTCATCGCAATCAGCTTTAATTGATCACTGTGTGAAGAAAAAAAAGACATATAGTATAGAGTGCGATTGCTATTATATCAGGTAATTACCAATTTGGTGTTTTACAACTTCTTGCCGTTGATTCCCAAAAGCTGGACCTCGAACTATAAAACGGCACCAATTAGCAATCCGTCAAACCGTCCATAGGTTTACGTTAACAAATACATACGATCAGAGTAGCGTTAGGGGGAATCAGACCGGGGAATCCACGAGACCCGTAGGCGTAATCACTATCAAGTGGATTAGTTTGCGCACATCAGTCAAAACGATGGCAATTGACACATACCCAGTGATGGTAAGTCTAGCAGTCTCACCTAGAGACAGCTTAGGAACACCCTCGTCCCATCCCTTGATGACCTGTCCAACACCAATAACAGTCTCGAACGGTTTGCCTGTGAGAATTGATTTAGCAGAGCTCATCAATCAATCAACGCAGTCGCAAACTCACCTCTGTCTCTCGAGCTGTCGAATTTCTTGCCGTTCTCAAGAGTTCCGACGTAGTGCATGGACACTTTGTCGCCGGCCTTGGGGAAGTCGGTTCCGTTACCTACACGGAAACAGCCGAGTCAGTACTCACTGAAACGAGCGCAGAGCCATAGAATCGAGCCAAAAACACTCGACCACAGCGACAAGGACGCACCCGGAGCAATGCTGTCAACAGTAACACCCATTCTGAAAGGAGTCGAGGAAAATGAACGAGAGAAGGATCTGATGGAGGAGTTTCGAAGGCTGGACGAAATCAGGCGTGATGACATCTGGTGAAGACAAAGGAAGTGCAACGAACCAGCTGCTCTGCTCTGAGTTTTCACGTTTAGGGTTTGAGGATATGACATCATTGTTATCTTGTAGTTTTCTTACTAGTGATGTATTATATCACCATTATGGGGAAGATAGAATAAACAATAAATGCAAATATAAATATAACTAAGAATGCATAGGTGCGGAGCGTGCTCAATCGTCGTACACCCACATGTAACAATCGACGCACTCATCTCGCCTCTTGCATTCCGGAGCCGATTCATACGACTTTAGAGTCTCAAGAAGCTGTTTGATTCCATGGTGGCCCATTGACATGTACGTCTGATTGTCTTTAACGATATCGTGTACACACTCAAATCCAGAGTGACAGCCCGTTTCCAAGGCGTACCCGCCGATCGCACAAAGCGCAGTGATTCCGTTACATGCGCCCATGAACACCGGATCGCCAGAACTTCCAATATGGTAAATATGAGCGTCTGTATTGAAAAGCTGAAGACGCGTTGCTGCGAGTCTTTCGCCTGGGGCGTTGAACGTGACGGTAGGTAATTCATGTCTTTGACCAAGCAACGCAGCGATGCCACCACCTAGCGAATGTCCAGTAGTCCACACGGAAAATAACGGATAAAGTAGCAGGATATGATGATACACTTCGAGAGATGCAATGTAGTAAGACCGTTCATCGTGTAAAGCTCGGGAGACACAATTGTTCGAGCAACGATACGCTTTTGATGGAGTCGCACATTCGCAAACTTCAGAAGTCCAGGCACAGCTTTGCGAAGCACAGCAACAGGAAAACAGAATGTTATTCTAAACGGTAAAGACGCAAAATCTTATCAGCCTCTCGCATTCGGTAACTTGGCAAAAGATAAGGTACATTAAACTTGTCGTTTTCAATCGTATTCTGATCACCTGCTGCTATCGGCGTCGTTGTGCCTTTGAACGAGAGAATTACAATTTGATGAACATAATCTATAAAAACATGACCGCGAAGACCATCTCCATGCCATCCAATTCCATGGCCCTTGACGCTCAGCGATGTTAGTTATTTCACACAATGACGACTCACAAACAGTATTGTATACGCTATGCCATGAGCTCTCTAACTCTATCCATCCCTCATCTTCCGGAGACTTCACATATGCATTCGAACACATTTCTCCCAGTGCGATTAACGTGCGCTTGTCGCTCACATCAGGTATCCGCTTCCATCCCATCCCGCCATTTTCGCTCATTTTCTGAGAAATCGCTCTAATTTGGTATTCACTGGTATCCATCTCATTCATATCTGTAGCCAGGAAAGTTTTGTCTTGTTTGTAAATAATGGAATCAGAACCGGGTATCGCAAGAAATTCATGCTTGAGTTGGAAGTTCAGAATAGTCGCGTCGGATTCAAATGGCTCTTTTGCAATATTTTCAGTCTGACAAGTAACCAAATCGACAAATAGACAGAGTATTAAACACAGTTGCACTACTCTCCTCATTTTGCTGGTGCTTGTAACAAATACAATAAAACACGCGCATGTAAGTAAATGATGTGACACCGCCTAATGTGAACAATGGGCCTTGTACTAAATAAATCCGGGTAACACTGACTTCCGAGCAAACAGTTCCCGAAATTTTTTTGGACGCGAAAACCAAGACGTCGACAAGTGCAAGAGGCGAGGTAAAATTCGTCTAGCCGCCTGCATACCATTAGAGTCATTTGAAGATTTTATTTTGTTATTGAGCGTCCTTTCATTGTCGGAGATAAGAGAGCTGAGAAGACACAATGCCGAAGAAACCACAGGTTCCGCTGAAGTCTCTTATGAGAGGTGTAAGTGGAAAGACAGTCATGTACAGCCATAGAGGTGCACTAAACTCTGGAAATATAGTTATTACGCTCGTCATGGCATAAACAGAATTTGTACAATATGTACAAGAAAGACGACGACGCTTTCCGATCAGGATTAACCGAATACCAGCAGCGATGGAAAGCTAAGAAAGAGACTCGCGCGTACCACGGTGAACACATCACAGAACGTCAATGGCAGGGAGTGTTTAATCCTAGACTGTCAAGTGTTGCGAACGGAATGAGCAATGATCAAAAAGCAGTGGATATTCCGGTAGCTATGGATTTATATGCGCCTATTGAACGGCGCTTGGATGTTGCCATGTTTCGATCGTTTTTCGCCAGTAGTCCTAAGCAAGCTCGAGAATTTGTGGCGAGAGGTCACGTTAAAGTGAATGGTCAACGGGTACGCCTAGATTTCTGCCCCAGTTGCCAATTACTATCGATGAATTCTAACAAAATAAATAGACAAGACATAGTCGATACCCGCTTCGACCAGGCGACGTTTTTAGCGTGGACCCCGAATGCGTTCTCCGTGCAGTAGGTCGCCAGAAGCCCTCAGAAGAGTTCTCAGGAATGGTAGATGAGTACCAACAAAACAAGTTCGATGAATTCCTGCAGAGATGCCACGATGACCCGGCAAGCATGTGGCGAAACAAGTACCGACCGCTAAGTGTTGATGGATCGTATGAGCCGGAACGGTTATATCGTGAAGTTCGCATGATGGCTGCCACATTCACTTCAGAACGTGCCAAGAATATTCGTTCTTCAGAATATGATCTCACGGAAATAGAAGAAGCGGCTGTCAAGACTATCGAAGAGTATCGCACCGAGTATGCCGAAAAGAAGACCGTTAGCGGCGAATACCAAGACGTCAACAAAGCAGCAGTTGCGGTCTTTGCTAAAGATCCGGAAGATAAACGGAGCGACGAATTTGTTGCTCTGAAAAAACTCCTCGTTGAAAACGAACGAAATGAACTTGCAGACCAATGTGAGGAGCTGGCTCGCGAATTCAGAGCGCCTACGGGAATGATGACCGACAACTGGTATTTAGCTTATCTTCCTGAATTCTGCGGTACGGATAAGCCATGGCAAGTCGGCAAATACGGACTTCAGGACCCGTCGAAGCCGTATTTCACGCCTTGGACTCCTCGTACCTTCCTTGCGCCATTCGCGATTCTACCGCATCATATTGAAATCTCATTCCAGGCTTGCACGGCCGTGTATCTGCGTGATCCAGTGACTAGAGATGGGCATTCTGAAGTTATTTCGCCGCTGCCTTTGACTTATCATGAGGAAGCTTATAGATTTTATGTCAGACGGAGAAAGTGAATTTGAAAGGACGAGATGGGGATGCAGCATGTTAATTTTTGTATATATTGTATATTTGTTTAACGAATAGTCTAAATCATTTTACACAAAAAGGTTAGATATGCCTACAAGTAGTGCCATTATGCATATACGTAAATCGCCGAAGTCATCATTTAACCCATATGCTCGACAATCGTGCTCGTCAGTTTTCCATCCTTAATAGAATGCACAAGCTGCTCCGGAACAGGCTGTTCCTTGAAATCTCCATCAAGCTCAGGATCAGGTATATTGATGTTAATACTCGACGATTTTGACGTATAGATTTCGACATCAAGAGATTCTTCGCTGAGGTAAATCTGTCCGTTATCGCATTGATCAATGGAGATCGTAGGCAGTTTGCCGGTGACTTGCAGACCAAAACCGGTGGATTTAATGATATCGACACCCGCAACCATGCTTTCGACAAGAAGACCGGTAGATTTACACTCATTAATGGTGACGGTGTTGAACTTGCCCTTGATCTGGATCGTAGAGTTCACGCATCGATGAATGAATACTCCATGATTAATCTCAGCCTCAAGAATCACCTTGGGATCATTCTCGAAATTTTCGACAATCCATTTCGTTCCCTCGAGTTCTATACGGGGAGGCTTTTTCTGCTTCAGGCTCTGAGGCTTGGTAGGCGGTGGCGGCGATTTTGCCTTGGGCGCAGCAACGGGCTCCTGGGCTCTCAGCGAAGGATTCTTATGCGTCATCTGGCTCTTGTCGACTTTCTTCAATCCAGCAGTGACCGACGCGCCTTGGTTGATTTCAGCGAATACGGCTCCGATACCACTGGCCGGTGCGGCGGGTTCGGAAGACACCTGGAAGACTGAGGCCGGAGGGGGCGGTGGAGGCGGAGGCGGGCCGCCGGCTGCTGGTGCGGGAGGAGCCGGTGAAGGAGAGGGAGCGACGGCTTCCTTTGGTGCCGATGAACTGAGAACAGTCGCGAGGTCTTCCCCCTTGGGATTCCAGGAGGGACCAGTGGTGTGGTTTTTCTTGACAAAGGCCTGAAGATTGGTGAGAATCTTCAGGTATCCCTGGGCCCATTCGGTATGTTTCTTATCCCTGGATAACTCGTTAACACTCATTATTATGACTCGGTTGAGTTAATTGCTGCTCACGTTTCCTTGTATTCCTTAATGACGCGATTCGCATAGAATTGAGAACTATCCTTCATTTCACCAATAAAGGGAACAGGAGTAGGCTCAACGCCGATCCAGCCAAGAGCAGGAATGCCTTCGCTTACAGTCGACAAATGGTTGAAAAACTTGGATCGTCGATTTGCTTCACGCAGTTCCTGCACTTTCATAACTTTTTCAGAAATAGGCTTGAACAGATCCATATACGCGGCATCAGACGAAGCGGGCTTCTTCGCCTTTGACACGATCCTAAGAAATTCTCGCTCAGCCGCAAACGCTTCAGCAACGGCGTTAGCTTGCTCGCTAACAACAGGATCAATATCCCCGCTAAGTTTCACGAAGGCAGTCACGAATTCGGCGATGAAGTCATCGAATTCTTGCACGGCTGGCGCGGTTTGCTCGACTTCGGGTTCAGGCGTAGGTGCGGGCTCGGAAATAGCGATAGAAGGAGCAATGATTGTTCCTGGTACATCCTTGGCAGTTACTTCAGAGGTAGCACGCGATGATTGCAAGGACTGGCTTTGAAAGATAGTCAAGTCTTCGAGACGGGAAGTTGCGGCCTCAAGACTTTAGTTCAGTCAGTTAAACGCAATTCATTCAGAAGCGCAGCCTAAATAAATACACATACCGCTTCATAAGCGTGACCAGATTATAGCCCGGCACGTTAGCAGAATCAGCCATGTTGAAAGGCGGTGGATCGATTGGCGGTGCTGATTTCGAAAACGAAAGCAGGCGTCGTCATGAAGCGAGAGGCCCGCAGGGGATCTCAAACCACCTTTTTTATAGGTGTTTAATAGAAGAGCGTGCGGCGCGGACGCACACACACACAGTATATGTAGTCAATGACGCGTCTCTGAAGCGAGTCAGAAGCAGCTGACTCGGTCAATCATGCCAGTCAAATACAGTGTGCTATTTGATGACGCCGACGATCCGGGAAGCAGAGTTGTGGTGACAGAGACTGACATTCTTGTCGACTTCCCGCGCTGTAGTTCGACCGCCCGCGACATTTTATACAGCGGCGCATCGCACGCGATTCCAGAGTTTGACGCTATAAAACTAGTATTCGAGGCAATGGATGGCGTGGCTTATACAACGGGTGATCCGAGGAAAAAGGAGGTGCATTTCAGCTTGGGACACGTCATGAATAGCTCGAGCAGTAATCGAGCAGCGGCGGAGATCAAGGGTGTAATGGTCCACGAGACTGTACATTGCTGGCAGTACAATGGATTCGGCACCTGTCCTGGCGGATTAATAGAAGGAATTGCAGGTATGTATGGCAGTTATAGTGTGGTTGTAAGTATAATTAATCGCGCGTAGACTTTGTGAGATTAAGAGCAGGATTCGCGCCTCCTCATTGGAACCCCGACAACGTTGGCGACAAATGGGACGCCGGGTACGAACGTACAGCGTACTTCCTAGACTGGGTAGATAGGACATTGTACCAAGGAATCGTTCAGCAATTGAACGCATATCTCAAAGCTGAGCGGTACGACGATTCTGCGTGGGTGAAAATCTGCGGAATACCTTTGCCGCAATTATGGAATGCATACTTGTCGGACAAAAACGGCGGCAGCGCACCACCTGCGCAGCCTACTCATAGATAGCTCTACTGTCAAGGCAGAAAGAAAATGTATAATACAGAGCATGTATAACCTATCATGTCAACCCTATCCGCTTTTTATACTCGGCCACTCGATCCATGACTCTCGTGCCATTCCACAATTCATCGTCTCCTTCTTTGGTCGGAAACGTGGGTTTCGCAAGTCCCACTTGTTCAATCGATAGCCCCGCCGCTATGTTTCCGAAAATCGCCGCTTCTACGAATTCTCCGCCGGATAAAATATATTCTACGCACATTGCACCGACAAACGTGTTGCCGGCACCAGTTGGATCGACAACTCGCTCTGGCCATGGCGCATGGTATGATTCAAGCCATGTACTCCCAGCGTCCTTTGAGATGACCAGACTTCCAAAGGCACCGGCCCGCAAGACTACAGCCGTACCTTGGCGCATGTATGGTATGAATCTACTAGCAATTTCCTCGATCGCATCTTTCTCTGTGGGTTCAGGCAAACCGAAAAAGGCTGCCGCTTCGGCTGAATTCGGCGAGAGTATATCGACGGAAGGAAGGGCCGCAAAACATGCTTGCAAATGCTCGGGCGTGCAGAGGTCGGGTACTGGTTCCCAGACAATGACTGGATTCGGAAGGTTGAGGTTTAGTTTAGCGCGATTGGCACTGATGCCGTCGATCAGAGTAGTTGCTCGTTCTGGAGAGCATATTAAATGGAACGAACGGGATTTGAGAAGAGGGGTGCCGATGATGTCGTCAGTGGTGATTCTCTTTTTTGGAGTTAGGTATTTGAATGCTGCGTTTCCACGTCAGTCTAAATAAGAGCTCGTGAAGAAGATCAAATACATACCTCGGTACTCGTTCTCAGTGTATCCATTCCAGCCTCTTGTAGTAAGTCGGGAACTGTCTTCTCTGAAGATCATAGTCGTATTGAGCGCAAATAAATCATCTTTAATGCTCTCTGGGAAGTCACTCCCGGCATCAACAAACCAACCAACCCCTTTAGAAGCCGGAGGCGGCAAGAAATATCGCGCGCCGAACGCAGCATAGGTTCCTGCGCCGCCGACGATATCTCTGATTGAAGTGCCGTCTAGATACTCGATTTCGTCGATGATGAACATGCCCATCGACGCAAACAAAATTTCGGCGTCTTCATCGCTTTTGCCCACCACGACCGATTGAGTCATGCTTGAGTATTGTTGGCGGTGTTGAATACAGTGAGAAAGAGAGATAAAGATTTGATACACGCCCAACGCAAAGTGAGCCGCACGAGTTCTATCCGCCGCTACAGGCTGTTGATAGCTCAGACGAGATGCAGCGGCTATCAAGGGCTTGCAGAGGCTGTGATATTTTATACAAATTTGAAGCGACACAGCTGAATAGATGAGAGAACATGCGTTGTTTATTCTGCTCTTGCGCTGCAGCTACAGTAGCTACACATGCTACTCTGTGGAGTGGGCCGTAGCATTAGATATCGATAAGCGACCATTCGGGCAAAACTCTTTCTTTTATTGTATCATTGTCTGCTCCTAAAGCCCACTCGAGCAAAGAACAAAGGCAACCTCACTTCGTGCTCTCAAATTATCAATGCTCCTCAAATGCGTGCGGCTGATGGTAGCCGTCGCAGCTTTGGCCATCACGATTTCCCGCGCCTTTCGCATTCGCAGCCTTTGTGGTTGCAATTGACGACTGTTTCGTTTACTTTATGACTCAATTGGTTGCTATCCATACTTTACATTCTTTCGCCGCTGAATTACTCATCTCTGGGCCGCGGTGCAGTAAGAGTCATTCTCCTTCGCTTCTAATCACAGTCCTCGAGGCTTAGCCTTATAGAGTTCGGTGGCGTTTGCACGGACTCGAGTTCGACGCGCAATCTGTTGTTCGTTTGGCTGGTGAAGACGGATACACAGAGTGGTTGTATGTAGATATATCTTGTCTTGTATCGCGTAGTATTGTATTAGAACAACAAACAAACAAAAGATTGCCAGAAACCTGATTATACTCTGTCAATGGCTTATCTCCCGCTTGGCGCTGTTCTAATATCAGCTCTTCGGCGCTTCTCAGCCATGCCGTCAAACCAATATAAATACCACCGCTCCGCCTTCTGGTTCTTCATCCGCTGCTTCTCTCCCTTTGACAATGCTCTTACAGCTCTTCTGTGACTCGCCCACCTGGGTCGACACAGACATCTCGACCTGCGCAGACTCGCTGTATGTCTTGATCCCGGCACTCTGTTCTACTCTCCATGGCTGACATTACTTCCTCTTCTACTGCAGCTACCTCCACTCATTCTGGCCTATTGCTGGGATTATCATTTCTTCTCTCTTTGTTCTTCCGCTTCGCAGAAAAGCAACTGGTGCCATTTCTCTGGGCGCTGAAGACTCGCTCGCTGTCGAACGCTCACAGTCTAATCTAGATGATGACGAAGACCAACACAGCGATCTCTACCGTCTTCGCACTACTCATCCTGATCCTAATTCTTCTGTTGAACCTGACTTTACTGCAGATTCACCCGACGAAGATTACCTGGCCGCTGTGGTCGATACCAAAGATGAAGTTGACCTCGTCTTTCTTCCCAACAGTACCCTGCGACTACATGTCGCTATCGAACGAGCTCTTGTCATTGCCTCTGTCGTCCTCCATGCCGTCGAAATGCTAGCCACTGCTTGGTCAGATGCATTTGACATGTCTTTTTCTGGCTCTGTCTGCTCACTATGTCTTTGGGTATATTCAATCTCACTTCAACTCTGCTATGTCACATGCTGATTACCTGATCCAGGCCTATATTCTTTACCTCTCTTTCCTGCGCAACACTTCTCTTTCTTACGAGCTTTCCTATCGTGCCTGCGCAAACTTAGCCTTTATCTACGCCACAAACCTAGTCATCGCCTCTATCGACATTCGCTCTGTTCTCATTTCCTACCATTCACGAACCTACTTTACATCTTCCTCTTTCTCTTTCGTCCTCGCTCTAGCGCTCTGGATCAATGCCCTCCTATCACCCTTGGGTAGTCTTCCCGCCTACGTCGAAGTCAGAAATGGCTCGGCCTACCTTCCAGAGCCATTTGCTCCTCTCGTGGCGCAAATGACAATGTGGTGGATCACTCCTCTATTGCTTCAAGGAGGCAAAAGCTCTCTGAAAATGGAGAATGTGTGGGATCTTGCCGATTACGCTCGTGCGACTTATATCAGTCGGAGATTTCGCGCGTTGAGGAAAACTATGTCATTTAGAATGTCGTTGCTGAGATTCGGCTCAAGTACTTTTTTTGTGTATTGCATTCTCGCTACTATCTCTGTGGTGTTCACCTTTGCGCCTACGATTCTGTTGCAGTATATTGTTGCCTACATTGAGAATCCTGATGCTACGCCGCGGCATATGGCGTGGCTATATGTTGTTTTGCTACTTGCCTGTTCCTTTGCGTCGACTTCATTGGACGCTTTGAGTTTCTGGGGATTTAGAAAGAACGGAATCGACTACCGCTCGGCATTGATCACTGAGATATACGCCAGAGCTCTCCGCCGCAAAGAATCCAATGCCATCGAAGCAAAATCCTCGTCAACAAATACCGGCAAGGATATTGTTGCCAATCCTTCTGAGTCGCGGGCGGAGTCCAGCTCTGAAGTTGAAACAAAATATACGACGGGTCGCGTGATGAATTTAATGTCTATCGACGCTACTCAAATCGCTGAAATCATTACGCAATCTGGGATTCTTTTGAAAACAGTCATGGCGTTTATCCTTTCGTTTTATTTACTTTTTGCGCTTTTGGGAAAAAGTGCTATTGCCGGAATCATTGTTTTTTGTACGCTTTTGCCTTTGAATATTAAGGTCTCTCACGCATTTGCCGCCAATCAGAAGCAGATTATGGAGATTACTGATCGACGTGTCAACAAGACTAATGAAGTCCTGTTGAATATCAAGATCATCAAATATTTTGGTGAGTGATACTTTCGGTTTGTCGTGCTGGGTATGAAAACTAATATATCACCTAGCTTGGGAGCCAATGTTTCTGAAAAAATTGAGGGATATCAGAACCGAGGAAGTTAAGAAGCTCACCTGGTACTTCATCCTCTCCGGCTTTAGCGGTCTCAGTTGGTTCGGTTCACCAATGATCATCATTGCCTCTCTACTAGGCACATACACAGTCATCGCAGGACACGAACTTACTGCTTCAGTTGCATTTGGAGTGGTTTCGTTAGTCACCATTCTCAAGCTTCCATTTGAGAATTTCTCGCATCTGGTCACCATGGTTATGGGCGCGAAAGTCGCGTTGGATCGTATTGCTGGATTCATGGACGATCCTGGTACGACGACTAAATACACTCAATTGTCCAAACCGCGTGGCCCTAATTCTCCTTATATCGGCTTTGAAGATGCGTCGTTCACTTGGGGTGCCGATAAAGACTCTGGGAAATTTTGCTTGACAAATCTGTCTGTTGACTTCCCAGTTGGGAAATTGACTGTAGTAGTCGGACCCACTGGCGCCGGCAAGTCTTCGCTTCTCATGGCTTTGCTAGGCGAAATGACGCTCCTTGACGGATCAGTGTTTTTACCTGGCGTTGCTACAAGTCGCAAACCTCAAATCGACCCAGAAACAGGGTATACCGAACAAGTCGCATACTGCGCGCAACAGGCATGGCTGCTCAATGACTCTATTCGAAATAACATTCTTTTTGGACAACCAATGGACGAAGATCGTTATCGACAAGTCATCGTTGCATGTGCGCTACGTCGCGATTTTGAGATTTTGGAACATTCGGATTTAACTGAAGTCGGCGAGAAAGGGATTGCATTATCAGGAGGCCAAAAACAGCGAATTTCCCTTGCTCGCGCAGTGTACTCTCGCGCCAAGCATTTACTTCTCGACGACTGCCTCTCTGCTATTGACACTCATTCCGCGCTGTGGGTTTACGAGAAGTGTATCACTGGTCCGTTGATGGCTGGCCGAACTTGCATTTTGGTGTCACATAATACTTCTCTTAGTGTTCCGGGTGCTGACTATGTTGTTGCTGTGGACGATGGTAAGATCAAGTTTCAGGGTACTCCGACTGAATCTTATGAGCGAAAAATATTTGGTGAGGACGACTTGTTGAAGCAGAATATTTCGAATCGGAACACGCCGCTACCGTCGACTACAAACTTGAAAAGCCTGGCTTTGGATTCGTCGTCTCACCCTTTACATGCCGACGAAGCATCTGAAGAGGACACGCCTTTAATAGTCAACGAGAGTGTCTTTGTTCTAAAGCATATCTCGGAAGCTCCTGAGAATATTGAAACCCAGCAGACCGGCAAGATCAAGTTGAGTACTTACATGGCTTACCTTAAGTACATGGGCGGTAAACCATTTTGGATTGTGTTTCTCATCGCATGTGCGTTTCAGCAGACAATGGAAGTTGGCAAGAACTGGTGGATCGGTCGTTGGTCTGATATCATGTCAAGTATCGAAACTACGAATACTTCCCACGGACCGGTCTTCTATGTCTCGATTTATCTTTTGATATCAGCAGGCTTTTTGGGTATATGCTGTGGCCGTGATTTTGTTTGCTATTCCGGCAGTATCAGAGTCTCGCAAACTATGTTTTACGACCTGTTGAATTCAGTACTCTATGCCACGCCGCGATTCTTTGATACCACACCCGTCGGTCGTATTTTGAATCGATTTGGAAAAGACGTTAGCACAATTGATCGCGAAGTTGTCAGCAGTTTCATGTTTTGCACAATACATATGTTCGAGCTTCTAACGACCATTGTCGTGATCTGTGCCGTTATTCCTCAGTTCATGATCGTCGTCATCGTCATTGGCTCTGGAATCTATTACGTGGCGACGTTGTACACGCGAACGTCTCTCGAACTTCGCCGAATGCAAAGCGTCACACAAAGTCCTATTTACCAGCACTTTGGTGAAACGCTAGCCGGTTTATCCACTATCCGTGCCTATGGCCGAGAAGCTGAGTTTGCCCATCAAAACATGACAATTGTGGACACTAACTGTCGTCCGTATACGCTTGTATGGGCGTGTAATCGCTGGATGTGCTTCTACTCTCAAGCACTCGGTAGTCTTGTGGCTGCCTGCACCTCATTTTTCTTAGTCTGGCAAAGTGATAAGATCGATCCCGGTTTCGCAGGCCTTTGTTTGACTTATTCAATTTCATTTTCAGAAGGCATGATTTTTTTCGTCTTGATGTGGACTGTGAATGAGATGAATATGAACTCAGTCGAGCGAGTAACTGAATTCATCGATACAGAGCAAGAATCTCCGGCTGTAATCGAGGATGCAAAGCCTCCCCCAGGCTGGCCTCATGAGGGATCGATTCAAGTACATGATTTATCTCTTAGATATGCGCCGGAATTACCCAGGGTTATTGATGGTCTTTCTCTGGATATTCAACCTGGTTGGAACGTGGGCATAGTAGGACGCACAGGTGCAGGCAAGTCAACTATTGCATCTGCATTTTTCCGATTTTTGGAAGCAGAAAAGGGGAGGATCATGATTGATGGGGTTAATATCAAAGGACTTGGATTACGCGATTTGCGCGAAGCCTTAGCAATCATTCCCCAAGGTATGTTTTTGCTTGTCTTTTTTTTTTTCGTAAATGGATGAGCGCGCGTGCTAATGAAATGCAGACCCGACATTATTTTCAGGAACAATTAGGTCGAATTTAGACCCATTCGACCAATACTCTGACGCCGCTGTATTTGAATCCCTCCGTCGCGTCCATTTGATCGGCCCGTTAACAGACGAACCCGCGTCTTCGTCTTCACCTGCTGCGCCAGAAACGCAATTCAATGTGTTTACCGACTTGAGTTCGCCCGTTTCCGAATCGGGTAGTAATCTCTCTCAAGGCCAGCGGCAGTTAATGTGTCTTGCGCGTTCACTGCTCAAGTCTCCGCAGATCATGTTCCTTGACGAAGCCACTGCGTCGATAGACTACACTACCGACGCTCTTCTGCAGACCACTATCCGTGAAGAATTCCGCCGGTCAACAATCTTGACTATTGCGCATCGTCTTCGAAGTATCATTGACTACGACAGAATATTGGTATTGGAAGCAGGTAAGAAAGTGGAGTATGATGCGCCGTACGTGTTGATTATGAAGGAAGATGGTGTGTTTAGAGGGATGTGTGAGAGTAGTGGAGAATTTGAGGTATTGAAAGAAATGGCGGAGAAAGCGTTTAGAGAAAATAAGTGATTATGTTTTACTTGTGGGCTATGTTAAGTGTGCTAGAGTGCAACTTTTTATATTAATTAGATGGGTTATTTGTGTGGTTTATAGTGTTAATAGATATGTTTTTATGATAATTATGAACTACAGTTCTTTGTTGAGCTACGGTCATTGAGCGGCTTTGTGAGAAGCTACTTAAAAGAGCTCTGGTACTGTCCAACTAATAACAAAATATACAATTGCAATCTCACTAATCTTTACTTGTCAATATATACAAACAACACTCATCTACCCAAGATCTCCAACAAAGTTCATCTATCTGTATCCCTCACTCTTCACGTCCCCATCATCAGCTTCATAAAGTAAAAAGTAAAATGCAATGGCCTTCGGGATACGGCAATGGCATACCGCTCTTCTTGTAATCTTCTCTGGCTTTCATTGCTAGGACCTATGCTCACCGGGATACGACAATGGCATGCCGCTCTTCTTTTCATTTTCTCGAGCCATAGGTCAGTGTTAAGGAAAAAGACAGTAAACAGAATTCAGAGGATACAGGACAGAAAGACAACGTGAGTGTTGCGGGTATTGACAGATGTTTGAGCCGAGCTCTTGGTCCTGTGCGCCGCAATCCTATGCCTGTAGTGTGTCATGAACGAGTATAGTGTAATGTCTTGTCAAACGCGGGAAAGTGTGCTCTTTGTAGTGGCATGGAAGTAAAGTCACCGACTATTGTCATGTCCAATTATCAGACGTGAAGTCTGGATGTTTGAGACTAGAAGGTTTTCAGACGACGAGGAAGGATGCAGACGATGATGAAGTGGCAAGGAAGAAGGCAAAGGCAGCACGGATCAAGTGAAGTCGGCCAAATGTATTGGCTCAAGCAACCAGTTCCTGTATGCGTGTATGCAAGAGCTGCGCAAAGCAAAGACATTATTACTAGCCATCACTGCTTGAGATGCATCGAGGCTGGTGAAATGTTCAGTACAAGGTCCAACTGTCAAGGCGGGAGACCGCTTACTTGTAATTGTTGGTTGCTTGGTTGCTTGGTTGCTTGCACAGAGCATGTCTAATGCTAAACCATAGCGGCGCATGAGAGCAAGAGAGGAAGAAGGTCTCAGGTAGTTGTGCTTGAGAGAGAGGAGGGCGAGAGTGAAGAGAAAAGAAGGGGAGAAGAGGGCGGGAGGACCTCTTTTTATAGGCAACACCAGGCCAGAGTTCATCAACCTTTGTAGGGTTGGTGCCCCGCTTCGCGTCCTTCTTTTTGTCTCCCCATTTGCACTGCCAAAAGCGTGTCGTTTCGCGTCATTTTTGCTTTGAAGAATCGTCTCTCTCGAGCTCGTTCAAGCAAATCGACGTTTTTCGCAAACCTTTGGAAAACGCAGAAGATGTTCAAAGAAAAGGACCGACAGAGCGTGCGTCGCCCGATTTGTTTATAAACTGACGGCAGACTCGCACAAGTTGATGCGTTGGCGGGCGCGCGTGGTTGCCTCTAACAAATCGCTCTCTTCCCACTATTGTTTCTGCCTGAGATCGCTTTCTTGTCTCTTTGTTAGTTTACTTTCAAATAAAACGATCTGCTATATAGACATTCTTAGTCTGTTGACGACCTGCTTTCTTTCAGCGTATTCAAATTCCATATTGTTCCATATGGCATGTTCGTAGAACATCATTTGTATACAGGGCAGCATCATAGCAGCAGTGGTGTACGCCTCTATATCACTTCACAGAGTGTATTATTCGACTGACAATGGATGATCAATGAACGATATTAGCTCGGACGATGACAAGAAAGAACACGCTTCTGTTCAACAGACGTACAGCTCAGATTCACAGTCAAAGTCAACAGCTATACACGTCAGGTATCAACACATTTCATCAACAACTGGGATGAGTCCTGTGGAGTGCGCGATGCCTTTCTATATCAGAGTTGGACATCACGACTAATTACAGCGCTATGTGGTAATAGTCTAGCAAGAATAAAAGGAAAGGAAGTTCTCAGTATACAGCTATATAGCAAGCATTTACAAAAGAGATCGGCAATTAGAGACGGCAGTAAACATATTCAGTATAAACGGAAACTAATAGCCGGCAACCGACATTCAACAGAAGAAAACAGCAAACTTCTCGCTTTGCAGTCTGACGGCACAAAAGATGTGTGCATCTGGCGCTTATGGAAGCAATGTGCTCAAACTCTGGGTAACTGCTTCAGTCGTTGAGCGAGAACTAATGCTCAAAATATATATTCAAATTTCGGCCCGCAACAGAAGGAAGGAGCTTGCTGCGAGTTTAGCTTAATTCATCAGATCACGTGCGTTGCTGTATCTTGCCGCCAGTTGAAGTTGAGACGTCTGGATGATAGGAATGCAGCCAATTTCATTAATCGGCAAGCAAAACCCAGGTGCATATAAGCCATGTGCACAATCTAGCCCACCATCGAAGACGCCTATCGTGCACGGCACAGTCAAATAAAACATATGTTGACTGTGGTTACTTTCCGCGACTTGCCCACCTTGATATGTCATACTTAACGGTATACTCTCGGTTTTTCTAGAGCAAGTTACGAAAGGAGTATTTACCGGTCTAACTGACTGCATGACGTAGTTAGCGTTTGCTGACGGGTGCCGATACGCGAATAGGCGATTAGACCGCTTCTTCACTTTATCAACCGCGCAGAGCTCATCACCCACCGCTTCAGCAGCACAATCGTGAATTCTGCACCAGCAAGTTTCGTGTATGCCTGGTTCTACGACTAAGACTACGCTGGACCGTCACTATATTACACGACGGGCGAGCGCTGCCGGAGAGCGTTTACCGTGAGTCCACACCGGGTGCGGCTTTCACAACAATGACATCACCGCTCTTTCATCGTGCACGTGTGACCCGGGGCAGTCGACAAGTTCGCCCTTTTTGGATCAACGTCGGATAGCGCCGGATCTGGCGGACTGAGTGGAACGGGTATGTACTTAAATCTGCATATGTACGTTTGCGAAGTTTTGCTGGTCTACATTCTTTTGCAATACTGCATCTAAAAACTTCTTGCTTTCCTCTTCCTATTTCTACTGCTATTTGAGTTCTTGGGACCGGGCAGCGATGACGACTCTCAACCCCGCGGCTGCTGCGCGTCTGCTCGCGATATCAAACGATAATCCATCGAGTTCTTCTGTCGACTCGACAGCATCAGACTTCTTTGAGAACAACAGTGCCTACAGCAACGACTACCGCTCGTCCAATAAACCAAACAAGGACTCGCATGAACCGCCTACGATCCTCGATGAGACGAATGTTCCTGATATACCCACCAGACAGCGCACGAGCTCGGTGACGGACGCGGACTTCAATGTCTTGGGATCAACTACTTTGAAAGATCTACTGAAGTTGCCGGTGCCTAAGTACAAAAAAGAGCCATGGATTTACTCTCTCACTGTATGTTCGTAGCTACTCGATTATACTCGAGTCTTGCTCTAATATTATCCAGGCTATGTTCATGGGTCTCGAAATCATTCTGCCGGATCCAGGAGAAAACGTCGAGTCAATCACTTTCGGATTCTCCATCCATGACGGTTACTTCTCGACCGACTTCGCTCTCAAGACTAAAGAAGTCAAGCCCAATAGAAAACCGTCCGAGTATCCGCTCCTTATCACCGAGCACATTATGAACGAAATCAAAGCCTACTCCACAGACCATTTATTCAAATTCGTCGCGATCGGATTCCGACAATCGGTGCAAAAATTCTGTCCTCAACTCTGTGCACGACTATGGAGTGAACTCGATATCCTCCCCTTTGTGTTTCCAAATTCAGTAGTCTCTGGAAGTGACGATGAGAACGAGAAAGAATCGCCGCTGCAGCCTACCTGTGACGAGGTAGCTGACTCGCTCGCTCGTAAACTAATTATGTTCTTTGGGCCGCGGGGACTCCCGCGCACCGTCATCGGATACAGAAATAGAGTCGAGGTAGACGATGATGGCTTAATTCACATGGTTGATCTTGCGAATTACGAACAATCCGTGTCTCCTCAAACATGGGCATGTATTGTCAAGCTCGTCCAAGAGTTTAGGTCACTTCAAATCAACGGGCATCAAGGTGTTCGCGTTGCTTATTTCAACGCTACTCCTCAAGGTGGTGGTGTAGCGTTAATGAGACACGCTCTGATTCGGCTGTTCAAGTTGTTTGATTTGCATATAACTTGGTACGTTCCTAAGCCCAATCCGAGTGTATTCCGCATTACGAAAAATAATCACAACATCATCCAAGGGGTCGCTGATCCTGCTTTACGGCTCGAAGATCCCCAAAAGGAACTATTTGAACGATGGATTGATAGCAATTATGAGCGGTACTGGAGTACAGGGCCATTGGACTCTGAAAAACCACCGGGCGTTGATATCGCGGTGATGGATGATCCACAGACAGTCGGTCTTATTCCAAAGGCAAAAGCAGCTGGTATTAAAGTGATTTACCGCTCGCATATCGAAGTGCGGTCCGACTTGATCAAACAGAAAAATTCGCCTCAGGAAGGTGTCTGGGACTTTTTATGGAACTCTGGAATCAAAGACGCCGATGTATTTATCTCTCATCCTGTTAAAGGGTTTGTGCCCGATGCGGTCGATATCTCGAAAGTAGGTCTTATGCCTGCTGCCACTGATTGGCTAGACGGATTGAATAAAAACCTGTCGCGCTGGGATACTTTCTACTATATGGGAGAATTCAAAAAGCAATGCGAGGAAGTTAAAGCAAACAAGCTTGTCTTCCCCATGCGACCTTATATCTGTCAAGTCGCTCGTTTTGATCCCAGTAAAGGAATTCCTGACGTGCTTGAGGCCTATCGTAAATTACGATCAATGATGGATGACGATTTGCCAATCAGGAAGATCCCGCAGCTTGTGATTGCTGGACACGGAGCTATCGATGATCCGGACGGTACTGCGGTGTATGATGAAACGGTACAGACTATTTCCAGCGAGAAATACGCTAGTATTGCTAGTGATGTTATCGTTATGCGACTAGGGCCGAGTGATCAACTTCTCAATTGCATTCTATCAAATGCGACTGTCGTTCTTCAGCTATCTCACCGTGAAGGCTTTGAAGTCAAAGTCTCTGAAGCAATTCATAAAGGAAAGCCTGTTATAGCCTACCACGCAGGTGGTATCCCGCTCCAAATCCAACACGAAAAGAACGGGTATCTCTGTGAGCTCGGGAATACAGACGAAGTGGCTGATCATATGTATGAATTGCTGACCAACTCGGAAACTTATCAGCGATTGTCTTCATTCGCAGCTTCCTCAGTGAGTGATGAGGTACATACGGTCGGTAACGCTGCCGCCTGGTTGTATCTGTTTAACGAGCTTGCAAAGGGTCATGAAGTAAGACCTGAAGGTGGTTGGATTTTTGACTTGATGAGAGAAGCGACTGGAAATCCATGGACCGAGGGTGAAAACAGGTTGCCGCGTACTGCAATGTAGTATGCTGTGCCTTGCAAGCACCGAGTGATCTTTATGTATGGTTTTGTCTTCTTGATTATGACAATGACAATCTGTGTAATACTGAAATGTAAACAATGACTACCGTGCCTCAAGTCTGCCGCGTTGCCTGGCACTCGCTCATCGAACACGCTGTACCATTAGTAGATTGATCAACTAATATTCTGTTCCATTCCATTGCTTGAATTGACTTCATAATCAAAAGATTACCTTCAATTATACCTCAAACCACTTAACCACGCGCTACACAAGACCCGTTTTGTTTACAATCATTCTCTTTTAAACCCAGCACCTCTCATCTCCGCAATCCATGCCAAATCCGCACAGCCAGCACGCTCCTATCGCCTTTGTCCGGACTCAATGCCGACGTACGAGTCGTCTTATCCGCCAAACTTGTACCATGCGTCCCGGCCTCGTGTAAATCGCGGAACCGGATTCCTACAGCTGATCGCGAACGCGCGTGTGGCCGCCGCGCTTAAAAGTTTCCTGACGCCTTGTAATTTGCTGTGCTTGCTTTGGGGATATTATTTATATTGGGGAGAACGGAGGGTTATCAGAGATGCTGTGCGGAAATGTGACTGGAATAGCTGGGAAAAATGGGTATGTTGTTTTGCTACGTGCAGCGATTTACAGGGATACAAAAAGCCTCGAGTTGCATATTTAGCTGGATCATCCTACTGACATTCGTTGTATGATTGATTTAGCCGTCGGACGCGACTCCTGAACGTATAGTGCTTATTGCTGATCCGCAATTAGTCGATGCCAACACATATCCCGGCCGCAACTTCCTATTTCAAAGTTTAACCGAATTCTACGTCGACACATACCTGCATCGAGCCTGGGAAAGTATTGAAAACTACCTTGAATCTGACGCGACTATTTTCCTGGGAGATGTGTTTGACGGTGGCCGCGAATGGGAACATAACGCATGGATGCGCGAGTATCAGCGATTTGACCGGATATTTCCAAGTCGAATAGGAAAACTTACGCTGCGGGAGGTCGCTGGGAATCACGATATTGGATTCGGGGACACGATCAACGTCGATGCGTTGAATCGATTTCGAGCATATTTCGGAGAGCCAAATCGGCAGTTGGAAATTGGGAATCATTCGTTTGTTATTCTGGACACGAATTCGATGATGAACAAGCAAAATGAGCAAGTGTTTGGTCCGGCGTGGAATTTCTTTAATCGGTTGACAGAAGATATCCAGAATTCTACGATACATGTTCCACCTCGTGTTTTGTTGACCCATATACCATTATTCAGAGCTAATGATGCACCATGTGGACCCAAACGCGAAGGCGCAGCGTCACTTCCGATATCGAGAGGTTATCAGTACCAGACAGCAGTAGATCCGCAACTCACAGAAGAAATCTTGGACAAAATACAGCCGGTGATGGTATTCTCTGGTGATGATCATGACGCTTGCGAATACGAGCATGTGTATGCGGGAGGAAGTCGGAAGGCTGTGGAGTATACGATTAAATCGTTATCTATCGCGATGGGCGTTTCGTACCCTGCCTTTGAAATGCTTTCACTATGGAATCCGACCGGAGCGGATGTCGGTCAAGCGTCGCTTCAAACAAAATTGTGCTTATTACCGTCGCAGTTTGACATCTTCAAGTCATACTTTAAAATTATGGTGTTAACGATTGTCGTAATTGGATACGTTTCCGTGACGTCATACAAATATGCGAAGAAGTACGGGAAAACTGCTGGAATTGACTATCTTTATGGCGGATCAGGCTCGTCCGCTGGGAGCAAGAAAGACAAGGCGTTCCGAAGCTATCCCGCGCCAATAATGCTAGTTATTGCACAGTACCGAAACTTCAAACGCGGCAATTATGGCTCTAAGCTGGGTAAGCTTATGCTGCGGATCCGAGGTCGAACAGGGACTTTGCAAAGGGAATTCACAGACCGCTTGGGGTACGTGGTGTGTATTGTTGGAACTATGTATCTGTATTTGATCTTACGGTGGGAATAATTGCGCAGACATTACAATGTAGGCTGGATGATTGAAGGATACCGGGCTCTTGTTACTATATTTCGTTACTCTGGTGTATAATATTGCTGTGAATTGTATTTAAACAAAAGCACCTCATTGTTTGCCAATGCTCAAACCCGTCCGGGTTGTGCGAACGGCCCAACTGCTTCCATTCTTGGGCAATTACCGTGATCTGCGGCAAATTGCCGAGCCGAACTGCGGCGTCGCCCAGGCATTCACCGAAACAGTTCCGCCAAACTCTAAGTTAAATCCTTCAGTATTCAAAGCGGCCGGTTTGCTTGCTTTCCCTTTTCTCCGTTTGCTACTCTTTTCTTTCTACAAAAGTTCGTACAAATCTGCGCGACCGGTGCAGATATTCCTATTTTTGCCGATATATAGAGTAGATAGAGAATGGTGTCGGCTATGCGTTCTATGCGTTTTGTATCGTCGCGATTATCGGCGCAGACGTCGTCGCGGTTCGCCTTACGTTCGTCGAGTTTACAGATTTCTGGTCTGAGTAAGAATGCGTTTGCTGTGTCGGCCCAGAGATGTTATGCTGCTGCTGGCACGAAGGTTGTGAGGCCTACTGCTGAGATGTACCCGGAGATTACCCGTGATCCCAGATTCGGTCAGGTTAGTACTAATTTATTGTATGTCTGGGGTTTCGTGGATTAACTTTGGGAATAGCTTACTCAAGCCGACATCGATTTCTTCAAATCATTACTACCCGACTCGGCAATTTTACAAGGTGACCAGGATCTGTCTGGTTACAACATTGATACCATGCGCAAATACAACGGTCAGTCGCGTCTTGTCCTGAAGCCGCGTACAACGGAAGAGGTCAGCAAGATTATGAAGCACTGTGGGGAGCGTAAGTTGGCTGTTGTTCCTCAGGGTGGAAACACCAGTCTTGTCGGTACGTATAATTGTCGCTTGATGCACTAGAGTTGTTTGCTCACGAGTAGTTCAGGTGGCTCGGTTCCTGTCTTTGACGAAATCGTAATTTCCTTATCCAACATGAACAAAATCCGCTCATTCGACGATGTCTCGGGCATTATCGTAGTCGACGCGGGCTGCATTCTCGAAGTCACAGACATGTTTCTCGCCGAACACGGCTACATTTTCCCTCTCGACCTCGGTGCCAAGGGTTCTTGCCATATCGGCGGTAATGTCGCGACTAATGCCGGTGGTTTACGATTACTTCGCTACGGATCGCTTCATGGTTCTGTTCTCGGTATCGAGGCAGTTAAGGCCGATGGAACTATTGTCAATGGTCTTGGAAAATTGCGAAAGGACAATACCGGATATGATATCAAGCAGCTGTTTATTGGATCAGAAGGAACTCTGGGAATTATCACTGGCGTTTCAGTCTTATGTCCCAAACGATCGAAATCCATGAACGTTGCCTTCTTTGGTCTCGAGTCCTACGAGAAAGTACAGAAAGCCTTCGTCAAAGCTAAAGCTGAACTCGGCGAAATTCTCTCTGCGTTCGAATTCATGGATCGCGAATCTCTAAACCAAGTCGCGCGCTTCAGCGAGTTACGCAGACCGCTTGACGAACAACACAATTTCTATGTTTTGGTCGAGACATCTGGCTCGAACCGAACGCACGACGAAGAGAAATTGCAAGAATATCTTGAAGGATTGATGGAGGCTGAGATTATTGATGATGGTGTGTTGGCTCAGGATGAGACCAAGATGAAGAACGTCTGGTCTTGGCGCGAGGGTATCCCAGAGTCGCTTGCGCGTTCGGGTGGTGTCTACAAGTATGACGTTTCGATTCCCCTGGAGGACTTGTACTTGATGGTTGAGGATTGCCGGGCGCTGTTGATCGAAAAGGGATACGAAATCGGAACTGAGGACTCAAACATTGTCAATGTTGTCGGATATGGACATCTTGGTGACGGAAATTTACATCTCAATGTCGCTGTTAAGAGCTATTCCAAGGACATCGAGCATGTTCTTGAACCATGGGTTTACGAATGGATTCGTAAGTTTTATCTTCTCTCAATTTTCATATGTTGATTACTAATCTCAGTTGGGAAACAGAGAAACGCGAAGGCTCGATTTCTGCCGAGCACGGTGTCGGTTTTGCTAAACGCCAGTATCTGAAATATAGCAAGGACGAGAGTATGATTAGCCTCATGAAGCAAATCAAGAATGTCTACGATCCGGTATGTCTCCTTATTACTCCAAGCATTTATGAATCCCGTCAAACTAACTGGTGATTTAGGATGGAATCCTGAACCCATACAAGTACATCTAAACTTGTCCGTTTGGTAAAAAGTAATTTTATTTTGGCAATGGTATTCACTTTTGGAATATTACACTTGTCTAGGTAGAGATTTAAAATATAGATAGTAGTACAATTAAACTAGTCACACATCAATATTCTGGTCCCTTACAGAAAAGGACAGCGTCAAAGATGTAGAACAAATAAATAAATAAATAAACAAGCTAGAAAGAGAAGATAAAAATACAACGTGAGATAAGAAATATTCGGAATGTCAAGCAACAAGTCAAACATCAATCGAATCACGTAGAGGTAATTTCAAAAAACCAAAATTGACAAATCATTGAGCTTAATAGCATACATCAGATCCATCATAAAGTTAAACATCTTCAAATAAAATAAACATAAAAGAGCGTGGTGAGTGATTATCGAGTAATCAAAACAAAAGGAAATTGATATTTTGAGTAAGAGCGTAGAGAGTCCTCATAAAATCACAAATAAATAGATAATCATCTCCTGACATATTCAAAGAAAAAGAAACATCAAATCAAATCATCAAAATAAGCAAAAAGAAAGACAAAAGGAAATTGAAATGTGACCCGCCACAAAGTCACAACCTCAAGATAGAAAAAGGTAGGTATTCAAAGCCTCAACTAAGAAATACACAATGTCCGCCAAAACATAGTACGCGTATATTCAAAGACAAAGGAATTTGAATCCAAATGGAGAAAAGCTGATTAATTTGGTGATTAAAATAAATCGACCAAGCCAAATCGCTGTTCAACTCCAAATAAACCAGCAAGTTTCCACAAATCATCCGCAAACGTGAAGAACACTACATTCTCACCACCATCAGTTTCCGCCTTGATACTCTCAATCGCAGAAGCTTGCTCGGATTTTCCAGGAACTGCTGCGCCATTGGATTCAGTGCCGGCGGACGGCCATCCGGTTTCCAAGACAACAACGGGCAAGTTTGCGGTAGTAAACTCTTCCAAACAGACGGATTTAGCAAGGAGAATATTCTGCTTTACAAAGGCACCTGCGTCGGCAGGACTTACGCCCGCATCAAAAAAAGGGTGCACATTCACGCCAACGGCGTCAATCACAGGGCATAGGATGTCCTGATTAGACTGAATGACAGCAATAGTCTCGGCCGTGGTAACTGGACCTTGGAAACCGACAACACGCAGAGTGGAACGGACCTGAGTAATGTAAAGCGCGAGGTCATCGGCAGTGCAATACTCATTGAAAATGGCCTCGTTACCAACAACAACCATATCAACAATATCCCATTGCTTGAACTGCGAAAGCTCTTGCAATTGAACATCATGATCTTCGATCCCGGACTCGTTAATTAAAAGTCCAACGATCATTCGGAGACCGGTTTCGCGAGCAGTGTTTCCGACAATAGGCAAGGATTCGCAATCAGTCGAGTAAATGCGCACAGAGCGGAATCCCTTGCTTGCAATCGTCTTGATATCAGACGCGATCTCAGATGGGGACTTGCATGCGCCAGAGTCGGTGTACGGAGAGTACGAGATAGCCCATGGCTTTCCTGTAGTCTCCTTCTTAGCTTCCGGAATAGGGTCGGGAAGGTCCAAGACCGACTCTTCGCGACGAGCGAGACGTTTTGCGGCAGGCGCAGAGGTAGCGACGGCGAGCATTGTGTCCGCGGTAACAGTCGTGACAACACCACCGGTCATTGTATAGATACCTCCGGAAGTGCATTGAACAGTCTCGTAGTATGTCGTGTCGGAAGTCACGGTGGTACCGGGGGTCGAAACAACGACGACTTCAGAACCACTTATTGTTGTAGTGAACGTCACTGGCGTAGGAGGCGCAGTGGTTGGTACAACGTAGTTAGAAGTAGTAGAGATAACGAGTGGACTCTCAGTTGAAGACGGAACGAGCCAAGGCGCAGTCTGAGTCTGCGTAAAAGTCACGTAATAAGTCGAGGTCTCGAAGGTCTCGAAAAACTCCGACGAGTATACGGTATACGTCGAGCAAGGCACTACGATAGTCTCGGTCTCGGTGACGGCAGTAGTGAGGAAAGTGCCGATGGTGTAAGTCGGTCCCGGGATAGCGGTAATGGTAACGAGCTCGGTGTAGATGGTCGGCGTGACAGTTGTTTGCACGGTAGTCGTCAGGTAGACAGTCGAGGTCGTCATTACAGTCTCCGACATCGTCTTCGTCAAGGTGAGCGACGGCGTGACGACAACAGTTGTGTTTTGCGAGATCGTCTTTGTCGACGCGCCGACGGTGACTGTCGCGGTCAGAGTTGTAGTAGGCTCGGGCGACGACGAGACAACAGTGAACGAACTCGAGGGCGTGACGAGGACGGTGCCGGTCGCGGTGACAGTCGTGGTCGGTTCGACAGACGGCGTGGAAGTGTTTGCATATCCAAAGAAGGCCGGCCTGGTCGAGTTGAGCAGACTGGACGTACTCGGCTCGACGGTAACATAAACGAGCTCAGTCACGGTCGACGAGTAGGAAGTCGCAGAGGTGGGTTTAGGAGGCTCTGCGGATCAAAAGGTCAGTCTCACGACCAAAACACAGAAAAACAACAAGACACACCATAGTCAACCCAGTAACCAACGACATACGTCGAGCATTCACAGTCGTCCTGCTGGCGGGGCAGAAGAAGATCATGTTCGGGTGCTGGCTGGCGGCGATGGCGGTGGTGGGCGTGGGCGTTAGCGGAGGCGACGGCGGCGGCGAGGAGAAGCCAGGCGAGCGCGCGGAGACGCATTGTTCGAGAAGGAGCGGACGCGCGAAGGCGGAGAAAAAAAGAGCGGCAAGACTTAATGGACTTGGAGAAGAAGCGAAGCAGAAGATGAGCAACAACAACAAGACAAAGACTGGCGAAGGGGCGACGCGATGTTGTCTAAGCCTGAACGGGCTAGCGCAATCTCCGGGAACGCGTGGGCAGGCCCGGCACGCGTCGACTTTGTTTACGCGCTGATACAAGACAAGATAAGATAAGGAAAGGACGAGCAACAATAACATCGTATTATCATTATTAAACAAACCAAACGCCTTTCAATACATCTTTTAACTGTCTGTCTGCTCCCTTTCGCCTTGTTCTCTGCTTCTTCATTGTCAACGGGCCACATTCCAGTCGCCAGGGCAACGCTAGCAGAGAATATCGCTCGCTTGTCGAGACCCTGGCCCGCCGCCAGAACCCTATTTCGGCGCGTTTCTTACGCGTCGCCTTCGTGCGCGTCATGTTTACGTATTTACTGCCCCTGCTATATTGTAACGTAATTCTTATTCTACTCCATCTTCCAGTGCCGCGCGAGACTCTCGCCTCGCGACTCTTTCCCATAAATCATCTCGGACGCGTACAGCGCCAGGGTCACCGCGCTGTTTACCCACGACCATAGCTGCCAGGTCAGGAACTCAAATCCGGCAACCGTTGTAGTAGACTGTAAATACCCCAGATGCTGCATCAGCAGATGCGAGTACACTGCTATCAGCACACAAGGCGCATACGCGCGCACAAACAACTGGCCCATAGACGATCCGTCTCCGTCCGCGTCGACGTCGGCAATATCTTCATTATCAAGGCTGTCGCCGTCATTGCCGTCAACGACTATGTTCTTTGTTGTAGATGCGGTTCCGCGCGGCACAGGGCCGTGAGCATCGCCTGATTCGCGCAATGCAGGAATAATCTGTGTCGTGGCAAAAAGCACAAGCAGTCGGTACATCAACGACACCACAATCGAAGGTGTAATAGTCGAAATAGCCGCTCTCAGAAACTCAAATGTTGTAGCAAAGCTAGCCGGAACGGTTGATGCTAAGGAGGCTACTATTGTTGCATAGCTATTTTAATTTCCCAGTCAGTATTATGATACTATTTGCTTAGATGTAAGATTTTCTCACCTCTCCATAATAATTGGCGGAAAGGGCGGAAACTCTGGCTTAGACACATTACTGCCGCTACTGCCCTTGGTTGCATTTGCTTCTGTCTGATTAGGTTGGAAATCTGTAAACGTCTCATATAGACAGAATACCATGTATCCAAATAGCAAACTCGATTCAATCAAATTTCCCCTTCGCGACACAATACCGTAACCTCCCAGGAACACCGTGCACGTAAGCATAGCACCGATTAACGTCGCATTTACAACGCCAATTGTGATTGGGAACGTGTAAATCCTGTACAGGAAATATAGGGCGCAAGTGACAATATTCGCGGCTGAAATAAGTAGAATGATTGTCCAAAAGTCAGAGTTGCGCTTCATCAGATAGCGACTAATCTGACCCGCCGCCTGAATCACAAGCAACGTACAAAATCCCTCTAATATAGTGAACCCAGCGGTCGCATTTTCTAGGAAATACCGCCAGGGTAATAATATGCGGTTCCAGACGGGGTATGCGTGCTCTGGATCAGAGTAGACGTTGAGGAACATTATAAATAGTGAAGGGATAATCACATGTTGACTATAGTACACAATATGGGTTACTGTGCTGAACTGGGTGTTGCGGCCTAGTAGCCGTATAGTCGCCATTGAGAAATAAAACACGGCAAGCGTGAGCGTAAATGCGAGACCGCATTCTTCTCCGCCGACGTCGAACGCGAGCGGTATCGTCAAGATAATGAGCGACAGGTAGACTCCGTTTGTGAACACATTAAACCATGTCCAAAATGATAGTGAACTCCACCGCATCTGTATGTGTGTGTTTGTATGTGTTGTACTGTTGTAAAAGTTGATTACGCCTGCTTATGGCGTGATAGTTGATTGTGGAGCAAGTTCATAAGAAAACGATGAGCTTCTGCCACAGAGTAATAGCCTCTCGTATGTGTCCACCCTTCACAGCTCGCTCGCGGTCGTTGATGCGGTCGCGATCAAACCAAAAGACGCGCTGAAGGAAAAAGGAGTGTCGCTAGCCCAGGTTACCGGAATACGCGACCACAAGCGGAGGTCAGGCCGCAGAACTCAGGTGCTTAAAATACTAGACGCAGTTCTTCACTTCCGTCGTCGTCTCGTGTTCATACAAGCAGCGCTGAAGGCCTGAGAGGGTTGTGAACGTGGCTGGGAAGGGCTTTGGTGAGGGCCAGATCAATCGAGAGATCGATGAAATTTCGCTGCATTGTAAAAACCGGTTTCTCACTTAAATAAAACCTAACCCCGGGAATAAACGCTGTGGTCCTCACAGATATAAGTCAGTGATTACGCCTGGATATATTTGCTGTATTCTATATGGTTCATTATATGTGCATTGGAGCCTTGTAAACGGCATTGAAGTATTGCAAACGGCATTAGAGCTGAAAATAGCCTCCAGGCGAATCGATACGAACACTCCTCCGCAAGCTTAGATAAAACAATTCTTTTCCTTAACTGAAACTATACACAATGATAAAGCACATCTATGGCAACACAGCTGTCCGCTTCAGACTATTAAACAACTCCATTTGTGTTTTGATGGTGTTACTCAAGTAAACCACCAAGAGCACATCCTGCAAGTGGCTGTTAAACAATTTTTCGAGCTCCTCTGCGTCAACTTTTGGCGCAAGACTGAGATTTTGCAAGAGGAATTTGCCGATTGCAACCGACCCGGGGTTTCCGCCGTCGATTACTGAAGAGACGTAGGTCGAAACTCGGTCGAGCATATCGAGGACTTGCTCGATTGAGCGTTCGAGATTGGAAATGTCATTTACGAGAGAAGTCTCACGGCTTTCCTCGCTCTTTGCATTTGCAACAAGTTCCACTATAATCATGTTAGAAAATTTCGCAGTTTTCGAGCAACAACAAAGTTATTAGAGAGAGACTTACGTCCGCTGCGCTCGGCCTCAGCATATCTAAGCTCATGGGGAACTGGGACGAATAGACAACTCTCAGAAATCTTATCGGGTATCACGCCGACGTTAGTCGAAATATAGGTCTGAACCGAAATCTCAGAGTGTGGATCGGCCTGCATTGTCAGATGGACGGCAGGATGAGGGTATGTGCCGTCCGAGACGGAGGAGTAAAAGTTCTGGATCAACGCGCTGAAAGCATTGAGTTCTAGTGAAGTTGCATACCTATTCCAGCATGTTAATCTCTTTCCTCTATCAGTTGCTGATATTTCGAAAATCTTACCAGCCTACAAGGATCTCTTTGGGGTTGGCTTTGTGATGCAGATTGTACATAGTCTTGTGATATTCCATATCAATCTCAACCTATACCGGAAACGTAATTCGTCAACACCCAAACACAACTCGACTAATAATCCATATAAAACGCACCTGAGCGTCTGATTCGACATGAGGGACAGCGAATGAGCTCTTAATCTCGATTTCTGTTCCGTCGTCTGAACGAGTTCCCATAAGAGAACCAATGACTCGCTCCTGGTCCTCGTTCCTGCGCAGCGTATGATCCAAGATCGAAAACAGGCACTATCAAAGCAACAGCAAGTCAGAAAGGCGCTCTATTTCTCTACCGAGTGAGCACTGCGGTATCTCCGGTTGACTGCAGACCGCAACTATCGACTTACCTGCGGATGGACAATGATATTCAGAGGCGAGTATGCACCGTGTGTGCCCGCACTCGCCGGCTTTCCGAGATGAAGAAACGAACCCGAGGCCATGGCTCAGAAACTAGATAAGCAGATACAATAAGGACGAAACTAAGCAATACAGCCAAAACCGGTTGTCTTCCCAAATCGCGCGTGAAGGCCAAACGTCGCCCCTTTCGCTTTTCTCTTCAAAGCCTCAGAAAATTTTTGTGTTCTGTGGCACAGGCACTGCACGGCCACACTTTGACGCCGCACGATGACTTTGGATATTTTTTTGTGAATGTTTTTCGCTGCTGTTGATGCCGGAGTATTCGAACAAGGGTATAAGATATGGCGAATAAAGCGGAGAAGCGGGATCACATGTCAGTGGCTTTTGGGAAGTTGAAGACGCCACACAAACGCACGAAGCTGGGCAAGAGCGACGATATAAGCTCACTGCCGGCACTCAGCAGCTCAACTAACGACGAAGAGGAAACAGACGACGAAACAAAGACAAAAGACGAAGTCGACGATGCAGAGTCTTCTGACGATGAATCTACAGATCCGTTTCACAGGCATTTCTCTCATCCACATCAATCTGCAATCAGGAAAATGATAATCCAAGTGCAATCAAAAGGATGGGCTACCGAGAGAATCAAGCCTCTTGTGAATGGCGAGCCTGCGAAATTTTGTATCAGTACAATGTTTCCTGAGCATTCGAAACTGGTTGATAACGTTACTGTGAAGAGCACTCCACTGGAGTCGTTGAATGTGAGCTGGGGTCCGCAGAGTTATTAATATTGAGTGCTAACGTCGAATTCACAGATCAAAGGTCGCTTAGTTGAACCATTCAAAAAGGCAAACAAAGGATTCGTATCGGATGGGAACGCCTTTTCACCCGTTCAAGAAACGCTGGCACCTATGATATTTGCGAATCAGGATGTTTTATATGCACCAAGAACCATTAAAAGCAGCCAACAAATTCAAAATCTTTACACTCTGCACATGCTCAACCATATTTTCAAGTACGTTCTACACTAATCACTCGACTGAATAAGTTTTAACAACCTACAGGACTCGTGACACAGTACTGAAAGATAATGCGAAACTCGCAAAACTCCCGGATACAGCTGACCAACTCGAACTCCGCGATCAAGGCTTCACGCGGCCAAAAATTCTTGTAATCCTCCCGACTCGCGAATCTTGCCATCAACTAGTTGACACGATTCTCAAAATTACTGCTTCGCAGCCTGAGAATTACAAGCGGTTTCAAAGTGAATACCACACTGATGCAAGAGTTACTGAGACGAAGCCCGAAGATTTTCGAAAATTATTTAGCGGGAATAATGATGATAACTTCCGAATTGGAATCAAGTTTACTCGAAAGACTGTTAAGATGTTTTCGGAGTTTTATAATTCAGATATAATTATCGCGAGTCCTCTTGGCCTTCGACTTGCTATCGGCGACAAGACGTGCGTTATAACTCTTCTATCATGAGCAAAGCTAATATTCTTGATAGTGACAAAAAGCGCGACTTTGATTTCTTGAGTTCGATCGAAATCCTGGTTATGGATCAAACAACCGCCATCGCAATGCAGAACTGGGAACATATCCTCCATATCTTTTCTCATCTCAATCTAATCCCCCAAGATCCGCACGGCTGTGATTTCAGTCGCATTAGAAATTGGTACTTGGACGGAGAAGCCAAATATCTTCGACAGACACTTATTTTTACGGAATTTATCACTCCGGAGATTAACGCCCTATTCACACACCATATGAATAATATTGGTGGAAAGGCAAAGTTTTTGCCGACATACAGCGGCGTCCTTTCTGATATCGGCGCTTCAATCAGTCACGTAAGTTGTCAACACATTCTGCGTTCCAAGGCAATCTATTTAACAACGTATCTAGACATTCATGAAATTCTACTCTTCCTCTCCTCAAGAAGATCCCGACAAGCGCTTCAAATACTTTACAACCAAAGCACTTCCATCTCTCATGCGTCAATCATCCGCATCCTCTGCCGGAACCCTGATTTTCATCCCATCATACGTTGACTTCATCCGTCTTCGCAATTACTTTGAGCAAGAACATCAAATCGGTCGAAAACTTGGCTCAAGCGGTTTCGAATTCGGCGCGATCAACGAATACTCATCTACGTCCGATTTAACTCGTTCTCGACAAATGTTCAAAGAAGGGAAACACAAAGTCATTCTTTATACCGAACGGTTACATCATTTCCGCCGTTACGAAATCCGCGGCGCTGAAACTATTTTCATGTACGGTCTCCCTGATAATCCGACATTCTACGTTGAAGTCGCGCGATTCCTTTTACGAAGCGTGAGCGATGGAGTGGCGGAGAAAGACTCAGTTTCTGTGAAAGCTCTGTTTTCGAAATGGGATGCATTTAAATTAGAAAGAATTGTGGGGTCGTCGAAAGTTGCAAAGATGTGTGCTGGCGCTGGTGAAGTGTTTGAGTTTTCGTAAGACGAGCATGGCTGGATGTAGGTGGATAGGTAATCTGTGTATCATTATAATTCAGATGTTGTCGCATTATAAAGGATGACTACCTTATTTTCTGATGCGCGCCAATAAACAAGCACATTATCCTCAATAGTATATAAATACAATACGCCTCTCCCATAGCGTCTAAACTGATCTTTTCTGTTATACGCTTGATGCCCACTGATATCATTCGACTGTAGTATATCTTATTTCTGAAATCCATATAAACCAAACGAAACAAATTTACTGAACGAAAAGGGAAAACTGGACAAAAAATGCGCGTTAGCTCGGTATATCAAATAGCGATTATATAGAGAAGACGCATACGGCCATAATCACGCAACAAATCGACACATAGGGACTCAGTCGCTCTCCTATCCGCGCAGCTTTCCAAAAGACTCCTAAGATTCTGTAGATGTATTAGTTAGCTGATCTAGATAGCTTTTGAAATCCGCGAGAAAACATACCCGTGTCGGTGTCTGTTCATTATGGCTGGTATGACTTGGTGCGCGTATGTCGCTGTGCAGATTAATAATAAAATAACCAGTAAGAGGGACTGGAAGTTAAATAAAGCGGACTATATGAGGATCAGTATATCGCTGCGTATATTGTGATTTGCGTTAACAATGCGTGACGATACCATAGTGGTGGTAGATTATCTTCTAACTAAATCTATCAAGACCGGAGCAGTGTATAAGTAGCTTAAACACAAAGCAGGAACTAAACAATCGGCTTGAAGGAAGAAGACTGGGGCGAGTAGGTATAGATGATGGGGCACCGGAGAGCTCTCCAACCGCCAACTTTATTTTGTATCTGCGTCAGTTTGTCACCGTAACCAGCTCCCAACTCTTCATATCATCAACCATAGCGCAAAGATGTCGGCAGATCTTGTAAGAAAACGCAAGAGACCGAATTTATTTACAAATGATGGCGAGTATATTGTACTGATATAGTTGAAATACAGATAGTCTAACGTGCCGTATGAATATAGTTCGCGCGTTAATGTACGCATTCGGTGACGTTGCGAATCCTGATCGTGAATCAGTTGCTGTATTAGAAGATATTCTAACCGATTACATCGTCGACATGGTACATTATCCTTTTATTCCTTATTAACAAATTTTAATTAACGCATATCTCCACCAGTGTCATGAAGCGGCTCGTATGGCTCAGACTACCAAACGGAATAAAGTGAAAGTCGACGATTTCAAATTCGCTTTACGAAACGATTATAAGAAGTTAGGACGTATTGAGGAATTGCAGCGATTATCGAAAGAAATTCAAGAAGCTAGGAAGACTTTTGATGATTCTGAAGGTAAATCGCTATCGAAAGTAGCAGAGAAATAGAAGCGTTTAAAGGAGTTTTATGGAGTTCTCTGGGTGTTTTTTGTCTTCAAGGGATTTATGATAGTAGTTGAATCTTCGATAATGCTTATATAAAAAATATGTACAATGAACCATCCCAAATAACAATCGAAATGCAAAAATTCTATATACATCCTTCCACTTCCCGTTCTCGCTTTCATAATAGTCAGCGAAATATAGAGAAATACGGAATATGTCGCCAAACAGTTCCTTTCCCCGAAAATCTCACGCGATTAAGTCTTTCCCAATATTCCGGTGCCTCGACGTTGACGACGTCCAGGATCTTTTGACTGACATTGTTGGCGTGGCCGCTTTTGAAATCGCGTCGTTCCAAAAGCTTGTCTCGCAATATTTCCATCTTCAACGGATCTTCCGTCGCGATCATGTACGCGCGTAACGCCCACACGCTAACGCGTCGCTCAAACAGCTTGTCTTTGGGATCAGAGTTGAGTAATGCTTCCAGAAACCTTTCTAGACGCTCGGGAGTCCATTCCGAGTACAGCGTATTTCCATGCATGTAAAATCCCTTGAATAACAAAAGATACGCACTTTGCAATGGTAACTGAAAGTGATTCATGCGATCCATAATATCGCACAAGGCATGAAAATCGCCGTTGGCGGCATAATAACTCAGAAAAGGATCATACATCGCAACCGTTGGCGTGATGAAGATCGAGTCCTCCGAATGCGGCAATTTGTCTGTTACCTTCTTCATACGTTGTCGGTTTAGCGCAATCATCTTGAGGTTTCGAGATACTATACTCCGTTCTTTGATGGATAGCCTTACGCTGTCTCGCCAATTACACGCGTCGGCGCGTTTTTCGACAAAAGTCAACACGCTGCTTGCGCCTGCGATATCACCGCAGCGAACAAGACTTACCACGAGCGCGCTCAAGACTAACGAGTCTGTGATCTCGTTTGATTCGACAAATTTACTGTAAACTTTCATTGCGGCTTTCTTGTTTCGTTGTTTGCCGTAAAATATGATTAGATTGACATACGTATATCGATCAGGGTATGCCTCTCTTGCCTTCATCTCGGCAACAATCTTGTATAAAATCTGAGAATTCCCACTCCCGATTGCAGCAGCCATTAAAATGTTAAACGGAGTAGGATCTTTAGCAAGATAACCTCTTTCATCCAAGATCTTTAGTTCTTCGAGACCATCCGAGATCGTGCGTTCTTCGACTCTAGAATATCGTCCAGCCATGCTGATGTATGCAAGTTTAGCATACTCTTCTCTAATTGAAACTGGCATTCCAGCTTCTTTCAGATCGTCAAGTATTTGTTGATATTGAGTCATTGTTTCTATACGATACTTTGGACCGCGTTTGAATACCGAGATAAAGTTCTCGAGATCCTGTGGTGTGGTGTACAACGGCCGAGGTGACGGCAATGCCATATAATACTCAAATATCTCGTCAAGCATTAATTTCATCTCAAGGTCATTAGTTGCAGCCTGATTCAAACATTGCCTGAACTTGGCGTAGATTTCAGGTATCGGCCGTTTTCTCGGCACAAGTTTCCGCCGTCGATAGGTAGAGCGTACATTCAAGTCAGTTATTTCATCGGCTGATAGATCGAATTCGACTTTGCCGTATTTGCGTAGCGACTGAATTCGAATATTTGCTAGTATATTCTCAGACAGCGCGCGTCCTTCACGTAAGGCGGACTGCGACAGCGCAGCTGCTTTCTTCGGGCTCTTTTGCAGTTCGCCTGTTTCCTTCATCGCTAGTTGTGAAATATCCATTATATCTGAAGTCGGGACCCCACTGTCATCTTCGAAATCAGGTAGACCATTCATATCTTCGCCAAACTGATCTGCCTCATCATGCTCATCCTCATCGTCAAACGAGAGCTCTGCCAGTATTTTCTCAGCATGTGCCCGTTTAGTCTCTATTCTACTCCGTGCGAGTCCATTGAACTGTCGTCGAAACCTCGTCTCCATCTCAAATCGCGAGGGGCAGATCTGGTTTCGCATGAGTGCTGATGTCTGTATCGATAGACACGCACTTCGTAGTCGCAGCCTCATGGCGCATACAACAACTATAGAGCCAACTACCCTCCTCAGATGCGTTTTGTCGGGGTATCTGTCTCTGTGTGGCCGTCGATTATTCAGACTGTGGTAATAGTCGGTGAATATGAGAAGTATGGGACATTACTGATAACGCTTAGAGATAAGCGGGCGCTAAAAAAAAATTAGAAACGCAAGCTGATATACGAATTGAGAGTGTCTTACACTAATAATGAGAAACTTAAGAGAGGTGCAGCCGGTAAACCTCTATGTCGTTCGGTCGTCGATATTTCTATATCCCAATCCTAAATTTTTGAATTTCTTGAAGACTGTCCCAGTTCGAGCAACCCAAACCCTCAACTAAAAACAAAAAAACATAACCCGAGAAAGGCGAAATGTTCAATTTGTCACGACAATCTTCACCGGTAGATTCGAATAATTGAAATCCTGCAAACGCCATGAAGCCGCAGTTGCAGATATTGCAGATTCTGCAGCGCACGTCGCAAATGCTCAAGACGGGAACCATCGGTCTGGAGCCGGCGTGGTATAAAGCTGTTCTCGAAACACCGCCGACAACAGAGATCATTCCCAAACTGACAATCAAAGATCTTGAAAGAGTTCGGAATACAAAGCGGAAAATAAAGGCTGTGAAAGGCAAGAATTTGTTTAGACCGCAGAAAATTGTATACGAGGAGGATTCTATCCGGTCGGCGTTTTTCACGCAGCATCCTTGGGAACTTGCGAGGCCAAAGATATTGGTGGAAAACGATGCCTTGGATTTTACACGACATGATTGGAGTAAGATGGATCAGGACTACAAGCAATTGGATGGCGAGAGGTATGTTTTTACCAATATTCACAAGGAACGATTCGCGGGACTAACTGAGCGCACTCTTCTAGCGTCGTGCAACGAACTATGTGGTTGAAAAAGAACGAGGGCCTGACGACCGAACGAGCATACCACAAAGCTATTCGAGAATTCTACAAGCTACGGTCTTATCAGACAGTAGCCCGCGAGACCGCAATTGAAGAAGCGCAAATGTTCGGCTCTGTGTTCTTACCCAGCAAGATTGAGGCAGGTCTCATTGAAGAAGCTAAGCATTTACGGAAATTCAAAGAGGAAGTGTTTACAAGGCTGGCGAAGAAAGGTACCGACACGGGTAGAGAACCTGAGAGTCGCTCAAGACCTGCGTCCGAGGTTGAGGCAGTTGACGAAAGTGCGCGGGTGCCAACACCACGGACCCAATAATTGAGTGTAGATGATTATTTATTGTACATAGATTTGCTACATAATTTTGAGAGACATTCTTGACACATGCATTTGCTTTATAATGGATTAGAGACTAAGTCTGTAAATGAAATATAAACCCAAAAAACTCCTTTTTCCTGCTTTCGTCTGATAATATGCTAATTTGTTACTCGCGGCTGCTTGCGAATGAGCTGGTACAGAAAAACACTGTTGCGAGAGAATTCAGTGAAATAGTCACCATAGTTTTTAATCTAGATTTAGAGAATTAGTTGTGTGTTTTTTAAGATATTGTCTGTTCGTTGAAAACTTACTTCTTCAACTCTGAATGATTTTCTGATTGACTGGAATGAACGTTAGCAAGAATCCGATAGAAAACATGGGATTCAGTGGTTACCTTAAAAAACTTGTTATCGGCCTATATATTTTATCAATTAGTAACGAATCTAATACTGGCTATACGAATTAGAAAAATACCTTTCTCCGCTTCTTGTAAGCCATCAGAACTAATGTACCATCGCCAGTCATATCCAACAACGTCTTTTCAAGCAAAGGAAACGCAGCTTCAAAATAAACACAATCAGCAGCTAATATGACATCAACAGGTGGGTTGACGTATTTATCTTCCAGCGGGGTTCCCCAGTCTATAGCATCTGCGGAAACGATCTTGGTCAGATTATTCACTTTGATGTTGTCGTTCATTAGTTGCATCATGTTTCTGTGACGGTTGAGTTAGTACTTTGGCAAGACATTCTAACTCAAATAGCCTCAATACTTACATCTGGTCGGAAATGACAATGTCCAATCCCGTATCCACACCATTCGTAACATTTGCCTCTTGAAATGCTTTTCCAAGCGCAAGTCTATGTCATGATATCAGCGGCCATTCCGCCGAGAATCTCAAAATTATAGCATACCCAACAAGTCCGGTCCCGCTCCCAAGTTCCACAACTTTCAATTTTCGGTTTTTGGATTCTTGCCAAACGCAATGGCCCAAAGACATCTCATCATCTTTCGCATCAATCATGTACCTTGACAATAGCTCTCCGGCAGGCCACACTTTGCCACCGCACCCCGATGCACCTCCGTCAAGTACAATCTTAACAGCAACACCGCTAAATAAAGCTTCTAATATACCAGCGCTAGACGTGAAATGTTCTTTCCCGGCGAATTTTGTGGAGTATTGCACGACAGGCACGAAATCGCTGATATCTGCCAGCATCTGAAAAAACGGGTCGTCGTCGTCATCTGGAGTTACGGAAGTATCTGAAAATAATAGATCAGGCTCAGCAGATGGTATGCTAGTATCTATATCCATTGCTCAGGAGTCGGATATGCTAGAGAAGAAGATTTGGGTGGGTGTTGATTAAGCTGTCAAAATAGTTTAAGTCAGGGTTCTCGTGAGTTAAATTCGTTAAGCGAAAGTTTAGTTGCTTCACCTGAAATCGCAGGCTGGAGGAGGTTCGCCTGGCGCCTAAACTCACGTATCTATTGCTGACTCGGCTTGAACCAATGGAGCAGCTAGAAATATTGCTAGATGCATTCTTTTAATAGCTTCAGACTGTTTTTGTAGAATTGACTCACTGGTATAGAGTTAATGAGCACTGGTGTTACTTGATAACAAGCAGAACTGCAGTTTGCAATCAACATAGTAGACGTGCATAGATTCTTATTCAATTGCGCATGGTCGCCTGCGCAGTCAATTTCCAAATAGTTGAATGAACGAAACTGCTCTAGCCAGAACGTTGGCATTGTGTGCATGTCGCATCTGGCTCTACTAACTAGTCCATGAACTGGCAGCACGCTACAATTAAGATAGCCAGCATTTTGACCCTCCAACGCTAGCGGTAATATCACAAACACGACAGAAACTACATACTATAAAACTGTTTATTCAAACGACTACCATGCCCTAAATATGTTACAAACACAGTTCCGGACTCACTTCTCACAGTGCTCAGTACAAATTCAAAAGCAACTCATGAACTGACAATCTAACTACT
Organism: Myxozyma sirexii; assembly: GCA_030568315.1. Classification (NCBI taxonomy): domain Eukaryota; kingdom Fungi; phylum Ascomycota; class Lipomycetes; order Lipomycetales; family Lipomycetaceae; genus Myxozyma; species Myxozyma sirexii. The sequence continues at coordinate 188,971 of JAJLTT010000007.1, read as the reverse complement.
GCTGGTCTGTCCCCGAGGTTTCTTCTTCGCTGCCTCAGCTTCTTTCTCGGCTTCAATATCTTTGACGTACTGTTCGATGCTGTCTACCGGTAACATCTAGGCACATAGTTAGCATCTTTGTCATTATAAAAAATCGCAAAAATCAGTTCAACATACCTCGATTCGCTTTCCAGCAGCCATGATAGCAATTTCGATATTTTTCGCGCCAGTCTGCACGACCTCCAACAGGCTTTTAATTGTCAATCTGATCGTCGACTCACGATCCATACCCTCTTCGTAGTTCTTCTCCAAAAACTCCCGCACAGTCTTACTGCTGCGTCCGATAGCGTTTGACTTCCACGCCGAGTATATTCCCGACGGTTCAGTTTGGTATAGTCGCGGAGTCTTGTCGTCGGGGTCGAAACCGATGATCAAAGTCGAGATACCGAATGGTCGGACACCACCGCTCTGTGTATACTTTTGTTGGATTCCAGCAATATGTTTAGTCAGGTACTCGATAGTGACGGGATCTTCGACGGTAAGTCTATGAGATTGCGCCTCGACCCGAGCTTTGTCGACAAGAACACGCGCATCGGCATTGAGTCCCGCGAACGCGAGACAGACGTGGTGATCGATCACTGCGATCTTGGATGGTGTGATGCGTGTGTCTTGCAGTTTCATTGCTGTGCGCTTTTCGCAGCCGAGCACGACGACGTCGGCCCCTTTCACGCCAACGGCACAGGTTCCTCGTTTCACGGCTTCGAGAGCATATTCGACCTCTATGGCGGAGATACAGATGTTAGTCGCCAGGAATCATACTAAATTGCAGGTGATTAGTATTTCAACATACGGAAAACGTGTCCATCGGGACTATAGTTCAAAGTTAGCAATGTATCCGAACAGATCGCTGGTTTGATCTCTGGTTTGAAAGAAGGTGGAAACATACCTGAAAACCGACAGGGCTCTGTCGTATCCACTCATCTTTGCGTATTAGTTATCTCTAATCTTCGCAGTGCTGAAAGTCGTGCAAATTGCAGTATATCTGTCAGGCGGAAGAGCAAGCCTGTGATGGAGTGAATGGTGGTGAATGATGACTTTCCACTGCTGTGCACCAGTGCCTTCGACGGGCACCGCCACCTGCATAGCCGCATGCACCGCCACATGCTGGAGAGCACTCAGACTGTTTCGTGGGTAAATGCAGTTTATAACGCTGGAGAATGAGTAAATACGGTTCAAAAATGGCTCAAGCAACGGGAGCCGTATCAAGGACATCAATTGAGGCATCAGGCGCTTTATGGAAAGAGTTCTGGGGGGGCGGTATAGCAGCTACATTACATCACTCTACGCCAACATATGTGGGGAAATCGAATTGAATTCTATAACCAGTCAAATGACTATACAATAGCATAGTAAATCCTTAAGACTTATGAGAGAGTGCTTAGAAGACTTATTCCTTACCTTTGCGAACAGCGCAGGCAAACTACGCACAAGTTAGTGTTGAAGACAGTAAGGCGATAACAAAGGGACACATACGTTGTAGATTTGAGCCTTTTCCCAATCCCAGACATTGTTGGTACTGTAGACATCCTTCAACATGATCTCCTTGACTTTTTCCTTAGACTCGGCTAGCATGGTCACGACAGAGCCTTTGAAAGGAGGCTTTTCGGCAGTGAGAGGGCCGTCTAGATAGGCACCTGCAGTTGAGTTTTTGTGTCAGTAATTGAGCGGACGATACAGCAAGCAGATAGTAGATGAAGATACCTCCGGAAGTCATGATGCCGTCAGCAAAGAGTTTCTTGACGCCGAGAAGGTGCTCCTGGCGAACAGCAACACGGCGGGAGACCTGTTATTGCGAGCGCACAATCAGCAGCTGTTGATACCAGACAACTAAAAGGAAAACAACATACGCACTCAGCGTCGTCCTTGTCGGGGATGATGACGACGTATTCAGAGAGAGGAGCGGACATTCTTGCGGTAGAGGAAGAGAAAGGTCTGGAGAAGAAAGATGCTGGAGGGGGTTTAGCACAGAGATTGTGAAGCTCGGCCTACATCCGGGCTGAGAGTGCGGGTGCAGTCCGCAGCTGGACGGAGCAATGGGCTGGTTACGCACCCTTAGAAGACAATCTAGACACGAGCAGAGGCTTATGGAGTACGCGGATGCTCATTTGATGGGGGAGATTTATGTACCGGCAGCGGAGGGCGGTTGGTACGGCTTTAGTATGGCGCTCTACGGCAGCGGAGGAAGATTAGCAGCTGATTAGCCTCTCTCTGTACGCGCACTCGTCTTATCTCTTATCGGCACACCCAGTGTCGTCTACAGACGCTCCGCAGACGCTGCCATGCGCCAAAACCCCCGAATCCTGCGTCCTTGTCCTTGAGAAAGACGGAGAAGCCCCGAGGGTGAGCGTCTGGTCTCGAAGGCCGTGGGCAAGGGCTTCGTACAGCAAACCGCAGGCCCTCTCAGCCAAAGGACACCCCACCAAAAAGACAACTTTGTTTGAGAGCTGCTGTTTATCCTGCGAACCGATTGTTCTAGCGCAGCGGTTTAACAGTCTGACCTCTGTTTGCGTTGGCATTGTGAAAAGCGTGGATTGTGTTTACCAGCCAGCTCTTATCTAATCTACTTCTTGCTTGTGGAAGACACTCGATATTTCTGCCGCTATCAGAAGATACCATCATCTCTCTGCGCATCCGTATTCGCGAATTATTCATCGCTCACGCACGCAAAAGACCTGATGTCGTCCTCATCCTCGAAACCTAACCAGACAGAGGCAAACAGTCGCGAACACAACCAGGGCCGCCAGTCAAGAGAATACACACCTGCCCAAGCCGAGTCTGTCAAGCGAGTTCGGCGGTGCAAGCATCATGAATACTATGCTATCCTCGACATTGAAAAGACGGCCACGGATGGGGAAATTAAACGGGCCTACCGCAAGCTGGCGTTGTTGATGCATCCAGATAAGAATGGTGCTCCGGGTGCTGACGAGGCGTTCAAGAGTATGCAGCCTCTTTCTATACCTTGATTGGGGTCTCACCGAGTTTTATTAACCTGTGTCTTTTGCTTAGTGGTTTCCAAAGCATTTCAAGTTCTCTCAGATAGTGAGAAGAAACGGATATACGACGCCACCGGAGAAGATCCAGAATCCCGAGGCGGCGGCGGTCCTAGCGGTTTCAGCAGCAGTGGCAGGGCAGCTGGCCGGAGATCCGGCGGAGGCGGAATGTACGCAGACGAAATGTCTCCCGACGAGCTATTCAATATGTTTTTTGGCGGCGGCGGCGGTGGAGGAGGTGGATTCCAGACTTTTAGTACATTCGGTGGCGGACCTGGTATTAGAGTACAGTCATTTGGCGGGTCGCCGTTTAGTATGTTTGGAGGGCCAATGGGTGGACAGCAGCAGAGACGACCACAAACCCAGCCGGCAGGAGAACGGGAAGCCTTTAGCCCGAGGATGCTGCTGCAATTATTACCGCTGATTATCTTATTCATATTCCCACTTATAACATCGCTGTTTGACAGCGGGTCATCATCAGAATCAATGTTTACTCCTAGAGTGCGATACGAATTTACTCCAATGTCGCCATATACAACTGAACGGCTTACAAGGAACTACAAGATTCCGTATTACGTTAATCCGAATGATATCTCGACTATGAGCGATAAGAAGCTGCGACAACTTGACCAGCGTGCCGAGTCTTCGTACGTGCGTGTGCTGCAGAACAAGTGCGATTATGAGTATGATTTGAGACAGCGGAGGCTGGAAGAGAGTCAGGGATGGTTCTTTGTTGATCAGGAAAAGTATGACAAGGCGAAGAGTATGAAGATGGAGAGCTGCGATCGACTACGGAGTCTGGGAGTGTCGTCGCAGCGCCGCTAGATTCTTGACAAAGCGACAGACTCTCAGAATCGAGTGAGTCTTTGATTTTGGAGAGCAGAAAGAAAACAAAAGAGATGGCTGGGATAGAGCTGTTTGAGTGCACGAGGGTCAGTTTGGTAAATTCGATTGTGTAGTTTTCTTTTTTCTACTCTTGCTTATGTATGCAATATGTTTATATTTACTATTAATGAGACAAAGGACGGGTTTATTCGATGAAGAAAGGAGGGAGTTCACTGAGAAGAGTAAAAAGATAGGAAATAGAACAGTTTGAGCTCAGAGATCTGCACAGGCGGCTTTTACTGCGTTTGTAGCGCGAAAAACAGCGAGCAACAACGCAAGACCAGCAATGCATTCTAGCCGAGATGTGTTTAATCAGAAGTAATTAACAGAGAAATATAAACAGCAGGCAGACGAACAAGACATAAGATAGCACCAGGTTATCAGCACTGTTAAAAGCAATTCTTGACTGCAGCCCCGGTCTGTATACCTTCGCTGCTTTCGAGCCTCTTTTCTCTCTGTTTGTCCCTCCTCGGCCAGCGCTTGCTTTTCCTTCTTTCTTCTCTTCGCTTCAAACCAATTCAACCGAAACATTTTCCCCTACGCCGGCCCGTCTGCAGCCGACCCACATCACCCGATTATTTTGCCTTCTGCACTGTTCTGGTGCATACTCCACCTCATCGCCGCACGCCCCGCGTCCGTACTTCCTGCACCAGTACGCCACCTCCGAGCCGCACAGCACAAGTCCCGCGCGCCTGTGCAGCTGTGCAGGGGAGAAGCCAAAGTGAGCTGATGTCGAACGCGTGCCCGGGGCGCGTCTGAGCGAAACCGAAGCAGCGGCCTTCTGCATTGTCCCAAACAGCGCCTGCGTCGCGGCTCGTCCTCGCTTTCTCTCTTCCTGAGCATCAAGCCCGCGACGTCTTCTTTTTCCGCCTCCGCCGCCTTGCATCCCGGGCACCGCTTCGTCTCTCCCATGGACCGTGATCCCCGCGACGGACCACATCTCCCGCGCCCACCGCTGCCTCTCCATACTCTCACCGCTCAGCACGGCCAGCCAGCTGCTCTCCCCGAGACGCCTCACGCCTACTCCTCCTCAGCCGCCTTCTCTGGTCTGCCTGCGGTCGAGTACACCTTCTACCACCCGCTGCCAGCGCCGTCTGTCGTCAACCCAGACCAGGACAGCGACAAGAGCATATACCAGCAGCAGCACCCTCCCAAGCGGAAAGCGGGCCGGCCCCGCGACTCTGTGGCAGACTCCATCGCTCATGAGGTCAAGCGGGCTAATGCGCCGCCCATCTTTCGCTGCAACTACTGTGAGGCAACCTGGGCTCATTACAATCCTTATCGAGTCAAAAAGCATGGCCTCGACTGCAAGGGCATGCCCGTCGAGATGCGCACTCGAGTGAGTCCTCGTTGTCTTCTGCGATACATATCAATACTGACAACCCAACCTTTTAGCTTGCGCACGAAGTCAGCTTGAAAAACAGTAACGACTACGACTCTGGAAAACGTCCTCGAGCCGAAAAATCAAAAAACGCAGTTGTTGATCAATCTGTCTTCGAAAAGCTGCTGCTGGAAGCTATAGTCATCAACGCCAGCTCATTCTCGTCCTACTGCAGTCCCTCGACATCAAAAATGCTCCAGTATGCTGCTCCACAGCTAGCCTTGCCTTCTCGTGCCCGACTGCTCAAGACTCTCTTGCCAGCTGAGATTGAGAATGTTCGATCTAAAGTTACTTCAACATTGCAACAATCGACCGACGTACTCACCATCTCGTTCGATATCTTCACAACCGTTTTTGATCAGACTTTCTGCCTAATATATGCCACAACATCAGCAGGCACCACATTCTGTCTCTCCGGACACGAGTTTCCGAATCAGCCATCTTCTGCCGCAGTTCTCGCCTCGTTGGTGACAGCAAGTATAGACTCCATCGGTGCCTCCAAAATCGCCGCACTGATCTGTCCCAACAACGGGCTATATGGCGACATAGTGCTAATAGTCACCTCTCGGTACCCGCATATTCTCGCCCTCGACCCATTTGATCACTATTTCGAGCAGCTGGCCGCCGATCTGTGTCGTCATCAGCTTGTAGATAATGTTATTCACACCATGCGCACCATCTATTGCTATTTCCATCGTTCGAGTCGGGCAGAGAGGTTATTGACTACTCAAATGAACAATTTGCATATCACCGAGGGACTTCGACCGTTTTTGCCTCATGAGCCGATTTCGTTGTATGCCGCCGCAATGAGCATGCGTCGATGTATGCCTGCTCTTGTCGAGGTTGTCAATAATGATCAAGAAAAGTTAGACAGATCTAGTAAGTGACCATCTTCTAGGATCTTCAAATGATCTTCAAATGAATAAGCTAACCCTGGCGACAGCAAATAAGCAGCAAATCATTGACATTTTGCGTCCAGATAACTGGTCGCATCGTGATTTCATGGTAAAGCTAGACGCAGTTATCGCTGTTTTCAAACCTTTACAAGAAGCAGTCGCTCGCGTCAATGCTTCATCGGCAACACTCGCTGATATATGCATAAGCTGGGCTGCTCTTGCCGTTTATTATCATGACCTATTCGTGCTGTCGCCCACATCTGAGCAACCAACCCTGAACTCGCTAAATAGCAACGCGCCGTATATATCAATTGATTTTCGAAATCATATTGTAACTCAGTCAAATATGCGATGTTCTCAGCAATTGACCAGATCCTCGCGCGCTACTTCTGCCTTGACGCTTGCACTGTTTGTTCATCCCGTGATGGCTCTCCATGAGGTTCTTATCAAATCAGCAGAGCAACGGTCTCGAGTAGTCAACGAGCTATACACGCAAATGTCAGCCGTCATCGATCTCCCAGAGTATCGAACTCAGCTTCCGCGGCAACAAATGACGCAGGAATTGCAACAATATAACACGATCTTGTACGAAGATCTAGCTAAATTCCGACATCGCGTGGATATCTATGGGCGGTCAATAGACGACCTTGGTCCTAGTTTAAGCTCGAGGACTGGGCCACTAAGATACTGGATTGACATTTGCGAAAGCGCCAAAAACAATTACAATCAGCTGGATTCGATTGGAGATTGTAACAAATCTTCTATTCTTCCGCTGCTGGCCAAGCGTATCTATGAAATTCGCGGTAGCAACATGAGGCTTCCTAGAGTGCATGATACTATTGATTGGATTGACACGAATCTGCGAGGTAATATCAAGTCTGAGTTGCTTCTGGATATGCTGCAATGTCGCATGTACTACTTGGCAGAGCATGCAGATAATGCCTCTGCAGAGCAAAACAGCGCAACCTTAGCAGGAGACATAGGCTCCGATGACGAAGTGAGCATAGACCATGCGATCGAAGACCCGCTTGATGACTTTGACATCGACACAGATATCGAATACATGCACGATTACCGAAGTAAACTTGTGCATCGCTATGACTCAGAGACTTCAGCCGAGAGTCTAGATTCTAGTAAACGCGAGCCGGACCCATCAATAAACGGTAACCAGTCACCTCCATTGTCGTTGTCGCCGGTGTTTGAGATTGGCGCTGTATCTTCGAATTCGTTGGCAGCCGTGAATGGAACATCTAATGACGGGTCGCCATCTAATGAGAATCTGTTTGAAATTGAGAATTACATTGCGTTGACGAATTTTCGACGTACTGGATTCTGCTTTGATATACCGTTCTCATCAACAAATCCCAGCGCTATGCAAATGGATTCATCACTGAACATGCAGGCTCCGCAATATTCTCAGTTACCATACTCGATTCCACTTCAAACTCAGCATGGCCAATATGCAGGAGTATACGCGCCGGCGTCATATTTATTCAATCCGACACCAACGCAACCGTTTCCTCCATACCGCACTCAAGCTCAGCATTACAACGAAATGGCATCCCTATATGCGCCGGTGTCTGGGACAACAAGTTCCTCAATCCGCGAAAGAAGTTCTCCGCCACAACCGTATTTTCAACAGCCGCAGTCGTATCTGCGAACGGGCGGAGTGTCATCGCCTGGAAGCGGATACGCGATGCCGCCTTTGAATCCGACGCGTGCGTCGTCGATGAGTATTCCAATCAGCCGTATGCAAAACTTGAGTACCTCTCAGGAAGGGCAGCTGTCGCAACATCAATCGCAGCAGCAGCAGCATCATCATCATCATCAACAGTCAGAGGGTTCTAAAGACAAAAAGAACGAGTGGAGTGATATCCAGAGATTTGATTCTTTCGATCTGTAACGCGTCTTTTGCCTTCTTAGCTGGCTTCATTTGTACATTTATGATTTAACCCATATCTATAATCTCGAGGATTTTGAATATTTGCCGTAGTAGATTGTGTTTTTGAGACTAAACTTGCATTTTGATTTCGTCCTTGCTGTCACAGTATCTTTTCGAATTCGTCAGGCTTTTGAACATAGCTGCTGGTATAAACAAGTATCGGTTCTCTTTTCCTTCTCTTTTTTTTCACCATATAGAATATCTTTCTATGTACCGCGCTCCATGAAGCCACCTATTAGAACGTTTGTAAATACATGACTGCATAGACGTCCATCGCTTGATTGCAGAAGTGGTACATAATAAACGGACGCGGGGGTTCATTCCAATCGAACGAGGTCCTCGGATTGGGGTTAGTTTAAGCTTTACTGTTAAAGTTTAAAATCAATTTAATGCCAGGCCTCGCTTTTTCCGGTGTTTTTGCCAGCTTTTTGTAGTGAAATATACAGATGATTCGCTAGATTTGGGATACCATTGTTTATATTTTTGCATTTGTTTACATTATTGTTGCATTTATTCTGTTGCATTTACGATAAGAATATTATCGCATGCTTAGAGTCCCTTTTCAAAAAGTACCAACGCTCCGAAAGTCATGTTTATACCACGCATAATATTCACTGGATTATTGATCTGCTCGAGTTTTTCAACCGCATACGCCAAAAATCAGTTGATCTCGATAGATCTCCATGCGCAAAAGTTTCAACGAACTCAGGAATCCGGCCTTCTACTCAAGCCTTTTGATCAGCGAGGGCGTACATGGGTCGAAAGGCGTGGCCAGGGGCTTTTCGGCGAGTTGCCGCTAACAACGAGTTCTTCGAACGCGCTGGAGAAGCGGGATGGGGAGGTGATTAGATTTTCACAGGAAATTGAACAGAATGGGTCTGATGTATCGTATTATATATCAATTAAATTTGGTACTGATAAGACGGATTTCAGTGTCGTTGTCGACACAGGATCATATGATCTCTGGGTATATTCTGATTCTTGCACAAATGTTAGTTGTACAAGTCACAACCAGCTTGGACTGCAGGATTCAAGAACTTTAACCGTATCGGACGATAATACTTTTGAGATTTCGTATGGTCAGGGTGATGTTTCTGGGTACGGTGCCGAGGATTACGTTGCGTTTGCGGGATACAATACGAGTATGGGTTTTGGATTAGCGAATAATGTTGCTGACTCCTTCAATGCGTTTCCTATTGATGGTGAGTACTATATTAGTACATGGTATCTGCACGTGCATTAACTGTGTCTAGGTATTTTGGGATTGGCTAACGAAGCTACTCAATTGAATGGATATTCGTCAGTTCTTTCTGCATTACGAAGCGATGATTTGATTAGTCGTAAGGTGTTTTCGGTAAGCGTGATTTATGTCAGACGACCCTATTTGCATGCCTAAACTAATTTCGACCAGATGGACTTGACTAGCGCTGATGATTCTACGGCTGGAGTGCTGACATTTGGCGGCGTAGATACGTCCCGCTTCACAGGCGATATCTCATTCACCGAAACAATTGCTTCAAGCGGATTATGGTTAATCCCCATGGATGACTGCTATATCTCTGATACCGCATTAGGATTCGCAGACAAACTCTTGTTGGTTGATTCCGGGACGACTCTCATTCTCCTGCCTCCTGATGATGCAGAGAGTGTGCATATTGCTTTAGCTGATCCGTCTGGTGCGACGATTCGTACTGATGGTGCAAATTATGTGTTGCCATGCAACACTACTACCACGCTTGAGATCTCTATTAACAGTGTGAGATGGACTTTGTCGCCTGATGATTATCTCGGAAGCACATATGACAATGATGGAGAATTATGCGTCACTAATATCCAAGGTCGTGCTGTGAACGGAACTACTACCTGGATTTTAGGTGCCGCATTCATGAAGGCTGTGTACGTGGTTTTCGACCAAGATGATAACTGGGTCGGTTTGGCTGCTAAAGGATCAGGTGGTATTGATTACTATAACGACGGCTCGGCTGCTGAAGTCGCGACGACAACTACTGCCGCCTTGTTTTCCATTTCGAGCACTCTCACAGCCTCTATGAGCACGATTCCGACGTCGTCAGAGATTTCTACGAGTGTTTCGGCGTCAGTCGTGAGTATCCCTGCCGAAATGAGTGAATCGACGTCTCGCATTTCCAGTGTGATTTCGTCTGAATCAAGTCCGTCGTCTTTCACGACGACGTCAGCTTCAGTGACGTACTACAACAATGGCACCCTCCAATCACAAACAGAATCTTCACAATCACCATCAGTCACTTTGTCGTCCTCAGAATTGACATCCGCGGCGGCGACAGGCTCGTCAACAAACAGTGCCGGAAGCAGTACCGCCTCGACTATGTCGACGCTAAGCACATTAACTGCGTCTACGAGAACTTCTAGCAGTGGTGCGCCGGGACCGACTAGTAGTTCTGGTGCTTCCAGAGGCTCTGTTAATGTTTTTTGTACCTTAGTTAGCGTTCTAGTGGTAGTTGCGCTATTTAACGCGTAATTGTCTCTTGAAAAGAGGCTTTAAAAGAAAAGGCAGCATATATTGTATAGTCAGTAAATAGTGAAAGTATATAGTGCAAGCAGAATAGAACCAAAATAGACATATACCGCCTAATCTGCTACAAAGCGAAGATCCGCCCGAGTGAGGCGCAATCAAAACGAAACCTGTTTCTTTATTTTGATGAGCTCTGGATTTAAGGTTTATCTACAAACAGCCTGAACCCCAATGTCGAATAACTGACCGCACAGTCCGGATCTCCATACGTGTCCTTGTTGATTTTGGTTTCTTTCCTGCTGGAGTTGTCGCAAGACCAGTCGTGTGTCGTCGAGGACCGGATACTCAAGCCGAGTGTGTGAACTTCCCAGACTGTCGTGCGTCTCATGACGTCCAGCGGTGAGCAAGAGCAGCAGTCCGAGCCCGAGTTTCCATCCGTGGGCTCAATACGCTCGCGGTGGGAGCAACTTTCGGCCAGCTCTTTGCAGCAAAATGTGAAGAAAGATCTAGCGGCGGAAGGTGTGACTGAAACAGCTCGGAGTGATGTTGCTGGGTCAAAACCTGCTCGTACACCGAAACCGGCTGCTCTTCTACCGGCTACGCTTCCTAAACCGCAACTCATTGATTTATCTTTGAGTGGCACCAATTCCAGGTCATTGTCGCCGCCGCGGGAAATGCGGACTGAGAATTGGGAGCCACCTGGAAGTGCTGATGGAAGTGAGCGATTACAGAGCCCCCATGCTCGATCCTCGCCCCCTCGAGGTGGATCCAAGCTTAGATCTCCTTCGCCAATCAAAGTAAGCCATTCAGACGAAAGGCGTGTGTGTTTTACGGTTACCTAACAGCGTTTCGTTTAGCGGATCGCACTTGATCACCCTGAAGATCAGCTTCCGTCACTGTCTCCGTCTCCCCCTCGTGAATCATCGTCTCCGTCTCCCTCACCTGCAGCTAAGCCAAAAGCTCTTTCACCACACGCTACTACTCATGCATTACTAAGTCAACCATCTGACCGGGCTTATTCACCAGATCACTCAGTTTCATATGAATCTTCAATATCCTCAGCCACATCAGGAGATGCAGGACCGGCAACATCATCACATACAAGAGGTAGATCATTAGTGCACGCAGAAACCATGTCTTCGGTTGCACTTCCACCGCGAGAGAAATCATGGTCGACGCCAAAAGTTTCCCCGGTTCAGTACGTTGCACCAGCATCCGCGTATGTGTCTATCGATTCTCCTAACCTTCCACCCCCGACCCCACAACCTCCTACCCCATTGGAACCCCCGCAGCCATATATCCCGCCATCAGCAACACAACAGAGTACAGTACAGCCGTATGTTCCGCCACGGACTGCTTCAGATCAACCATCGCCATTCATTGCTCCAGAGCTTCCTTGGCGACCTACTCCACCGACCCCCTTAGCACAGCCTGCCGTCCACATGGATACACAGGCCGTAGATCAGCGTTCGCCATATTCTTCGGCCGCGAATGAACCACCTCAACTACCACCCCGACAGCTACCGCCTCGACCTGCCGTACAGCCATACTCGACACCTTCGCTCAGTTCGGGACCGACTTCAATAGTCTCATCAGAACGGAAATCCATGGATCTTCTTCGACCACCCGAAGAACCAGCGAAATTGGCACCACAAGTTCCTCCAAGGGGCAGAAGTATATCACCTGGTCGGAGTTCAGTTGCTGCTACAGCGTCACCTTCACTGCCTCCGCCTCTTTTTAGAGGACAGACAGCATCAGATCAAATCGCCACACCGCAGCCATATCATACCCCAGCCGTCCATCCAATTTATCAAATGGCTCAAGCGACACAATCTATGCCATCGTTTGTCAATAGCACACAGACTACAACGGTGCCGATGATGCATCTGGCTTCATCTCCATACACTGCACAGCCTGAAGTCCAGCCTACAAAGTATCAATCTCCTCCTCCTCCTCCTCCGCCGCAGCGGCCTGCAATATTCACGCAACAATCATCCTACTTCCCACCACAAACATATCAGACTCCGTATAGCGCGCCTCGCACCGTCTCCATAGTACCTGCGCAGTCAGCGCAGCCAGCACAGCAAGAAACTGCGAGTTCATCAATATACTCAGCGTCATCAGCCAGTCTTCCAAACACCGGCGACGACGAAAGCTATCTCGAACCATACATGACTCCTGAAATGATGGAAGACGATTCAGATGACAATATCGTTCCTTCGGAAGAGACCGAGCGGTTAGCAGAATATCCTGATTCGTCGCGCGCGAATCGTCGCCCGCCAATTTCAAAGTCGATGCCCCATGAATTGCATTGTAAACATGATGTCAAGGTGTTTTGCATATCAGGTGATTATATATGTACTTCGTCTAGTGTTACCAAAGTTTGGAGCGTCAGCTCAGGTACATGTGTCGGCGTAATTGCTCATGAAAATTTTAAGATTTCTGCCATGGGATTCAAGCCATCGCGGAGCCTAGAGGAAGAAGGCCGGTTTATCTGGTTAGGTACAAAAGAGGGCGGTTTAATTGAAGCTGATTTGAGTGTTATGCGCGTTACAACCAGAAGGCTTGGTGTTCATAATTCAGCCATCAAAGGCATATATCGATGTGGATTCGAGATGTGGACCATTGATGATGACGGACGGGTTCAAATTTGGGGACCGGATGCGTTGAATGATGGATTACCAAATATAAATGGTACCCCAAAATCGCAGCGGGGACCGTCTGCTTTGCAAGCTGGTATCGTTGTTAAAGATCAGCTTTGGATTGGTAGAAACAAAACGATTTCTGTATTCAAGCCTAGTGCAGCTGCTGAGCAGACTCAATTTGCACTCTCACGACCAATCTCGGCTATCAAGACTGTTGGTGAAATATCTTGCGCAGCAACCTTAGCTCAGGATCCGGAACATGTGTATTTCGGGCATGATGATGGCAAGATTTCGGTCTATTCTGTGTCTAAAATGATTTGTATTGACGTCGTTAACGTTTCTATTTACAAAGTTACAGCTATGGCTGGTGTTGCCAACCTCTTGTGGATTGGGTTCCGAACTGGTATGATCTATGTATACGATGTTAGTCAACGACCATGGGTTGTTTTGAAAGATTGGAAAGCGCATGAAGGGCCAGTTATGGATGTTATTGTTGATCGCTCTTCGATATTCAAAATGCAGATGCTGCCTGTGATAACAATGACACCGTCAGACAATATTCTTACAATCTGGGATGGCATGTTGCGACACGATTGGCTTGAGCGGAACATGCAGGAACATGATGCAGAATTCTGTTCATTTAGAGCTATTCGCACATTAATCTGTACTTGGAACGTGGGAGCAGCAAAGCCTGCTGATTTACAGAGTAAATCTACAGACTCGAAGTTTCTGAGGAAGCTTTTGGCTGAAGCTGACGAGCCGGAGATCATTGTTTTTGGGTTTCAAGAACTTGTTGAACTGGATAACAAAACGGTTACTGCTAGTACGTGTTGAACTTTCAAAGCCAGAAGTAGAGTGAGATGCTAACATGATGCCCTTTTTAGAAAGCATATTCAAAAAGAAAAAACACAAAGAGAGAGATAATTATCAGCAACACATGTCACATCAATATCAAGCTTGGCAAACTCGTCTTGAGGAAGTTATTTCTGAACTCCCGTCGTCGTATTTTCTTCTTCGGTCGGAAAATCTAGTTGGTCTATATTCGTGTATATTTGTGAAAGAAGCTGAACGAAGTTACATTCAGAATCTGACCGCTTCGACAGTCAAGACTGGATTGGGCGGGCTTCATGGAAATAAAGGAGCAATCATTCTACGATTTGTGTTGGATGATACGTCTCTTTGTTTTGTCAATTGTCATCTGGCCGCTGGACAGTCACACATCATATCGCGCAACAATGACATTGCCAATATTATGGAATCTAAAATCCCAAGTCCGCGAATGGGAAGCACAGAGTCTGCTGCTGATATTTTTGTTGGTGGAGGCGACGGCACTATGATTCTTGATCATGAAATTTGTTTCATCAACGGCGATATGAATTACCGCATTAATTTGCATAGACTGCCAGTTATGAAAATGCTTGAGAAAGGCGAGATTGATAAATTGCTGGAATTTGACCAGTTGCTGACACAACTTAAACGGAATCCGGGTTTCCGTCTACGTCCATTCAGCGAGAGTCCCATCACATTCAAACCGACGTATAAGTACGATGTTGGTACGGATAATTACGATACGAGTGAAAAGAAACGTACGCCTGCTTGGTGTGATAGAATATATTACCGCGGGCCAGGCAAAATCACACCAGTGAATTACAGAACACATGAGGTTCGCGTGTCAGATCATAGGCCTGTGAGCGGGATATATGACATCAACATCAAGACTGTCGATAAGGGGTTACGACAGGAGGCGTTGGTTCGAGCGTGCCAGCGATGGGACAAGTTTGTGGAGAAGAGTATAGCTCAGGCAAGGTAAGTTTTGTCCACAAGTTTAAATGACTCATTATTTCACATTCTGACTACCTTTGTAATTTAGGATGCATTTTTATGCTAATGAAGGTTATTAAATGGGAAATTTCTATGGATTTTGTTTGGTTGCGATAAGCAGACTGTGCTAGCTTTTGTCACGTGTGTGAGAGATTAATATAACGTGTACGTGCACGACCTTAATTGTGGCTCCTGATAGATTATAATAAACAGGATAGTTGCTACCGTGGCTGTCTGGCGTTTTAAAGCGAATACTACAGTCAGATGGCGGTGGAAACACCTGTGCGAACTGTCAGCTTTGGTTATCGGAAAGGCGCAAATGCATATCCGCCGCGGGATTGCGCCAAGGGCGAATACGAGACAATAGAGATAACGCCGGTGATAGTGATGGCACTTGCTGACGATATCTCTCGCTTGTAGAGAGCAGGCAATTCGGGAGCGTTTCTAGGGCGTTGGTGATAGCACCAGCCAGCCGGCTAATGAGAACAAGTAGTCAAAATGTAATTCTCAGACAGTGGCCACATAAACCAGTGAAAGCAGTCGGTTATCTAATCGCATGCGCCTGAGCGAAGCACAGAGCGTGCGGCTACAGCGCGCACGCAAGTAAACTCTGTTCGCTCGCCTTAATCTCCACGCTAGCACTGCTATCTTCTAGCTGCTCCGCTACTGTCGCGCTCCGGTACTGTAGCTCTACTAAGCTCCACTACAGATACCTTCCATCATGGCTAGGTTCTTTTCCCGTAAGAGCAAGGCCGTTGAGGAGATAAACTCGGAGGAGTCCTCAGGAACAGACTCGAGCTCTATCGACGAGAAGGCAGGATATTCATCCGAAGATTCAAGACCAGCTTCTGTAGACGAAAAAACTCCGCTCAAGAGCGCCCCGGATGGAAAGCACACTGAAGTCGCTATTGAAACTGATGAGTTCTCTTTTTTATCTGAAACCGACGCAAAGATTCTGCGTGAGCAGGTCGCCATGCCCGATTTCAAGGCTACCTTCTTCACGCTGTTTCGGTATGCTGATAACAAGGATAAGATGATCATGTGTGTTGCTCTTATCTCGTCTATCATCTCTGGTGCTATGCGTCCGTTAATGACTGTATGTTTGTACTGACTAGTATGCTGTGCACTGATGTTAACTGCGATTATGTAGGTGGTGTTTGGAAACGTCGCGCAGACATTCACTGAGATTGGGCCGCGTGGAATGATGGATTATTATAACAACTCGACTTCGTACGATTATGGAAATACCACATACGGCGAGTACGGCTCTACGCATGCCTACTTCAACGAGTCGAACTACGAATCGTCAGATATGACTTATAGCTACATGTCGCGAGAGGATTACAATAAGCGTATTAGTACTTTGTCTCTGTAAGTGGCTGCTATTGCTGTGATAACGACGACTCTTGCTTACTTTTATATGTTAGGTACTTTGTCTAC
The DNA here is from genome assembly GCA_030568315.1 of Myxozyma sirexii. Classification (NCBI taxonomy): domain Eukaryota; kingdom Fungi; phylum Ascomycota; class Lipomycetes; order Lipomycetales; family Lipomycetaceae; genus Myxozyma; species Myxozyma sirexii. The sequence goes on along the minus strand of JAJLTT010000007.1, from coordinate 172,441 downwards.
ATTGGAATTTTGTCCATTGTCTCTACATATCTCTCTACTTTCCTCCTAATGGACCGTGGCGAAATTCTTTCCAGTCGTATCCGCGAGCATTATCTCCGCGCCACCCTTCATCAAAACATTGCCTATTTTGACAAACTTGGTTCCGGAGAGATCACTACGCGTATCTCGGCAGATACTATTCTTGTTCAAGAAGGTATGTCGGATAAAGTTGGAATGATGCTTCAAAACACATCGACTTTTCTTGTTGCTATCTTGATTGCCATGATAAGATCATATAAGCTTACGCTTATCTTGTTATCTGTTTTGTTTGCTATTACGATGATGATGTCGGTTATCTCGAAGTTCATGGTCAAATATTTCCGCCTCTCGCTGGGTGGATACTCTGTTGGCGGAACATTGGCTGAGGAAGTTATTTCGTCCGTGCGTAACGTTCAGGCTTTTGGTGTGCAGGAGAGACTTGCTTTACAATATGACAAGTACCTCGAGATTACTGAGCGATGGGGTCTTAAAGCTGGTCTTGCTTTGGTATGTTTCGATCTGGCATCTTCCAGTTAAGAAGTTACTAATCACCTCATGTAGGGCGCGATGATTGCATTTATGTGGTTTGCGGTCTACTGCAACTATGCTCTTTCGTTCTGGCAAGGATCTCGCTACCTCGCCAGTGGCGAGCTTGAGGTTTCAAACGTCATCTCTGTCTTAATGTCAATGATGATGTGTTCATTCAACTCTTCTTCAATTGTCCCGAATATTAAGTACGTCACCAACGCTGTCGCCGCCGCGTCCAAGATTTTTGCTACCATTGACCGTATCTCGGCTATCGATTCGGATTCTTCGCTTGGTGCTACTCTTGACCATGTTGATGGTGCTATTGAGCTCAAGGATATCCGTTTTATTTACCCCTCGCGTCCTGACGTTACTGTGCTCCATAAGTTTAACTTGAAGATCCCCGCTGGTTCAACCGTTGCCTTAGTCGGCGCAAGTGGATCTGGAAAATCAACCATCATCGGACTTCTCGAACGGTTCTACAAACCCGTTGGCGGAAACATTACTCTTGACGGACATGATATCAACGCCCTCAACTTGAAATGGCTTCGTCGACAGATTTCATTGGTGTCGCAGGAGCCTATTCTCTTTGCATGCTCGATTTACCAGAATATTGCATATGGTCTTCTGGGTACTGAGTATGAAAACGCGTCTGATATTGAGAAGCGTGAATTGGTTACTGCTGCCTGTGTTCAAGCTAATGCGATGATGTTCATTGACAATCTACCTGAGGGACTCGAGACTGATGTCGGCGAGCGCGGATTTTTGCTGTCTGGTGGTCAGAAGCAGAGAATTGCAATCGCAAGAGCTATTGTTAGCAATCCAAAGATTTTATTGCTGGATGAAGCTACGTCTGCCTTGGACACGAAAAGCGAAGGAGTTGTCCAAGATGCGCTTGACAAGGCATCCAAGAATCGTACAACTATTGTGATTGCTCATCGTCTTTCGACTATCCGCGATGCTGATTTGATTGTGGTTATGGCGAAGGGCGAGATTGTTGAAATGGGTACGCATAATGAGTTGTTAGACAACAAAGATATGTACGCCCGCCTCGTTAAAGCTCAGCAAATTGATAAATTGAAAGAAGCCAAGCTGGCCGCCCTGTCGAAGGACTTTGACACTGATGCTGGCGAGGAGTATATTGAGATGAAGGATAATTTCACGGCTCCGGTGGATGATGAGGATACGAAACTGGCGAGAACAAAGACTAATGGGTCTGCTAGATCTATCTCTAGCATAAAGTTAGAAGGACGCGAAGCCCCAGTGGAAAGCAAGTACACACTGGGTCAACTAATCACTTCAGTCTACCGCATGTCCAGACCAGAGCGTAAATGGTTGTTCGTCGGTTTTGGAGGCGCATTCGTCACAGGCCTTGCTTATCCTATTATCTCAGTTTTCTACGCCAATTGCATCAGCGCCTTCCAAGCTGGCCGAACCGATATCGCGTACATGCGCCGCACCGTCAATCTTTTCGCTGGCCTTTTCATGGTTCTTGCCCTTGTTGAGGGTACTGCCTTCATTGTCGTCAACAGCTCGCTTGCATTTGTCGCTCAACGCCTGATTCGTAGAATTCGATTCCAGTCGTTCCGTCAGATGTTGCGTCAAGATGTCGCCTTCTTTGATCGTGATGAGAATACTACTGGTGCGCTTACTTCCATGTTATCTAGCGATGCGCAGTCTATCGAGGGACTTTCTGGCGCTACGCTAGGCCAGATTCTCAGCTGCTCTGTTAATTTGATAAGCGGCCTTGTTCTCTCTCTTATTGTCGCTCCGAAAATTGCGATTGTTTGCGTCGCTTGTATCCCTGCTCTCATTGCTTGCGGATACTACAGATTCAAGGTTCAAGCAAGACTAGCAGAGCAGATCAAGAGCGCTCACGGAAAATCAGCCGCTCAGGCTTGTGAAGCGGCCGCCTCTATCCGCACTGTTGTCTCGCTTACTAGAGAGGACGATGTGTTGGAGGGATACCATAAGGCTCTGGAAGCGCAGGTCAAGATTTCGCGACCTGCCACCCACCGTTCAGCTTTCCTGTTTGGGGCTTCGGAAGGTGTTGGATTTTTCATCATGGCACTTGCGTTCTGGTGGGGAAGTCGGTTTATTGCAAGTGGTGAATACTCGATCACCCGCTTTTTCATTACGTATGTAGCAATTATTATGGGTTCGCAGTCTGCCGGTATCGCGTTTTCTTTTGCGCCTGACATGGGTAAAGCCCATGGGGCCGCCGAGAATATCACGCGTCTTTTGGAGAGGACTCCTGAGATTGATGCGTGGAGTACTGAAGGAGAGATCTTGGACTCCGTCGATGGTGATATTGAGTTCCGGGATGTACATTTCAGATATCCTACACGTACCCAGGTTCCTGTCTTGCGCGGTCTGTCGCTCAAGGTCAAGAAGGGCCAATATGCTGCATTGGTAGGTATGTCTGGGTGCGGTAAAAGTACAACTATTGCTTTGATCGAATCTTTCTATCGACCTTTGGCTGGTCAAGTACTTCTTGATGGCCGTAACATTTCCGATTTGGAATTGAATTCGTACAGGAGCCATATCTCTCTTGTGCAACAAGAACCTGTGCTGTATGCGGGAAGTATTTTGGAAAACATCAAGCTTGGCTCTCCTGACCCAGAAAATCTCACCGAGGAGGATATTATCGAAGTCGCCAAGCAAGCCAACATCCATGACTTTGTGACTTCCTTGCCTGAAGGATACGAAACACTCTGCGGCTCCAAGGGAATTCTTCTATCTGGCGGACAGAAGCAGCGTATTGCGATTGCGCGAGCATTAATTCGTAAGCCAAAGGTGTTGCTTTTAGATGAGGCTACCTCAGCGCTTGATTCAGAGTCCGAAAAGGTCGTGCAGGCCGCTCTCGACACAGCTGCTAAGGGACGCACAACTATTGCAGTGGCGCACCGACTGAGTACCATTCAGAATGCGGATGTGATTTACGTTTTTGATGCCGGAAAAGTGTGTGAATCAGGCACACACCAGGAATTACTCGCTCGAAAGGGTAAATATTATGAGCTGGTACAGATGCAGGCATTAGAAAGAACTGCTTAGAGGGGTAGTTTGGATAAGTGGGTGTGTGTGGCACTCGGTGGCTGGAATAGATTGTTATATATGAGGGGTGATATATAGTTATTGGTTTTGTTTAAGATTGGTACACTCATTTTGTTATTTGTTCGTTATTTTTATTATCATATGCTTTCTTTTGTATGCATACACAATTGTACACTCATTAACCCTTGATACTTACAGTCTTAGCAGTTTGCTGTTTTCATGTTCAGCTAAAATAACCATAAATGGTAAATGGATTTGGCCGGTATTTGCTGCTTTGAAACCGGCAATTTAATCACAATCAACTTAAAAGGTATAACTTCCTTATTTGTTAAACTTTCTGAAACATGCTCTTTTTATACATTTCTTGATCAAAGAATCTTGCTTTTCATTGCCCGAGCAGTGCAAATTCTCGCTCTCTTTATGGCTGCCTAGTAACGCGCGTCCCTCAACGGCTACCAGATTTATTGTTTACTACGCGCTTTCCGCACTCTACTCAAAAGAGGACAGAAAAGTATAGAAGTGGTCACTGCAAATAAAAATAGGAATTATTGTAAAATTTAAAGAGAAGTATGTAGATCGACAGACAGGGTGTGCAAATTAGGAATCGCTCGCCGAGATTGGCAGCTGTGAGCGAGTGGTCGGCACTAATTCTCGCGCTCATGAACACACACTAGAAATCACAGAACTAAAACAACCATTAGTCTGCAACTGTCTTCAGGTTTGTTGCCGTTCATCATTTTTTTGTATAAGGAGATGTTTTGCAAATTCGGTCATGTGTACACTATGTTAGTTCCTGGCTTCTGCAAGTCCATCGACATCTGGACGGGGCAGCTCACAGTCCATGCATACCTCCCGCTACCACAATGACGCCCTATACATCTACGGCATCTCTTGATTATCGTAGCGAGCTGGTTCCATGCACTAGATGCAGTCTACGTTACAAACTGTCTCAGCCAGTCTGCGGCTAATTGCGATGTCGCTTCCTGTCTACCTCGGGAGGGCGATCACTCCCACGCTGCTAAACAAACGACACCCTAGTTTCTCTCGTTAATTATGACCATTATTCATTTCCGGTTCCATGCTTTTTATATCACTGTATTCCCTAATAGTGCAATGCTCCTACACTCTCTGCATCGTCTCTCATATGCTGTTCTAGTGAAAGGTGCTGAATGACTGTCACTCTACCAATTGGATTAGGACGTACTCAACAGCAAAGAGTACGCTCAAAGAAAAACGCATATGACTCGAAGAGTTTCTGGAAAGATTCTGGAATAGCCATTGCGTCGGAGAAAAGTCTTCCCACACATTTTGACAATTCGCTTCGTTCTTCTCCGCAGACAATGCCCCGTCCAAATATGAACAGAAAAGATGCTAGGAAGAGCAAGAACATTGAAAAACTGTCTGCTGCTTTCAGGAGGTTAAGGATGGTAAGTTGCTTATTAGAACCACTGTGGCAATGGATTATAACTCCATAAACTACAGGGAAAAAAGCGGACGAGCTCTGCAGATATACCACAAGTACTTTACGAGAAGACTTGCGAATCGTATCCTACATCTTACTCGGAGTCTACAGGAACATACTCTTGTTCTTCAGGAACATATTCTCCTTCTTCAGGATTTGGATCTCCGGTCCCATCTACTGAGGACACTATTAATTTCGACAGCAGCAAAGCCCATGACTGGCCACCAGATGTTCTGGATATCAATGCCACCGTGGAGCAGCTAGAGAGTGGCAGTATGAATGCGATATATCTACAGGATGATATAATGAAAGAATTGGAAGGATGGCAACTCGGATTTCCGAATTTTGTGCGAACGGCAATTGACTTTGAAATATGTCCTAGCGCCGACGAAAATCTTGAGAACCTGATCCCTCGAAAAACCGAGGTCAACGACGAAGGCATATATATCTCTTACTTTTCTCGCCGCGATGTTGTTTGGATCATGAATGACGGCACGCACGAATTCAAATGCGCAAAAGTACAAATGGTCAATTTCATGCCTTTTTTCGAGAGTTGGATACCAGTTGAGGAGCGTCTAACCGAGCTTTAGTATGGGTTCGTTTTGCATTCAAATGGGGTTCTGTTCGCCGGTCATGTTCAGACTCCTGAACTTTACTAAAAAGTCTGTTGGCAAATTAAAATTATCTTTTTCTTAGACGTGTATATACCTATCTTCGCCAAAATCTATAATTTCAATAATAATAGAAATGTATTACATAATCCACAATAATCACGTGACGGCCGGTCACGTGATACCAATTAGTGGAGTATGATTGGCAAGTATAAATTTTAATTAGAAAATGGCAATCTGGCCGAGTTGGTCTAAGGCGTGAGATTAAGGTTCTCATCTCTTCGGAGGCCTGGGTTCGAATCCCAGGGTTGTCACCATTTCTTTTTTTTGCATGCATTTATCATATATAAGTAACGTCGGTGAATTTTCATAGCAAAATTTGAGAAATTCTGGTAGTTATGGTTTTCTAATAACTTTTTGCCAATAGTAGATTGGGAATTAGGGTAGGAGGCTATTTAAGAGCGGCTCACTATTGGCGCTTCTTATTTCGCCACCAGCCCTAACTGTGCTGGCTCCAGCAGAGCGAGCGCGAAAAGCTTTTTAGACGAGCAAGCGGATCTTAATCTCAGTCTTTTCTCTATCACTGAACACGACCGGCCTTGCCCTTTATCGAATGTGGCATTATTAATGTCGCAATTTTCTGATTTGTTTTTTGTTTCATATCTTTTCTTAATTATTCAGGTCATTTGACGTGTTTGCTCGAGTTTACTGTGATTGATAAACAGCTGAAAACATCGATTGCTGTTCCTCTTCTCAACTCTTGAAGTGGCAACTTGTAAGTCATCTCCTTTGCCATCTATTGAGCACTCGTCCGGGGAATTGTTTCTGTTATATGATGACTAGAGTGCATTTGGCTCGAGATACCGGCAGCGGATTTAATTATCTGCTGCAGGCTCGATGTGGAAAAAAACACGCTACCTTTAAATTTTTGCCTGATATACAGAAACAAATCCATTTGGATTATCAACGTTTTTATGTTGCAGATTCTAACTGCAGTTTTGCTTTAGTACCGATCATACGTCCTGATTAGATAGTTTCGCGGTATATACATATCTCGCCATGGGGTTAGCTTTCCTTTTGTTTTCTTATTCTGTGTTATTAGTAGTTCAGGATTGTGATAGACGGTTCCAACAATATGCTCGTTTTTTTCTGTACGAATAGAATATGATGTTTGCTGCTGTTTGAATTTAAATTCGTTTTGTTTTAAGAAGATACCTGTTTTTTGATTGTTGCCAAAGAAAATTTCGTATCATATTGTCGTTTAAACTGCGTTTAAAGCTGTGTTTCAAATTCTCTCTTTTTTTTCTCCAGTTCTATTCTCTGTAAAAGGAAACATCAAGATGAGTGCAGAAAAAGACGATACAAAGAGCTTTCCACAACACTTGACCTACATAATTCTTTTTATTTGAACATCATTAGTAACATTTTGTAAATAGTGTCCCCGCATTATTCCGATGGCTATCGCGAAAATACCCAAAGATTGTCCAGAAAGTGGTCGAAGAGCCCGATCAAGTGATTGACGATATCACGTATCCAGCTGATTATTCTCGTCCTAATCCGAATGGCGAGACAGACAATCTATATCTCGACATGAATGGTATCGTGCATCCATGTTCACATCCAGAAAATCGACCGCCACCGGCCACCGAAGACGAAATGTTCCTCGAAATTTTCAAGTATACAGATCGTGTCGTTAACATGGCTCGTCCCAGAAAAGTCCTTGTGATTGCTGTTGACGGAGTGGCTCCTCGAGCAAAGATGAATCAACAACGTTCACGACGTTTCAAATCGGCAAGAGAAGCTCAATTGAAGGACATGCAGAAGAAACTTGCTCATGAGCAAATGGAGGCTATGGGTCAGATCATTGACGAGAGTATAAAGAAGAAAACCTGGGATACGAATGTTATCACTCCAGGAACACCGTTCATGGATAAATTGGCGGAAGCAATCAGATACTGGGTTGCGTTCAAGTTGAACAATGAGCCTGGTTGGAAAGATGTATGTACGCCCTTTGTTGGTTTAAAAACTACTTAGCTAACTATATTTACAGCTCAACGTTATAATATCGGACGCCTCTGTCCCAGGAGAAGGAGAACACAAAATCATGGAATTTATCCGCAGCCAACGTCAGTCACCATATCACGATCCCAATACAAGTCATGTAATCTACGGTCTCGACGCCGATTTGATCATGCTTGGCCTCGCGACTCACGAACCTCATTTCAGAGTCTTGCGCGAGGACGTATTCAATAATTCCCAGCCAAACCAATGTTCGCGGTGCGGCCAAGTTGGCCATTTTGTTGCACAGTGTAAGAATACAGCTCTTGAACTTGATCCAAATGTGCCGGAGACGAAGAAGCCGTTCATTTGGTTAAGCGTTAGCATATTGCGTGAATATCTTGCATTGGATCTCGTCGTTCGCCCGCTACCTTTCAAATGGGATCTTGAACGCGCCATTGATGACTGGGTGTTTATGATTTTCTTCGTCGGTAATGATTTCTTGCCTCATATTCCTTCGCTTGAAATTCGAGAAAATGGAATAGACAAGTTAATAAGAGTGTGGAAAACTCATCTAGCAATAATGGGCGGATACTTGACTACTGATGGTCGGGTCAACTTGAAAAGCACTGAGCTGCTGCTTAAAGTGCACGCGCAAGAAGAAGCTTCAATATTCGCAAAGAGACACGAGGGTGAAATGCGGAGACAAGCAGGCAGAAATGGTCAAAGATATCAAATGCGCGACTCGACTTCTTCCAGCACCGGCGCAGCTACACCAGCAGACCCATCGCAGAGAGAGCTTTTGCCAGTTGTTAAGCGAAATCAGGTGGATATTGGCCCAAAGTCTCTTCCTACTGACATACCATTATTCACTCCCCAAGGAGTTGCTATTGGTATAGGATCAGCACCAAAGCCAGCAGAAGGAGCGCCTGGAACTACTAAATCAATAACACCTATGGCTGCACCAGGACTTGCGACGTTCAACGCAAATGCGGCGAATAAATCTGCCGCCTCATTTCTTAAAGCACAATTGCTTGCTAAGAAAAATGCTCCCGCGGTGGATGAGGGATCTTCAGCTAGTACCGTGACCGAATCTACGACTGCAACTAGCGTTGATGAGGAAGATTCAGCTAGACTCAAAAGAAAAGCTGACGAGTTTGAAGAAACACCAGAGAAGAAAATTAAGACCGACAGTGAGGATGAGGCAGCTGACGATACCCCAGCTGATGACATTGAGGTCATTGAAGATGGAGACGGTATAGATCTTACCGGAGATGGCGACGATGTTAGACTTTGGGAGCCTGGCTATCATTACAGATACTATGCCCTTAAAATGCATGCCAAGACCAAAGAAGAGCAAGAGCGCGTGGCTAGTGAGATGGTACGGTCGTATATTGAAGGTGCTAGTTGGGTACTGCTGTACTATTACCAGGGCTGTCCTTCTTGGACATGGTACTATCCTTATCATTATGCGCCGTTCGCTTCTGATTTCGTTGGTATTGGGGATTTGGATATTCGCTTTGAAAAGGGAAAGCCGTTTCGACCGTACGAGCAACTACTTGGAGTCATGCCATCTGCGTCAGCACATACACTTCCACCTATTTTACAAGAGTTAATGACAGCTGAAGATTCGGAGATTAGCGATTTTTATCCCGAGAACTTTGCGTCTGATATGAATGGACAGAGTGTGGAGTGGAAATCGATTGCGCTTTTACCATTTATTGATGAAGTTAGGTTATTGAAAGCCATAAACAATCGATATTCTCTTTTATCAGAGGAAGAACTTGTGCGGAATGAGTACGGTTCTCAAGCTCTATTTGTCTCGGATGCTTCGGCAATAGGTCAAGTTTTTTTGAACAAGCTCTATCCGGATGCGCAACCTGTCAAGACAGAAGAGGAAAGAAGTAAAGAGCTTCGTCTTCATCCCAGACAATCTCGCGGTCTAGTCGGGCAAGTCAGACCCGAGCCGAAGTACGTTCCATACGGCTTTGTGCGTTGCCCGGTTGACAAGAATCTCGAGAATTTTGTGTCAAAGTGGCTTGGTGGAGAAATCAAGAAATACGTTGATATCGAGCGGAACCGCGCGGTTGATGTGCAATACGATATGCCGCCTAAACTTGATGTTGTGCATAAGAGTATGCTGCTTCCTGGATTTGTCGCCGAGAAGAAGGCTGTTGATGAAGGGGAGTTTTTCGCGCGGAATAATAGACAAGGGCCCGGTGGCGGCCGAGGTGGCTATAATAACGGTGGAGGCAATAATTTCAGGAATGACAATGGAGGAAACCACAACTTCAATCATGGCAGGAGTTATGGTGGAAATAATTATGGTGGAGGTAGAGGACGGGGCAGATGATTGTATATCTACGTTCAAGAAGCCTATCGTGTTATCTACGCTATGTAGAATGATAACTTTTATTTTAGCATCGTAATGCAATACTTCTTAAAGACATACAATTAGCATTAAACAACAATGAAAACAAAAGATAACCAGACTAGGATAAAAATTAAGGACTAGACAAGCAATAGACAAGAAGAAAGAATACAAAGTCTAAGAATCTTTCGCTTGGTCCGATATCGAATTCAGGATTAAAGCGACAACTGTGGCTCTATAACATTAGGTAGACGAGGTGACGGATGAGATTTAGAATACATGAAGGTGATGCTATCCGTCACGCTCGTAACTAGAAAACTCAAAAGAGAAACAATAAGGATAACAAATAATATGTAACTGAGCAGTTCAAAAATAAAACAAACGAGTGTAAAAGCCTGTTTTCTGATTTACAGTCAACTTGTAGCTTGCATGTCGACTATGGGCGCGGGAGCCATAGCTACCGACTCGTCAACGGTTGCGACAGGTAACGATTCTTCAAGAGAACCGTTTTCAAAGTGGTTTGAGTGCTGATTCGAGTGATTACCTCCAATATTCATTGGTCTAGGAGCGTTTCCACATCTGTCTTTGCCAAAGTTGATTTTGAAATTACGGTATTCTTCTTTTTGCTTGATGCCTTCGATTGCTTTGATTGCGTTTGCCAGATTTGTGAAATTCACAAACGCGCACGATTTTTCTCGAAGAGTGTTTACCAGCTCGATTTCTCCATACTCTGAAAAGTCTTTTCGCAGTCTGTCCTCTGTCCAGGTTTCGTCGATGTTTCCAACGTAGACGTTACGCGAAGCACCAGCAGTGACGGCGAGAGCGATTGCGGTCGGCAACGGGCCGGAGTGCTTTCCCCAGCCAATCTTTAAACGACGAGAGTGAATCATTAATCCTTGCACGTTTGACATGGCAAAGAATTGAGCAGCAGCAGTAGGATCGACAAAAGTGACGAAGCAGATGTGTTTATCAGGAATGTATCGAATTTGGTGAAGCAAGCCTCCACGCACAACGTTGCAAATCTCCTCAATGGTAGTCTCGGGGTGGATAGAACCAAGATAAACTGTACGGTTGCCAAGGTTAGCCATGCCGCCGGCAGTGGTGGCGACTGCTGCAGCGGCAGCAGATTGCTGGGCAAGAGCATTCGAGATAACGTCGCGGTCTGCGGCGGCAACAAGGTGTTCGTAACCTGGAGTGATGCCGAGGAACTGAGCAGCATTCTGTTGCTGAGTCTTAGAAACGTAGGCACTATCAAATGTCAGAGACTGGTAAAAAAAAAATTGGAAAAAAACCAAATGCAAAAAGATGAGGAATGCTTACCATCTATCTTTTCCGTAGAAGACTTTCCTGTTCGCCCACTTCGGCTCCTGCGGAAGTTGCTGGACCGCCTTAATAGCAGAAGCGATAGATAAAAAGTGAACAAACCCAATTGGTTTTTCACGAACAAGTTTTATTGTATCAATTGCGCCGAAGCGACCCAAATCTTCACGGATATCGTCTTCGGAGATGTCTTCAGGCAGGTTTCCAAGATATACATTTCTGCTGGCACCGGACTGCTGGACGGCAAGCACCACGTTCATAGGCACGGCAGTCGGTTTGCCCCAACCGACTTTGATATCCTGAGAGCGAATGGAAAGTTTTCGCAGGATTGCATCGGAATGGAAGTGCGAGGCGGAGGCGACGTCGAGAAAGGAGATGAAGGCGCAGTTCTTTTCCGGCAACATTCGGACTGACTCGACAGGACCGGAATGCACATGAGAAAGAAGCTCCTCAGCAGTAGTCTCAGACGGAACATTGCCCAAGTAGACGGTGCGCGAAGTCTGCATGAGTGGTGGCTCGTGGACAAGATGTGCGAGGTCCATGTATGAGTTGTACGGGAGAGCGTACTGGTCGGCGAGAAAGGCCTGCGACAACGTGGGCGAGGTCTGGAAAGCAAATCCCGGCGGAGCCTGAGCCGGACTCGGTTTTGTGCGCTTCATTGTGGGTTGTGCGGACGCGAGGACGAGTTTCGCGCGCGGGACCGAGGTCTTCTGAAAGATTAGTGCTTATCAGTATAGCTCGCGATATGAGGAGATAACCGGCGGGGCAGACTACTCTCAGAAAAGAATGGCGCTCACCAGCTCAGCTAATAGCTATTTCTTCGACGGCTCGGCGGCTCGGGCAGCTCTGGTGCTCGTTTGGGCGTTTTTGAGTGCTACTGGGTCTCGACTACGTGCAGGCTCGAGAAAGGGCGACGAAGGCGGCGGCGGGAGGTGGCTGCAGCTGGCACCCGAATTGTTCGCCGGGAAGCCGTACAGTGCTCAGCAGGAGCCTTTTTGCCAAAGAAAACTGCATTGTTCTACTCTAAATCACTCAAATATCTCGCATATCTGCATTATTTTGCAAACGCTCCCCGTTCACAGACACAATGGCTGCGAACAGCTCTCCGCGGCACCGCCACACAATCAGCCAATCGCGCCTATCCGCTAATAATCACGTGACTGTTATCGCTCACGTGAGCAGGTTGCCAGCGATGCTGTGGCACCACCTCATTATAATAGATCCATCCTATCGAATCCAGTCAGATCCGACTGGCTCGCTGGAAAGTACTGAGCAACTCTGATGTTTCGAATTGCTGGGATGCTTGCATTTGGTAATAATAGTACTAGGATATTCTGCGTAACGCTCTGTTTTACCTCATTGCTGGAAATGCATATCTGTAGCTGGTGTAGGTGGACAATATAGTAGGTATTCTGTCTCCAGTATCTGTTAAACATTCACAATCAGCAACTTTTACCGGTGATATCTGTAGGGAAGTTACATGAGCCGGTGTTGCGGATGACTATCAGCCGTTGGCAGTTACCAATGCGAACAAATCAAGAAGAGAGGCACTCGTGAATGCGCCTGCAAGGCAGAAGCATACATAGACGCCATCAGAAGAGGCGGAAGATACGGGGCGTATATGGTAGATTGCGCTACTATTACTTATGGAATTGTTCAGCTAGTCCACGCTTATGTATCGATACACAACGCTTATTACTGCAGCACATGAAATAGAGTGAGAGAGCTAAGTATCTAGCAAAAGTGGCAGCTGCGTCGTGTGCATCGGCGGCGATGTTCATGGCGACGGAAAGTTATGAACCAGCCGACGGCGATACTTCAGCATCGACACGGTCCACCGGCGCCGTCCGAAATTGTTGGTGAACAACGGAAGAAGCCTGCCGACAGCTAAGAGGACATTTCTACGTTGCTGTGACATTGCTGTGGGCAGCAAAGGCTGTAAGTCGCGCATAAGGGTAAAGGCAGAATACAGTCGACCGTAGTTAGCGAGTGATTCTGCCTAATCCGAATGATACGACCGCTGTGCTTTGGGGTTAAAATTGACACAGTCGGCTGCATCAGGCGCTAACTTCCTACTCTCAAGAATATAATGACTTGTGTTTTACAACCGTACGCCATGCAGCCACTTCATCTGAAACGCTAGGGTGACTGGGCTTCTACAGACAGTAGCAACCAGAGTGCTGTAGCCAGAGTGCAATATGAACAGAACGTCATTGATTGCATTGCGATGGTAGTTATTTGGTAGAAGAGTTATCTCGTCGGCGTGCAGTATAAGAACCTGTCCACTGTAAGGCAATTCAAGACCGTGATTTGTGCTGTAGCAATCCGCTTTCATGTTCGCTATTGCTTCTCAACACCATATACGGCACCTCTAGATACAGTCCCTTTCCACTTGTAGATTCCCGTATTTTATCATACAGATTAACACCCACAAAACAAAACAATTAGATTACCAACTTCACAAAACCCTCAGCTTCCATGTAAGGCTCAGGTCCTTAGAAACTCGAAGCCTGCGATTAGTCACGCATATGCGGCTCGAAAACAGTTACACATTTGCACACTTGTGAGCAATTGTGCGAACTGACACTCCTGGCAAATTATAAAACAGCCTTTCTGAACACTTCCGCTCGACTGCTACTATTATCATGAGTGAACAACTCGAACAGCTTTCTATAAAAGATATCCCCCCTCCGCCCCCGGGAACGGTCTTTGTTGACGATGCAGCTGGTACAGACGACAGCTCCGCCGGCACCCTTGAACGCCCCTTTCAAACACCGGCCTACGCTATCTACTCTTCTCCGGACGCACCAATCTACGTGCGCAAGTCGCCCGAGGGCCAATTCGAACCAATATCTGCATCTATGCTGAAAAAGGCAAAGAAGGGCGCAGACGGCCTCGCGAAAAAAATAAAAACTGCGGAAGAGACCGCCGCAAAGAAAGCTGCCGACGATGCTCGCAAGCTTGAAGAGGCAAAGAAGATTGTGCTCGTGAACGATCCTTCTCTGCCTGCGGCTAAGCACATAAAAATCCGCGACGGAGCGAAAAACAGAGAATCGAGAGTTACAATTCAAGGATGGGTGCATCGTCTGCGAGTGCAGAAGGGCCTGGCTTTTCTTGTGCTCAGAGACGGAACTGGGTTCCTTCAGTGCGTACTCTCCGGTGACCTTGTAAGTTGTCGTCCTTATTAATGATCTTTCAATGCTAACCTGTAAAAGGCCAATGCCTACTCTACTCTCACCTTGACCTTGGAATCGACAGTCACAGTCTACGGTGTCATACACCCGGTACCCGATGGCAAGTCAGCCCCAGGTGGCCATGAATTGGCCGTCGACTACTACTCAATTGTTGGTCTTGCTCCTGGCGGAGACGATGCCATTACCAACAAAGTACAAGAATCAGCTGATCCTTCTCTGTTACTTGATATGCGCCACCTCGTGCTTCGCGGCGAGACTATGACCGGTATCTTTAAAGTGCGTGCCGCGCTTCTCCGATCATTTAGACGTGTTTACGAAGAAATGGGAATCCTCGAAGTCACTCCTCCGTGTATGGTACAGACTCAGGTGGAGGGTGGCTCTACACTTTTCACTCTTAAGTATTACGGCGAAGAAGCCTATCTTACCCAGTCCTCGCAGCTTTATTTGGAAACTTGTCTGCCCGCTCTTGGCGATGTCTTTTGCGTGCAGGAATCTTTCCGAGCTGAGCGCTCACACACTCGTCGCCATTTGAGCGAATACACGCACGTTGAAGCTGAATTGGCTTTCTTGACTTTTGAAGACTTACTTGTGCATATCGAAACATTGATCACCAAGACGATTGCTTATGTCTTTGAAGACCCTGAGATTGCTGAGATTCTGCACAAGCTCAACCCAGGCTTTAAGGCACCGCAACTTCCGTTCCGTCGTATGACATACGAATCAGCACTTGAGTGGCTCAATGAACGCGGCATTCCCAACGAGGAAGGAAAAGCTTTTGCGTTTGGCGACGATATTGCTGAAGCCGCTGAGCGTAAGATGACTGACGAGATTGGCGAGCCAATCTTACTTACAAGATTCCCGGTTGAGATCAAGTCATTCTATATGCAAAAGTGCGCTGATGATCCGCGCGTCACCGAGTCTGTTGACGTGCTGATGCCCAACGTCGGTGAAATTACTGGAGGCAGTATGCGTATTTACGACTTGGACGAGTTGATGAAGGGATATGCACGTGAAGGAATAGACCCGGAGCCGTATTATTGGTTTAACGATCAGAGAATATACGGAACTTGCCCCCATGGTGGATATGGTCTTGGAACTGAGCGAATACTGGCTTGGCTGTGTGACCGGTTTACTGTCAGAGATTGTTCTCTCTACCCTCGTTTTGCTGGACGATGCAAACCTTAGATATTACCAGAAGTTTATTTTGCTTAGTTACTTGTACTGTTAGAACATATAATATACACGCCACATATCAAATCCATATTAGTTTCCCTGTATGCAATGCTATCTAGGCTGACACTTTTTCTAAAATGAGCTTTCCAGTTGGCTTGTCTGCAACGCCGGCAGTAGCATCGTAGATGCACTTGCCTCGTAAAAATGTTTTTTCAACCAATCCAGTTAACTTCAGGCCTTTGTAAGGAGACACTTTGTTTTTGAACACCAAGTTAGACTCTTCCACAACAAACTCCTTCTCAGGATCGAAAATTACGAAATCCGCATCCCGGCCAACATCGATCTCACCTTTGCGACCAGTAAGACCGACTTGTGCGGCAGTATTTTTTGAGGTCCAAGCTGATACCTGCTCCAGCGAGACTCCACGTTTGCGCGCTTCAGTCCATAACACAGAGAGACCTAAGCCAAGGCCAGATACACCGCCCCAGGCATTGAAAAAATCTCCGTGCTCGGGATCTTTGAGTTGAGGAGTACATGGCGAGTGATCTGACACAACTGTGTTCAAAATACCTGACTTTAGAGCATCCCAGAGTTTGTCCTGGTTCTCTTTTGTGCGAATAGGTGGGCAGCATTTGTAGTGCGTAGCCTTCGGAGGAACGCTATCGGCGGCAAAAGTGAGGTAATGGAAGCAAGTTTCGGCCGATAGTCGAATTCCGGACGACTGAGCTTTCTTTAACAGTGGAAGCACGTCAGCAGATGATACATGTACAATGTGTAACTTCACGTCAGATTTTGACTTCCCATTAGTGACCTTCTCTGCAATTTCAATGATCTTCTCGATAGCGCTCGTCTCAAATGAATCAGGTCTTGAAGCAAGAAATGTCGCATATTCAGTAGTATCCATGTCCTTAGAAAGAACAGGCTCGCCTTCAGCAGGAATCATTTCAGCGTGGAACATAAAAATCGAGCCGGATCCAGCGAGCTTTGTCATTGCGGTCTCGATATCGGTTTCGTTGACGGCTGGGAATTCATCGACACCAGATTCAATCATGAAGCACTTAAATCCGCGGACACCAGCCTCCACAAGCGGCAGTAAATCATCTTGGTTTCCCGGAATCACACCACCCCAAAATGCAACATCAACATAAGCTTGATCTTTAGCAGCGGCAAGTTTGGTCTCGAGATTGGATACCGTAGTAGTTGGAGGAATCGCATTTAACGGCATATCAACGACAGTCGTAACCCCGCCGGACGCAGCAGCGCGTGTACCGGTAGCAAACCCCTCCCATTCTGTGCGACCAGGCTCATTCAAATGCACATGAGCATCAACAAGGCCAGGAAGTATAACCTTTGATGAGAAGTCGAAATATTGTGCGCCGAGGGTAGAATTGGCTGGTGGTGGAAAAATGACGCCTGGGACGAGATTTTCGATCTTCCCGGAGTCGCCAACAAATACGGTAGCTGGTATAAAAGCTTTATCAAGAAGGACTCTATTCGAAACAAAGATAGAAGGCATTGCGAGTGGTGGAGAGAAGCTAAGAAGACGATGAGACTAGGTATTTGTAGAAATCCGAGTCGGAGTTGCCCGATCAGCGTGCGGCGCAAGATAAATTAGATATAAACCTTGAACAGTCATGTATGAGTAAGCAGTACAACCCCCTTGTGGATCATGATTATATCCTCTCGCGCCTCACATGGCACTATCACCATCGTCACCAGCTCCATCAGTCCCTACGCCCGCAATCAAATACGGACTGCCGCACTGTGAATAAACGGCATCCAGCATCTGGATATTTCAATGCCAGCAGAATTGTCCGTGCCTGCCGCCGAGGCCCAGCCGGCAGCTGGCGCGGCGGTTTACCAGGCTAAAACTGATGCTGCCGCTGCCGCTGCTGCTGCTGCTGGTTCCCCGACTCCGGCAGCAGCGGCGACTCCCTCCGCTCGTTCGGCTGTAACCAGAGGAAAATATTCGATACACGATTTCGAGATCAAGCGCACGCTTGGAACAGGATCTTTCGGTCGCGTGCATCTCGTAAGATCGCGATACAACCGTCTCTATTACGCAATCAAGGTCCTCAAGAAGGCTCAAGTCGTGCACATGAAACAGGTCGAGCATACCAACGACGAACGGCGAATGCTCAAGCTCGTCGATCATCCTTTTTTAATCCGCATCTGGGGAACTTTTCAAGACTCGCTTCATCTCTTCATGGTCATGGATTACATCGAGGGAGGTGAGCTCTTCTCCTTGCTCCGTAAGAGCCAACGGTTCCCCAATCCCGTCGCAAAATTCTACGCGGCCCAAGTCACTCTAGCCCTCGAGTATCTTCATTCACACGACGTAATTTATCGTGATCTCAAACCCGAGAATATTCTTCTCGATCGCCGCGGCAACATTCGCATTACCGATTTTGGCTTCGCAAAAGAAGTCCCTGATGTAACCTACACGATGTGCGGTACTCCTGACTACATCGCACCCGAGGTCATTGCCCGCAAGGCATACAACAAGTCTGTCGATTGGTGGTCTCTTGGAATTCTCATTTTTGAAATGCTCACCGGTTACACACCCTTTTACGATCAAACTCCGATGCGCACTTACGAAAAAGTCTTACAATGTGAGGTGCGCTATCCAAACTACTTGCTCCCCGAGGCCCGTGATCTCCTTAGCGGCCTCATAACAAGAGACCTTACTCGAAGATTAGGTAATCTAGCCAATGGATCTGCAGATGTTATGAATCACCCTTGGTTCAGAGAAGTCGAGTGGGATCGCATACTGCGTCGCGAAATCGATACGCCATACGAGCCGCCAATTCGACACGCGGGTGATGCCTC
Organism: Myxozyma sirexii; assembly: GCA_030568315.1. Lineage (NCBI taxonomy): Eukaryota > Fungi > Ascomycota > Lipomycetes > Lipomycetales > Lipomycetaceae > Myxozyma > Myxozyma sirexii. The sequence continues at coordinate 153,886 of JAJLTT010000007.1, read as the reverse complement.
TTTGTTTGAGTATTATCCTGAAGAGGAATTGAGCTATGGTATTCAGGGTACCGACGAGTATCAGCACTTATTCCCGGATTTCTAGATGTACAACATGAAATACAAATAAATCTTATTTTGGTTCTATATGCATGTGAACGTAGTTATTGATCCAGTTTTCCAGACTCGAAATCATTTTCATCGTAAAACGACACCGCTATAATGCTATCTCCAAACGTTCGTCCGTCCAATCCATTGACAGCCTGTAATCGTTGTTAGTTTCCACACCACTCATAATAGGCGTATCAGACAGTAGGTACTCACCCGCAGAGCAGATAACTCGCTTGTAAATTTGACAAATACATCCACACGAGGAGCATCAGACTCATTTATATATACACGTTCGACTTTGCCATACTACACCAATCAGTAAATATAACTGTACAATCATAGCGAACCATCAGACTTACCTTCTCATCACATTCTTTACCAACATCGCCCGCTAGTTCTTCGTCAACCTCATCAATACCAACGAGCTCTTTCAGCCGTATAACTTTTGACATTTTCCCAAACTTTCCGTCATCATCGCGTCGAGCATTTCTATCCAGAATTTTGCCATGTCCGGCCTTTTTCTTGTCTGCAGAGAAATGTAATGCTTTTGTGATTCCAGTTGAAGTCGCGCCGAGACCTTCACCCGGTGCCCAGCCGTATTTTGTCAATAATCTCTTTGCAAATGTCTCTTTGGCTGATTTCACACGCGGTTGATCCACTGGCGGTGATGGATCTGGCTGATGGAAAAGAACAGGTTCCGCAGAAATTGTCGCATTTGTAACTTCAGGCTTTTCATCTTCGTATACTGACGGTGGAGCAAACTGATTCTGCGGAACGGCTTCTCGCTCTTCTTCCTCGATGTCTTCTTCTTCATCGTCTTCTCTATCATTTCGCCCTTCTTTTCTGGCCTTCATATCAAGCAAATAACTTCTCCAGTCTTCATCTTCTACAAATTTCTCTTCACTTTGCTTATACTCTTCATATCTATTCGGCAGCATAGGATCATACGTATCATCCCAGTCTAATTTACCTTTCTCGGCATCCTCCAATCGTCGCTTCTTTCGACGATTATAATACCCTGCGCGTTTCGGCCGACTAGACCCGTATTCTGTGTCTGCCTCAGGCTCAGTGAACGAGCTGAGAGTGACAGTAGTTACCGGTCTGTTTATAGCTGGAGGGGTATTGAGGGTCGGTGGTTTCGAGATCACGGCTGCTGCCGCGGCAGTAGAACTTGTCTGCGCTGCTGATTTTCCTGAAAGAGCATGCACTGGTTGAAATTTCAGAGCTATGGCGATTATATTAGTTGTCGTAGAAAGCGTAGAGAAGAGAAACTACTACTACCTGCTGCCAACATCTTCTGCTTCTCGTCTTTTTCTGTAGCGTCCGCATCTTTTGCGTAAGTAACCGGTTCCTTGCTAGCGACTACTGAAGCGTCGATAGCGTCATATAAACCTGGAGTCCGCTTTACAGGCGGATCTTGATCGTCCCGGAGTGACATGCTGTGTTTGTATGAACATATGACGACGAAGGGCTGCAGATACAAGTGAGCCTCATGAGTTCGGTGCCAGAATATTTACAACCTTTGGTTGATTACTCCCAATTCAACCTCGACGGGATATCAACGCGTCCATGCATATCTGTTTGCTAACCAAGTAGAAAGATGACGGCGATGGACGTTGACAGAATTTCACCGTCGCAGCTAATCAGCTTATGTCTAAGAAGGAGGACTCCTGCTGAAGATGTGAGTGTGCGCTCTTCTCGATCTTCGATGACTCCAGAACTGATCTTTTACAGTTTGTTGAATTATTGCGCGAGCTGGTTTCGCAGTTTCCTGCTGATGACCGGTCAATTTGTCGTATGTTCCGTCCACTTAATGATTTGTGTTTGGTTTTGTACTAATTCGCATTGGCGCAGATGATCTGCTTCATGCTCCCTTTACGACATTTACAGATCCGCTTCTCATCAGCTACATCACTAGTGCCGCAATATATACGCCCCCACTCATTTCTCTTCCATCGCTGTTGTTAACAATCGAAGCAACTGCTAATTTAGAAACATACATCGACGTTCTTGAAGCTGTATCCCCGCTGATTTCATCTAACAAATGGACCCCTTCCAGAGACGGCATTGTTAGCGAACTTGTTGATGTTTTAGGAAGACTTCTGGCGCAATTTGCGACAAAAAATACTGTATTTCTAGGGAACTATAATGAAGGATCTGCTAGTCAAGAAGCGATAAGGGGTGTGACTGCTTCATTTATTTTGGCCTTATGTGAGAATAGAGACGTTATTAAGTCATTCGCCGCTACTAAGCAAGGTCTGTTCGCAATATTATTCATATATAACTGACCCAGCTAATAAATTTAGATCAAAAAGAGTCGTTTCAGAACTCGCTGGATTCATTTGTGAAACACCTTCATATCACGAACCAGCCACTAGCAGAAAAGCTGTCGAAAGCAGTTTCTACTCAACTTAATCTCAAATCAACAGCTGCATCAACAGAAATTCCTCTTCCCTTACCGCAAGAAGAACCTGCAGATGCACCCGCGCGAAACGGATCCGAACGATTGCAATGGCTTGAATCATATCTTTCGGGCCCTCGTCCGAAATTTGACATGCCGTCATTCACCGCACATCTGAAAACATTATTTACGAGCGAGAGCGGCGACGCAGCTATCGCTTCGCTAATCTCTTCTGCATTTGATGCTCTTTCGCGCTGCGTCATGACGCAAAGCTCAAATGGAAGTTCTTACAGAGAATCCTCGCGCGTAAAACTATGGAAAGTGTTTATAGTAAACAGAATTCCGTTGATATTCCAAGAGTATCTCGCCGAATTGCCGCCTGCTACATTTGAATACGCTTTGCGTAAACCACTGCTGTCAATAGATGAAAGTACATTACAGATGATAAACCGCCAAACTGAAAATGAAATCGACATGATGTTTTCCAATGCAACGCCGTACGATATTCGTCGGGAATTATTGAAGAGCATGGTGAAATGCGGGCTCATTGATACCCACGCCGCTGATCGAGTTCTTGGTGTTGCGGCCTTCAGTACTGATTCGGGAATAGTCGGCGATTTAGTAGACAGTGAGGCGAAATTGACTGGTGGTGTGGAGGTAATTTTAGAAATGATTAATACGGCTTACGATCTGGAAGGAACGATTAGAACGGTAATTGGACAAATCGAGGAAGCGGATTGTCAATCTCAAAAAGCAGCAATTGATGCCATTGTTGCAGTGCGTAACGCCGTTCTTCCTTCATTTTAGCAATACTAACTTTGTTATTAGCTCTTTACAGCCTGGATGGAACAAAAAGAAACTTATAAGCTGCGGTTGCTGTCACAGGAAATTGCCTTGAACACTCAAGTAATGAATATAATGCTTGTATATCGCGGTCCCTGCGAAATTTTAGCTCCACTGATAAGTAGTTTGGATTCTTGGTCTTATGAAGATGAATCAAGTGAGTTTCATACTGGGTACAGTAGACAGTGGTTGCTAACACACAACAGATTTTCAGGATAATTACACTGATTTCGGACTGATCTTGCTCTTCATATGTGCGTTTTATTATCATTTCAAACTTGACATATCTGAACTTGGCGACCTTGGAGAGACTTCCTTCACCAGGAAATATCTCACTTCGTCAGGCACAGCGCATCCAGCAGAAATGTTGGGTGAAGAGAACCTTGATCTACTCGGTGGATGGATTACGGCGTTATTCGATACCAATGGGATTTCTGACGAGCTTATGAAGTAAGCTTTCCGTTTTATATAACCTGCGCAACAAGAAAAGCTAATCAGCTACTTAGGTCTTGCTCGCCGATGAATTACTCACTGCTTGTACCAACTATCTTCCATCAAGCCGTGACAGCATGTAACCGTAATTTCCTAGATATTGAGACACTAAAGGGTGGTCTCGAATACTTTTTCCAGCCATTTCTTCTTGCATCAGTAGTCGGTGCTCTCCATTGGCTTTCCCATCACCTGTGGACCTTACGCGACATAAGCGTTCCACTACAGATTCTACAGACGCTTGTGCTTCCGCCGTCTTTATCTGACGAAGCTGTTCCTATACATAAATTGGTACTGCGTATTGGTTCTGCTCCGGTATACTTCATTATTCAAGAGATTATGAGTAGAGGAAATTCAGGCGGTGTCGCTCTACCAGAGACTGTGGACCTCGTTTCGATTATGAAAACGCTAACTCCGCAAGTCGCTTTCCGTGAAGAATTATAGAGATGTGCATACGAATATGTATTATAACTAGGATCTTTAAAATGTGCGTGTAAAATAGTTTTTTTCAAAAAAATACTGATGCAAAACAAAAAACAAAGCATTGGAAATCATAAAAAGCTCCTAATTGAGGAAAATACATTGAAGCAATCAATTACCCTCTATCTCTCTGTTTCAATTATTTTCCTCTTCAAGCGGTTCCAACAAAAATATAGATACAGAAGAACGCGGCATAACATAATATAACCAAAAAAGTCGTGTCAAATAGAGAACGAAATAGCAAAATGAGAATCGGGATTTTTTTTTCAAAATTAAGTGAAGATGAATATTTTGATGAAATGCATTCATTCACCTCTTTTCTTTAAGCCAAACAGCCAAACTAAAGCCTTTACTCAGTTGTAGAAGATTCCTCTATGCTTTTCTCTTCCGGTTGCGGGGTAGCCGACTTCGATTTTCTTCCATTTGCTCTCTTTGATGTTGTCAACTCGACGATTTTAGTCTTGACTTTTTCAACTGCGTCTTCTTTTCCGACGATTGTAATTTCTTTAGTTGTACCCTGAGGAGGGACAGTGAGCTGTACTCCATACTCGGATTCAATGCCTTTCTTCACCGATCCGCCTGGTCCGATCAAGAATCTATGCTTGTCAAGCTCGACCTCGACCTTTGCTTCAATCATGCTCTCAAACTCAGCCACTCGTCTCTTGATTTCAGCAACAACCTTTGAAACAACGCTCTTGTGGCCCTGGACGACAATTTTGGTATCAGAAGAGCTCGCAGGAGGAATCTTGACCACACGGCGCTGAGCCGATTCATCACCAGTGTATCCACCGGCAATCAAGACTATTTCCTTCAAAGTGGCACCCTTCTGACCAATCAGTGCCCGATGATGTGCTTTAGCGACATCGATAACCTCGCTGGTAAAAGACTCGACTTCGGCTACAATATCCGCAATCTTTGCCTTTGCTGCTTTGACCGCTTCCTTGGTACCAGTGATGACAATCTTCTCGGTCTCTCCTCCTTCCTGGTTGATATCGATCTTCGTCTTGGTTTCATCCATAGTCTCGTTAATGAATTCACCTCCGCGACCAATAATTCTAGCCAAAGCAGAACGCGGTACCGTAAGTGTATCAGAGAACCCATTCTCGGCTTCGTACTTGTACAAGTCGAGCAATTCATCACGAGCCTTTGCGGCACCCTTAGACGGCCCGCGAATGACAATCTCATCCTTACTCTTGGGCATAAACTCAGAAGACTCTTTCTCTCCCGATTCAGAATTATCGCCATCAGATGAGCGAGGGAAGGTGACTCGCACTTCGTATCTGTCTTCTAGGCGTCGTACAAATTTACCCTTTTGCCCAATCAAGGCGCTGTGATGCTCACTGGGCACGGTGATTCTCAAAACAACTTCATCCTCCTATACTTGAAAGTTAGCATCATACTACACTGTTGCAATTGAGCACTAAACTCACCAATCTCGAAGCAAGCGCAGCTATTCTCTTCTGAGCCTCAAGAACATTGTTCTTTATCCCCTTCACGGTGACATTACCAGCATCGTCCAAGTCAATCTTGACCCCCAGTTCTTCCCTATACTTTGAAATGTTCGATCCACCTCTTCCAATAAGCTGTTTCGAAAACTTCTGTGGGAATGAGAATGTGACAGTGAAGCTATTCAATATCTCCTGCGTGCTAGCTTCCTCAACAATGATTTGAATTTTTGTCGCAACAGAATCAACTTCCTTAGCTGGACCAAGAATAATGACACTGTCTTCGGTAGATCCGGGATAATCTTTGTTCTCACCAAGTAAAATTTCAACTGAAGAATCAGGGCCGGTGAGCGCATTAATGGTAGCTCGCTTTGGTCCAATAATGAATTTGTGCTGCTTCGCAGGAACCTTCAGGACTTTGGAAGTCATACCGCTAAACGTCGACTTGAGATTATCAAAGTACGCAACGGCCTTCTCCAGACTCTCTTTAACCTCACTTTCTTCCGGTCCGAAGTCATCATCCTTACCTTCGAAGACGAGAAGGATGTCTCCAGCAGACTCAGGAATCTCTGCAACCACGCCATACTGTTCTCTAACCTTCTGGACATGCTTAGATGCCGAGCGCGCGATATAGCGATGTAGTAAAGGGTCAGAGTTACGCCAATAAGTCACCCGTAAGGGAGGAATCGAGTTCACAAGATCGATAATAAGCTTGCGAGCCTTTTTAAGTTCGGCATCTGACTGAGAAAAAATCTCATACTTGACTTCCTCAGACATATCGGGTACCGACTTAATCTGCACATTGCTCTCCCCCTCAATGTTGGCAAGTTTGCCAGTTGCGGCAAAAAACTTAGACAACGCGATAGCGTGAGGAAGATTCTTACCATAGGCTTTGGAAATAACGAGAGTGTCAATGACAAAAGAGTTGGCTTTCTCGGTGACTAGGGCAATGGCGCTACCAATAGATTCAAGCGGTCCAAAAATTTTGATGTTCTCATCACTTCCAATTGTAACTACACAGCCAGTCTTATCGAATATCTCCTGCTGGTTCTTCGGTCCGCTGACAAATTGCTTTCGGTTTGCAGGGACGGTTGTGGATCCAGATGTGTATGAGGATTTCAGCTCCTCAATTGTTGATTCGATTGCAGCCTTAGTCGCCTCGACAGCGCTGCGCTCTCCAGAAACAACGACGTAGCCAGCCTGGCTATCGCTCGAGAATGGAGTTGGAATCTTGACTTTAACATCTCCGCCTTCTTCAAATTCAGCGGTCTTTTTAGCAAGAATGGGGAAATAGTCCGGGCCAATATTCTGCAACCGTATGGTCAAGTTTTTAGTTCTCTCAGCAACAATTTCCAAAATCTCGGCTTTTGCTAGCGCGACGCCATCCATATCTCCTTCGACCGTGACATCAGTAGTTTCTTCCTCGTCATCGAATTCTGGTTTGATGTACTGGCCTTCGTCGCGCTTCTGGACTTGAATCTTAGTAGAAGTTTTTTGTTGAATAGCCTTGAGGGTACGACCTCCGGTGCCGATAATGTATGGTCGGACACTATTTGGGACGGGAACGGTTTCGGTGACCTAATGGATATCCAGTTAGAGAAAAACGCTCTTCAACATTAATAGGGAAAGGCGTACCTTTGGAGTAAGACCACGAACAAGCTCTCTTCTTGCAAGAGCAATTGCCTCAGTCTTCCCCTTGATGATGAAAGTGGTCGATCCATTCAAAGTACTGGTGGAGCTTTCAATTGACGTAATACCCTTGACACCCTTGGCTTTTGCCACAATCTCACTGAATACAGTGCGAGTACGGAATTGAGCCGGAATATGAACCGAGAAAATGTCGACGACCTCTGAAGGTCGAGCAGCAAGGGGTGCTCGAACAGTCTCTTTCTTGGCAGCTTGGGTCACCGATGTGGAACCCCAGACGGAGGCTGCAGCGGATCCTTTAGCAGAGCCTCCAAGAGTTGGAAATGCTTCGAGTGACGAAAAGTTGAGCTTCTCCTTCGTGTCTGTCTTCTTAGATGGCTTGGCAGGCGATGCGCTTGAGCTAGCGACGATAGACGGCGCAGCAGATGAAGCAGCAGAAGCAGGCGGAGACGAAGCCGCAGTATCTGCGGTTGTGATGGATGAAGTAAGATCTCCTAAAGTCTCATCGTCGCCGATTGATAGCTGAGATAGATCTTGGCTGATGATTGGAGCTGAAGCCACGGAGGAAGCTTCGCGCTGTTCACGCAACAGATCCGCAGGTGAGAGCTTGGCGGGATGCGAGAAATCAGACATTGATATGCTATGCGTTCTTTCAAACAGTTATGCAGAGAAACGATGAGAATGGGAATACCGGGAAGGAATCACGAATCAGTCTCGCCAACTATGGATTTAATTAAAGTGCCCCGAAGCGAAGAACAAGATTGAGACGATAACGGGCGATGAAAAAGAAAACCAAGAAAGGGAATGGTCCGATGTTATGCACGATTGCCCAGTTATCTGTAGATTTTGCAATTGAGTCAAATAGACATCTAACGACCGACGTATCTGTAAAGCGTCGAAGAACGACGAAGAATGTCAGCGGGGAACAGATTGGAAATAGTAGGAAAACCAATTCATCGCAGGATTGCAATTTTAACAAACAAATCGCACATACAGATACCAATTCAAGCCAATAGATGCCTGTCAGTAAATTCGAGAGGCCACAAAGGAAAGAAAAAGGACAGCACCGAGGAGAATGACGACCGCGTAACGGGGAACTCGCGCACTGCAAGAGGCGGCGGAGCTCGCGTTCCCGGCGATGTCAATTTACCCGGCTTTGTGATCAAGTCACGCTAGTTCTTAAAGTGGCCACGTGGTGTGATTCGCTTTGCGACTTTTCAAATTGGTCTTTGTCACGACAATTGGCGTGTCGGGCGCTTTACTAGTAGTTTTAGTGCATGAATGCCAGTCAGGCCGCTGCTCAATTGACAGTCTCTGTCATATTTGTCCAGCTCGCGGTCAATTCCGCGCTGTTGTGGCCGGTCTAGGCTGCAGTACGATATCGGTCTAGGCTGTGGCGCGCATGAGCTTTGTCTTTTTGAGTAATTTGAAGTTCATGTTATCTCTGTTAACTCTATGGAAAACAAGCCTGGGATATTAAGCAGAATCGGTATATACGGCATTGTAGATCTTTCCAAACCAAACTCTTGCCCATGCGCTCCGAGTACATCGGGAGGCCGCGCGCGCGTTAAGAATGGCTGATAACGTTCCAAAATCGACATCAGTAAATACTGATGCGTCGGTGTACGTGGTATTAGTATCCGCCAGCTAAACTCCTTGAATTGACCACCAGCCAGCTAGACTTGTCTGATTTTCCTACCAGCTTCTTGGCGACTTTGAAATTCCCCGTAACATTGATTGTCGGTTTCCCTGTTTTTGCTGCATACTGTAGTGCGGTCACAAGAACCTCCCTTTCTATCCATTCGTCGTCTAAAGAGGGACTTACCTCGCCATCCACGGAATCGTCAGGAATGACCTGCAGCAGAGGCATGCCGTCAAGAAATTCCCCCGTCTTGCTTCTGAACCCTGCCCGATTTGCAACCGGCAAGAAAATCATCCGAGCTCGTCGTTTCTTCTCAGCACTCCCCATTCTGTCAGCCATATCAATCAACTTCTGCTTCACCTTAGCAGAACATATAAGAACTCTTTCTTGGTCTGAAATAATAGGACGAAGTCCATCATTCAGAACGCGAAACACGCTCTCTGCTTCAATCTGTCGCTGTAAAAACTGAAACGCGTTGTCGGACTTTTTGTAAAGTGCTGGCGGAACTGTAGTTGACGGAGGTGGGTTATCTCGCTGCCTGTCGAGCTTTTCAGTTGCTTGTGTCGGAGTCAGGTTCGTGATATCGGATATCAAACAAAAGCCGCCTGTGACGTCAAAATTCAATACTGGCGGTATTTGCTGCAGAAAATAGGTACAGTCTTCTTTCACTATTCTTCGGACAATCTCCTGTGGCGATTTGCTTTCTTGGCCCTTGACATGATTAGCCCCGAATAGTCGGATTTCAATACTGAATTTAGAAGAAACAGCAGCCACGATCTGACCGATAATATCATCGTCTCCCAAGATCTCATGTTCGCATATATTGTACAGCAAAAGCACGGAAGATCTCTGCTGGGGTTGTCGAGGTCGCAAAATTCTAGGTATCAAGCTACTGCCGTCTAGCAGAATATTTTTGCTTGGTTCGCTATTGTGAATATCACTCAGTATCTTCTTGGCCGCAGCAGCAACAGAGGTCATTGACACAAGATCATCAAACAGCAGCTCTTCCTCATCATCTGCCAATTCGGTTTTCAATACTTCTACTTCGTGGCGCAATTGACTCGCCGTGATTCGCAAGATTTTTAGTGCATATTTTCCATATGCCACAGTGAGATCCCCACAGTGTCCGAAATTACTTCCTGGTTTAACACCAGAGCCAAGCGAGATCACTCCGCTATATCCACCATGTTCAAAAACGTTCCATACGGCTTCAAGATGAGGAACATTCGTAGATCGTAGACGATGGTATAGCGATTCTTCTATATTACCTAAACCTGTAGCTTCCGCTAACTTCCACAGCTAAAAAGGATTTCTCGTTAGCTACTTTCGATCAAGAGTAAACAGTGCACCTACGCCTTGCATAGCCGTATGTTCTTTCTGCACTTGAATGAGAAATGGTCTGAAGCAGTCAGGGCCCCGTGTCCAAACAGGTTTTTCGCCGGCACTACCCTCATCATTCCTTAAGCTCACAAGCTCACTCAATCCATCAAAGACTCTGCCCACTTTCTCTTGCAAATCAGAGACGTCTTGGAGCATGCGTCTGAACGAGAGGATTACAGGCGCATCGCCGACCGTAGTTGTATTTGAGCCTGTCTCAACCGGGTCGTCTGTGATGTACATCGTGAGCTCGTCCAAAATCTATATCTAAAGATTAAACGACATCATAATTCCGCGACAGACAATGAGGATCAAGGTCGCAGCAGCAGGTCATGGCTCTAATTGCTCTAGCCAAAAACGTTAAACCCCCGAGAGAGAATAAGTTTTCCAGGGGTAATAAAATAAACCTGTAGAAAAATCCTGTGGTTTAGGGCCAAGTCACCAAATGCGACTTCTCGCCCGCACTCTTCGATACTACTCTCATCACCACTGGTCAGAGAACTTGTCCGGCGTTGACTCGATTCACTTAGGCGCATTGTATTGATATTGGGGAGGATGAGCATATTTCACAATGTCGACTTTGCTCCTGCTACTCCCGTTGTCAAGCGAGAGATTGCTCACGACGAGCTTAGCTCAGAAAACTACGATGGCTTGCGTACATCCAGCGTTAGCTCGGAGTTCAAGAGAGCTTCTATAAAAGTACAACGTGAAATGCTGCCAATATTCCGCCATCGTTAGTTGATCTGCGTTTGTTGAGACGACTAGCAGAGGACAGCTGTACTAATTCATGATCTTAGGCGATTCGATACTCTACTTGATTGAAACTTCGCAGGTGGTGGTTTTGATAGGTCATACTGGATCTGGAAAAAGCACACGTGAGTAACTGTCAGTGAATTGTTAGAAGGTAGCTAATTTTTTTTATAGAGCTGACGCAGTACATGTACGAAGCTGGATGGACGAATAAAGACAAATCAATTGCTTGCACTCAGGTAAGTTCAGATTATAAGTCCTCGTGCTAATTCTCCCAGATACTAATACAATTACTCGCAGCCTCGTCGGCTAGCAGCAACATCAGTAGCAGCTCGCGTCGCTACGGAACTGGGGTGCGAACTAGGAGATACCGTTGGATACTCAATCAGATTCGAAGATGTCACTTCCCAAAAAACCCGTATCAAATACATGACTGATGGCATGCTGCTCCGTGAAATTTTGATTGACCCATTACTGTCAAGTTACAGTGTGGTCATGATTGACGAAGTGCACGAGCGGAGTGTGTATACAGACATTTTGCTATGCGTGCTCAAGAAAATCATAAAACGGCGGCGAGATTTACGACTAATTATCTCCAGTGCCACGTTACAGGCCGATGAATTAGTGAATTTCTTTGGAAACGGGACAAAAATTATTAGCATTGAAGGAAAAATGTATCCTGTCGATGTGCTATATCTAACTGAACCGACCGAAAATTATGTCGAGAAAACCATAGAAACAATCCTAGCGATTCACGCATCCGAACCTGACGGAGACGTTCTGGCATTTTTAACAGGCAGAGATGAAATTACTCAAGTGGTGCAAGAGCTTCACAATCGGAAAGATACAGTACCAGCATCTGCTGATGATATGCTGATATTACCGCTTTACGCTGGCTTATCACAGGAATCTCAGCAACGAGTATTTGATCCGACGCCAGAGCATACAAGAAAAATAATAATATCAACAAATGTTGCTGAAGCTAGCGTTACTATAGACGGAATTGTTTACGTTGTCGATTGCGGATTTGTGAAGCTGCGCTGTTATGACCCACAGCTACGAATCGACTCGCTTGTCGTCACTCCGGTGTCGAAAGCGTCTGCAATCCAGCGCGCAGGGCGAGCAGGGCGGACGAAACCCGGAAAATGCCTTTGTCTCTACACTGAATCTGCTGCTAATCAGTTGTCAGAGAGTACTATACCGGAGATTCAACGAACTAATCTTGCCGGACCGTTACTGCAAATCAAAGCCTTGGGAATCGAAAACATTGCTAGATTAGACATGATTTCTCCACCCTCGGTCGAAATGGTAGCTAATGCCCTTGATTTACTGTATAATCTTGGAGCGCTGGATGATTACGCTAAATTAACAAAACCATTGGGCGAAAGGCTAGCTGAACTTCCACTTGACCCGATGCTCGGTAAAATAGTATGCCCGGAAATATTCATTTTGGCTTCTCTCCAACAAACACTAACTTCTTCTCATTTTAGCTACTTCAATCTGAAAAGTTCAACTGCATTGACCAAGTTTTGACAATCGCAGCGATGATGTCCGTCGAAAACATATTTTATTTCCCGGATCATAATCGCCGAGCTGCCGATGAGCAGCATACGAAATTTATAGTTGACGAAGGCGACCATTTATCGCTGTATAACGTCTATCAAGCCTTTACGAGACGCGGTAAGCAGTCCTCAAAATGGGCTCACGAGCGCTTTTTGAATTACAAGTCACTTTCTCAAGCTGTCAGCATCCGCAATCAATTATCTCGTTATTTAAAAAAGCTAGGTATTAATGTTCCGCCGCCGACAGCGGTCGACGTGGCAAATGTCCGAGCAGAAACCGTTATAAAATGCATCATTAGCGGCTATTTTACCAATGTCGCTAAAATGCAACCAGATGGTTCATTCAAGCTAGTCAATGCAGGCGATGGTGGCTCGGCTAAAAGCATAGTATGGGTACATCCATCGTCGGTCATGTTTACTCGGGCTGCTGAATGGGTGATTTATTCACAGATTATACAGATGGGAGAGAAGACGTATATCAATGGGATCACGAGGATAGAACGGGATTGGCTACTTGAAATTGCTCCTAATTTTTATCAGATTACCAAAGAGCATTACTAAGGATGAGTTTGATAAGACGAACAAACAAATTGGAGTTACTCTTCTCAGAGATAGATCAATAAGATAATTTAGTTTTTCAATCGTTAAACAATCCATTGTCTACTCTGGGTGTCATCGAAAGTTTCATTACCTGGACCCTTACCCGATGCCAATATTTCGGTAACTGAATTGCACTTAAGCCAGCAGCGCTATATTCAATCTAGTCACCACTTATCTTTATGCCTTGCGCAACAATGAACTTGAACGAAAAACTAAAAAAATTTTAATAAAAACTCGAGGAGAAATGAACCATAAACGAACTACCATATTTGCACGAAAATCATCTATCGCTTACATTATAAAATGCGTCATAGAAATGTAAAACAAACCAAAAAAATCAGGATAATGCGCTTTTTTTTCCGCAATGCAAAGAAAATGGAGAATGTATACATGATGCTACCCAATTTTGTGAATCTTATTTAATTCTTTGCTTTTTCAAAAACTCTGATAACCGCTGTAATGAAGTGTATCCTTGCTGTTTGCGGATCGCTTCAACTTGCAACACTGCGTCTTCTCGAGAGATCCCTTGAATTTCACCAATCCGCTGAATATAGTCAAGGATAATTTTTCGTAAACAGAAAAATTTACGTTCGGCGCTGCTGCTTCGCCATCGTGTGCCGTATTTTTCTTCTAATTCTCGTACTTTGGGGCCGCCGTTCAAACCATGCATCCATTCTTGCCAAAGCTCAGGTACAGTCGTTACCTCTCTTGACATTCGATACCGCGGTACTACAAGCTGCTCCATGCTCGCTGCATTCCCCGTAGGACTCACAGGAGTAGCAGGAGACTGCTGCACATTGAGCATGTAAGGGCTCGCATCGTGCTGGTGTTGCAGATGATGCTGCTGAGCATGCGATGGAGCTTTATTCTGTCGTCGTGAGCCAGGAGATGTGGGAACAGTTACAGGCGATCCTTGCGTGAGAGATAAATGCTGAGAAGCTCGGCCTTGAAGCGCATCATTATGCTGCTGTTGAGACTGTTGCTGTGATTGTGCTTGTTGCTGCTGTTGTTGCTGTTGTTGCTGCGACTGTGGTTGCTGCTGACGAGCGGCGGCAGCGGCTACCGCCGCAGCTTTGAATAGGTTCACATCGGTAGCTTGGGCTTGTGATGCTGCGTACAACTCAGCAGCATCGTCAAGAACTGCGTCATCTGTCGTTCTGTAGTCATCCGATGTCAGTTTCGAAGGCCCGCCGTTGAGGGTGTACCCATTCTGACCAACAGCATTCCTTGAAACTAGCATTGGTTGTGTCCGATGCTGATTGCCTTGTGCAACCGGTGCACCACTAGTTTGCGGAACTATCCGATCTTGCTCATGCTGCTGTCTCTGAGCCTGAGCAGTAGCTTGCTGGACTGCAGCTACATGTTGTGCACTAGCGGTCAAGTTTGAGATCTCACGGTACGGCACAATATCAGACGCCAATTCCGCCGTTGCATGAGCACCAGCCCATACAGCAATTTTCTCAACCATGTTACATAGATGGGTAATATCGCGGTTTTGCCGATCGATAATCGCTCTGATCTCACTCGTCTCGCGCTCGATTAACGATGAAGTTTTTTCGCTTTGGAGATTGATCACATACTGCATATTATCTCTCAGAATGATAAAACTTGACTGGACCATAGCTTCTAGAGAAGAATTAGCAGTAGCATTCACTCCTCGATTACCTCTCGCGGCATAATCGGCCCCATCATCAGAAAAGGAATCAAACTCCGAATCGGATATATCTGGGCTTAGACCGGGAACATTATATCCGAAATCAAAATCCGGGACTCTTGAGGTCCTACGGTGTTGCCGACGTTGGTGATGGCCATTACTGCGAGAATTTTGCCATTGACCCAATGGAGTAGAAGCTTGCTGCGTATGAGAAGACTGGTTGTGGGGACGATAGGAATTTGCTCCGCCATTGGAGAGGAGCTGACTACTATTCTGCCGTTGAACAAGAAGAGCTGCGGTGTGGTACTTTTGCAGGAATGCTTTGAGCACTAGACCGAGAGGAGGCGAGTTGCCATTAAAGCCCCGATCCCGCTGATACTTGTACTGATCTACAAGAACAGCGACGTATGCCCTCAGTATAGCATAAATCTCAACAGCAGGGTTCATGTCGATGGCACCATCGTCGTTAGATTTCGACGAAGAGCCACTGAGGCCATTGACAGATTGCTGCTGTGCTTGCTGCTGCTGCTGATTTTGCTGAGCGACATTTAAGTGACTTTGAACTCTAGGAAGCACGAACTCTCGCAGGAACAAGCAAATTTTGTCTTCACTGATCGTCGTTCCGTCGGCAAAATCACGGACATCTTTACACCATGACTATTGGAAATGCAAGTTGTCAGTGACTTGGGCTCCGAATTTGAGAGTGTTGATAAGATCACTTACGTTCCATTCGTTCAATTTAACGATATGCGACGATTGAGCGAGTTCTTTCGAAAGATTTTCTTCTTTGCCCGTGCTATTGCTGACGACAGAATTGGCCACTGTAAAAATAAAGAACAAAACGTTAGAATTGCGGTTGCAAAAGCTCAGGTGGGAGCAAATTGTAAAGAGACTGAGGGGGTGCAGGAACCAAGGTGGAGGTTCGCCATTATCTCGACGACTGACTCATTGGAAAGAGAGAACAAAATCTTGCCCGACAACAGAATACAGGAAAAGATACGTACTCTCACGGATCATCTGGTCGCGGTTCTCGAGCAGGTCTTTGTCGTTTTTGGAGGACATGGCGACCGAGGTTGCAAAAGAGGGACTGCAAAGGTAACTTAGATGGGCCAAAGCGCAAGAGAAAAGTCTGTCACAACGTGTTACTTGGTGCGTTCGGTAGATCGTGAGCCCGGCCAGCAATCTCGACGACATAGAAAATAGGCAAGAGCAAACGCATTGCTCATGCGAACTCACTGGCGCCAGAACCAGGCCGATGGAGACAACATACCTGAGACGGGTGATGCTAGAATGCCGTGACCCGAAAGGAACAAGTGCGGGGTGGAGAGCAGAGTCAAAAGTACCGAAACAAACCACAGGAGCCGCAGAAGTTGGGATCGGTGTCTTCTAAAGCACCCGATGGCCTTGCTGCAAGACACAAAGAGCGAAGAGAGGAAGAGCAAGCCCTCAGAGATAGTGGGTGAGGTGTGGTGAAGATCTCGAGGTGGATCTGGAAGTGAGGCACGTTTTATAGGGTTCGGTCTTTACGGCTCGATTGGCCTCACTCAAGTGCTGCTCGGGCTCCGGTCGGCTACGGTCGTTAACAGTCTGCACAGTCGATTGATGGATGCGTAGTTATCAATTGATCAGAGCAGGTGCAATGCTGTATTTGAGTTGCGCTGCAATCGACATGGAGTACAGGGGCTGCTCGCGGACGACCCTTAAGCTGGTCGGAGTCTCTGATTCGCAGTCAGTGGCCGGCATCCGCTTTTTAGCAATATAAGTAACACTTGTAGCGAAGACCAGTTCGATTTCACTAGCGTTTGCAGCCAGCGATATTTCATCTACGTGAATTACGCTGGAAGCATTCACATATCAGCACTATGTGTTATGCGAATGGGAACGAAGGAATCGCGCATTCTACGGTATAGGATTCCGTTACTTGGATCAGAGAACATTAGCACACGTATAATCAGGCATTCCTCTCCATACTTCAGCTTTTGCCCAGCAATCTCACCGGAGCCATTCCAGTCGGGTAACTGAACTTGTGGCCGGACGTAAAATCCGCATCCGGAGGGCAAAGTGAGTCCATTATTCGGGTCAATCATACGGCAGATCCAAGAAGCAAGCCGACCGTTGGCCAGTTCACAATTTTTGCAGCAGCGTTCAGGATTTATTGTATCCAGCTGTAGCCAGGCTGCTGGAGTCGCTGGATGTTTGCAAACTACGCACAGAACAATTTTTTAGCTAAACTGATTATAGCAACTCTGCTAAGTTCACGTGGAAGCGCAATATTTGCCCAATAGCCCCTTTCAGCCGAGGAACAGTTCTGACTCCAGACAAATATACTATCTAAAGGCAAAAAGTCATGAAACCGAGATTGGCCACTGCCTAATCCAGCATAAGCGAGCCCTGACCCTGGATTAAAGTACACGGAACAAATATTTTCCACGCCGCCGCCCGCGTCAACGGCGTGTGGCCATTGTCGGTCACGCTGATCGCCCCTATTTTGTCTTAGACCCACACTTCTCGCCTTCTTCCCCTATATCTCCCGCTGAGTTCCCCTGCTCGCCGCCTGCTTCCCACTCGCTGCCCTTTTGTCTTTTACCTTCTGACTGGTATTCTTCTTGTATCAGGACCGATCATGTCGGATCTGCGCCGTTGTGTGCAGAGTAACTCCGGGGTATGCAAAGGTAGCGACGTACCATGCGACTCCACTATATCCAGCGGCTCCTCCCGTTCCGAACGTTGTTTGTTCTCGCCTGCCATGGCCGCCGCCGACCATTCAGTGGTCGCGGACTCGGACGAGGATTTCAGCAGGATTAAATCAAAGGAGCGAGAGCTTAGAGCTAAGATTTCCGCATTATCTAAAGAAAACTTTTTGCTTGAGTGCGACGTACAGAACCTCGACTCGCGTATTGCGATCGTGATTCGCAATAAAATTGCAGCTGAAAAGGTTAGCAATCAGTCACTTTTCGCTTCTGTTATGATCATTGCTAAATGAACGAATCAATCTAGCAACGGCTTCAGATGACGTCAAAGTCAGGCAGTTGCGGCCCTCGAGAATGTATCCTCTCAGATCAACGAAAATTAGGATGGTACAGCCGTCTCTTTTTCATCCTACAGTCCGAACCACGATACATCACTTTGTTGTTTCAATCTCTCCCTATGGCAGAAATTGATGATTTTTTACAAACAGTCATGTTCACAATCTACGGTAATCAGCAAGAGCTAAGGGAAGAACGGCTACTTCTCAATACGATTCATACAGTATTTGTAGCGTACTTTGACAGTGCCAAAGAAACGTCATTTTTAATGCGTGCAAATACTCCAGCGTCACGTATGGTCATGGCGTACACTCGACGAAGTAGCGGTCAGAAATATCTCAAAACTATTCTTGCCGATAGGATCCAGTATGTTTGCGAACATGGAGACGTCGAGTTAGAGATTGATCCTATGAAAGTCTACGATGAGATCTACTGCGGCACATTAGAGCGTGTTAATGGTGACCACTCAAAGGTAGGTATGTCGCGTTTGATCTCGGTTGAAGAGGCAGCTTCTCAGCCGCAAGTTCTTGCCATCATCAACTCTCGCATGAGTGCTGTGCGCTGTTATGCAAACGCATTTTTGGGTCGCATTCTAGATCGTCTTGATTTAGTACCGTACGGTATCCGATGGATCTGTAAGCAGATTAGGGACTTAACACGGAAGAAGATGCCTGGAGTGGAAGATAGCGTCGTCCGTTCATTCATTGGAGCATTCTTCTTTCTCAGATTTATCAATCCGGCCATTGTGACTCCTCAGTCTTACATGCTTGCTGATCATCAGTTAGAGGATAGGCCTCGTCGGACACTGACTCTTGTCGCCAAACTTATACAGGCACTGGCAAATAGGCCAAAGTACACCACACAGAGTTACAGAGAGCTTTATCTTTCGTTTTTCGAGGATAATAAAGCGCGAATGGACAGATTTCTTTTCGACCTTTGCGAGGTTCCAGAGCTGCATGAATACGACGCATTCGACAGCTACGAGTCCCTTTGCGGGGCTGATCTATCACTTTCAATCACCGTTAATGAGGTTTACCGTACTCACCAGTTGCTTGAACGGCATCGACAACTTCTCGGTTCAAATAAAGGCTCGATAATGAGTATAATCCTACAGGAATTAGGCCCTGCGCCGTCTACTGTGCCTGAATATGAAAATTATACATTTCATCTTCCGCTGTACCCCTGTTTCGAAGTGGAAGTTGAGCAATTAGGACCGCGATACGATAAATATGAAGAGTTGATGTATGACGCTAGGTCGATAGCTGGTCAGATTTTGAGAAATGTACCAAGCTCGCATGTTATAGCGACTAGACCATTTGATATTCACGCGATTGCTGAACATGCTTCTGCCTCAGATGATATGTCGGTGGCCGAAATGGGCTTTAGACTCCAATCGTTGATTCAAGAATTGATCACAATTAATGAAACTATTGATGAGTCTGCCCTTCCGAGATCAAGCGGAGACTACAAGGAGCTCAATCCTGATCAGCGCTCTGAGAAATCGTTGCGATTGCAACAACGAGTTGCCTCTGCTCTTGCGTCCGGTGTTGAATACGAGCTAGACCACTTCAAATCTCAAAGAGAAAAATCTGAACATGATTTGAAGAATCTATGGATTGCTCTAATGACTCTTACCGAACATAACAGGTATCTCAAGAGTCAGTTGAATTCATACAATTCGTACCTTACGAACGTTCGCTTGCAACCATGTCGCAAATCAAAGAAAATGAAAAACGATAACGAAATGGAAGCCGTTCGCACCTCTCTCGGAAAATCGATTAAATCATCAAAGGTCGAGTATTTGACCTCATTCAAGAGCGGCACCCAAGCGGTGCCGAAGAGTGATGGTTTTACAGTTTAGTTTATATGGCATTGAGAGTATCACTTGACAGCGTTCAATTTTTTGTGTTAGGAGTATTGGAGTTATGTTCACGATCATGCATAGGATTTATCAGAGTAGAGTTAATGTTAAGTATTCTCACTATTATCAAAATTTTATGAACTCATGGCCTTTCCAAACGCCTGTTCCGAGAACTCCCATAATTTCCTCGCTTCCTCTTCATTTTCACCGAGTTTGTTCAACGCTCGAGGATATACCCCGTTAAAGTACACGAACCCACCAAATGGTCCCTTGGGTGCCGGAAACATAAACACGCGTTTCAAATTATCTGTGACGACACGCTTATCTGAAGCGAGGAAAAGTCCAGTCTTCGCGCCGTCATCGACATGAATCCCAAATAGCCACGCATGATACTCTCCAAAGACTTGCATATATTTCGGAAGCGGAGAAGTGGAAAGGTCGAAAATGTTAGTATATACTAGACCAGGGTGACAGGCGTTGACGTATAAATTCGGGATATGCGTAGTACGCTTCGCGAGTTCGCGCATGAAGTAGATATTTGTCAGTTTCGATCGGGCGTAGCGACCTAGCATTTCGCGAAGGATAAGAAACCCCCACGAAGGTCTGTGTGTTTTGGTTAGATCGTCATAGTCGATTTTAGAGGCGTTATAGAATGAGCCTGAAGATTGAATTACGATCCGCACGTCTGACGTGGGATTCGCGAGCGCGGTCTTCTCAATTAATGGCAATAGGGTAGTCACAAAGGCAAAATGACCGAGATGATTTACCTAAGAATCATATAAGCTTGTGTCCCAAAACATCAACAAAAATGTGCAATACTTACTCCAAAATTCCGCTCATATCCGTCGGGTGTGAGCTCAGATTTCTACAGCAATGTTAGTCGCGTCTTGCAATCCACACAGTAAAAGGAAAAGCGGTTACAATTGCCCCCAATCCAGCATTCGCAACTAGGATGTCCAATCTATCCTCTAACTTCATAAAGAATCTAGCCGCTGCAGCAGCACCCTTCATAGTCTCCAGATCTAGCTCAAGGAACATCAGATTATCATCGACTCCCGGAACCTCGGTACAAGCTGCTTTGATCCGGGCAATTGCTTGATCAGCGCGGGATTGTGAGCGTGTGGTGATGTAGACTTTCGCATTTTTGCGGACTAATTCTCTTGCAATAACTTCGCCTAGTCCAGATGAGCCTCTAAATTGTGATGTTAGCTAATTGGGATATTGGTGCATGTGATTATGGAAAGTACCCGGTAACAATTGCGACTTTGCCACTGAGATCTGGAATATTATCAAAAGTAAATGAGTAGGTCATTTTGTAACAAGCTGATATTGTAGATGAACGAAGCACTTAGGTTCAATGTGAGAAGTAGAAATGAACGCGGGGAAGAGGAAGCGAGAAGTCTCGTTTATCGTCACGTTAATGCTGGGGTCAATTTACGACGATATTTGTATTTCCCCCGGCAACTGCTATACTCTGCTGTTCACATTTGGAGCCTAGAAACCATTAAACAAATTTCGTTTATTTTCTTTATTTTCATTGTCAGAAGAAAATGGTTCACATCTGCAAAGAAAACAAAAGCAAAGTCTTGTTTGACGATTTGCTTTGAGAACCAATTAGTTACAAAGCCCTCGCACTCTTTCTAATGAACACACTTTCTTCGACGCGGTCGACGCGCTCCATACCAATTTTACTACCGCGAAATTCCGAGTGTATGCTATAAGAATTGCTCAGTGGAATGATGGATTGGCTAGATTGGTTTTTCCTGGCGCTGGTGATGGCACATTTATATGTGTCGCCGTTTACCAAGGTCGAGGAATCCTTCAATTTACACGCAATTCACGATATGCTGATGCACGGTGCAGACATTACGTCGGTATGTACGATTGGACCTGGCAGAGATATTTAACCAGTATTAACGACAATAGTATGATCACTTGGAGTTTCCGGGAGTTGTACCGCGAACGTTTACTGGCGCCCTTGTTATTTCGTTATTGACAAAACCATTTCAAATGTTTTTTCCACTAGATTCAAAATTTCAACTTCAATTGATTTCACGCGGAATTCTCGGATTAATCAATTGGGCTTCGATAGTGTATTTTAGAAATTGTGTCAGACGAGTATATGGTAAAACTACGGCGTTCTGGTTTGCTGTGTTTCAGTATACGCAATTTCATATCACCTATTACGCTACGCGAACGCTGCCTAATATGTTTGCCTTTCCGTTAACGATAATAGCTACTGCGTACTGGATCACGAATCGGCCACGTCGAACTCTTTTAGTACTTGCGTTCACTGCGGTTGTTTTCAGATCCGAGCTGATTTTGCTGATCGCACCACTTACACTGTCGGCGCTGGTTCAAAGGAAAATCTCGATTGTGCAGGTTGTACTTGCAGGACTCGAAGGCGGATTAGCCGGAATGGCAGTGTCGATATATATTGATTCTACATTTTGGAGGTTCCCTATTTTACCGGAAGCATATGGGTTTTACTTCAACGCGATTCTAGGTAATGCTGTTGCGTGGGGTGTACATCCGTGGCATGCTTATTTTACCAATCACATTCCCAAATTACTACTGAATCCAGCTGCTCTGCCATTATTTGCCATAGGTTATTTAGTGGAGATGCGCAGAATTGGCATGATAGTTACTCCATACGCTATTTTTGTTGCATTATACTCCACTCAACCTCACAAGGAATGGCGATTCATCGTGTATGCTATTCCGATGATTACTCTGACGGCTGCATTGGGCGCAAGCTGGATCAGCAACCGTATGCGTAAGGGAGTGATATATATGGGCACAGCGCTGACGCTTGCGATCTCTGCGGCGGCAACGTTGATGCTCGCGACGTCGATGTTGGCTATTTCTTCGGCTAATTATCCTGGAGGGCACGCGGTGATGGCGATGCATAACGGATTGCAAGAGTCTGGATTGGGAAATTTGACGGTGCATTTGGATATACCAACTTGCATGTCGGGCGCCACATTATTCACATTCATAAGAGACGACATCGAGTACGACCGTACGGAGAATAACGACGAGTTAGAAGCAGTCGCGCCGTCGGTCTCAGTAATGGTGACGTTTGATAAGAATTTCCCGGCTGCAGATCCAGCGTTTGGTACGGCGAGAGAGTGGGTATTTAAGGGTAGCGTCAAAGCGTTTGCATCTCTTCAAGCGCCTTGGAGTGCGCTCGGGAGTAAATTTTGGGAGACCGACGGATGGTGGAGAGAAGTTGTGCTGGTTCAAGAGCGAGTGTGGATATATGTGCGACGATCAGCGCTAGACCAGGACCAATTGTAATTACGAGCAAATTGTATATATGTTATTTCTAAGCCAGACAGTAGCAGATAAGGCATTGACCGCGTCAGACAGGCGAGAGAGCTCGCTTACGCTTTTTACCGCTAGCGAGGCGGCCGGATGTCGGGTAAGGGCCGCTTAGATTAATCCTTGGGATGGTGAAGCCGACGAACAGAACATGCGCAATGTCAAAGGCGCAATACTGAAACGAGTCCGGATCTGGAGTTACGCTGTAGTGGAATTTCTACATGAGGTAGTTGGCTATGGGTGAGAAGGTGCCGCTATATCGGTAATCAGCAGCAAAAGTATTTGCATGGTACTATAAATGGCGCAATATGCAAGAGCGGCCGAGAAGCAGTGGATGCGAGGACCGATAGACTAGCAGACGGATAACTGCGGCAAAAACAAGGCCGACGGTTGGCTTGGAAGTGGATCCCTTCAAGGAGGGGAGAAAGTGGAGCGAAGCAAGGAGTCGGATGTGGTGCGGCCCCCTCGAGAGGATTGATCAGCTGCAGGCAGCAGAATGGGCCCTTCAAACCCGCCCAGATACAGACTACATCTTCCAGCTACCAGACTCCACAGCTAAAACCAAGCAACTCCCTTTAACAGCCAGACGCCAGATGTTTTCCGCTCAATCAGACCGTTTGGCTGCAGACAGATAAGCGAAAACTGGTACCAGTCCGGTTTCCCCGAGCTTAATCCCAATTCTGGGGCATTTGACACCACATTTGATCTGCTCTCAAAACCGCTACCGGTCCCCCTTCGCAAGCCCGTCGGCGCTGCTCTTCTGGCAGTCCTGTTTGCATTCTTTGGCATAGTTTGTACTGCGCTTGTTGTTATACTCGTGTATTGCCATAGTCTGGGTGCACTCCTGCTTTCCGTCATTCGGCAATTGTTTCGGTGCAATTTCTTTTACAGATATAGAGGATCCAGAGTACAGAACTGGGATACGGCATCGCCTACTGCTCCAGTAAGATCAGAGGCGACCAGGTGGGATCTACAGATACGATTTCTAAGCCGTACAATACTGTCGCCATGTCTACTTCCTCGTCGAGCTCGTCAAACTACTCATTAACTCCTGTCTTCGCCTTCCATCCGTTCTTGCGCACTACTCACCCTTTCGACCCCGCAACAAATTCTTCTCCGATATTCAACAGCTGCCTGGCATTCGAGAAAGATGACATATTTATAATACACTCTTTCCATGCCTCAGGCTGGGGTGATGGGACTTCACTCTCATCAGGACGGCGGGGCTGGATCCCTTCTAATTATTGCGAGCCGTATGACCCTGCACCAATTAGACCACTTTTGGCAGCAGCACTTGCTGCTTTAACTGGTCCCCAGCTTGAATCGAATCGGGATTTGCAAATTGCTGTTACTACTCTTGTGTCCGGCGTGAGGTCTCTACTGGTGAGCGCCATCATCTTTTGTTTTATCAGGAACGAGAAACTGACGAATTGTTCTACCTAGAATTCCGCTTCTTGTTTAACTCGTGAGTCTTCAGTTTTGAAGACGTCCGAATCATTACGAAGGTCACGTCGAGCGTTGTTGAGCGACGTGTCGAGTGTAGTTTCGTACGTTCGCAAAGGTGGAGACGTCACGCCAAGCTTAAGTAAAGAGCTACGGACCCTGGTTAGCAAGATAGTTATGAGCGCCGTTTCATTTTTAGCCACTCGAGAACAAGAGTTATCGTCTTTTCCAGACACAATTCCTTCTCTAATATATCCTGGCGAAGACTATGATTCGGATCGAAACTCGAAAGGCTCGTCTTTTGCCGATGAGGCGTTTGATGATCAGCCCGTGACTGCACTTGCACGACTCAATTATCTTTATGATGCTCTCCTTGTACGCCTTGGTTCGTTTATCAATCGATCACTGATAGATTCGCGTTCGCCGGCAAAACTATTGACTACGGTCAGACATGCAGTACATGCGGCTCGTGAGTTTTTGACTGTTGTCGAGACAATCAGTTTACATGCTTCGCCGGCCATGTACAGTTTAGAAGATGCCAAAGAAACAGTTTACAGATGTATAACTATGCTAGTTGGATCAGCTAGGGATGTGGTCGGATCAGGCAATGCGCAGAACGCGGTATTAGTTGAAACTCAAACTCTTATCGTTTCGATAACCGAGAGTGTTCGGTCGGCAGGTGTATGTCTTGCCAAAGCTAAATATGTGATTTATTGTGTGGGGGATTTTGATTTGGAAGTCGACCAGCGGTATTCACCGCCTCCATCAGAGCCTGTGACTTTTGCATCCATTTGTGATGAGGATTCGGATATGGCACTGTCTGCGGCAGTCATTGCTGAAGATCAAGCTGCTAGTATATATGACGACGATAAGCAAGTGAGTGTATATAGTATTATTTCTTTTGTGAACCGTCAGGCTAATTATAACTTAGTCGAAACGTACTCCGCCACAAGATCGAATCATCTACAACGCCGACGGACAAGTCCAGGGCGGTACAATTGAGGCGTTAGTAAAGCATTTGACTGCTAGCGATGCAACTCCTGACGCTCTATATTTTTCGTCATTTTTCCTCACTTTTCGATTGTTTACCACTCCTGTTGCTCTAGCACAGGCTCTTATGCACCGCTTTTCATCACTATCACCTGATGAGCCTAATTTGCTTGCTGCGCAATTACGCGTCTGTAATGCTTTCAAGGGGTGGATGGAGAGCCATTGGCAGAAGGAAACTGATAACGAGGCTTTGCCGATTATTGTTGATTTTGTGAACGGACCGCTCAAGATTCATCTTCCGTTTGCGTACCGACGCTTAATAGACTTGACGCAGCAGGTAGTGGATATCGACCATCCTCTTGTGCCGCGGTCAATGTCAAAGTTAGGAATAAATACATCTCTGGGGATTCTGCTGCCTGACTCGTCAAGTGTACCGACGCCGATTGTGAATAAAGTACATTTGGCTGTTCTAGCAAAATATGTCGCGGAAGGAAGTCCAGTACCGACGATTCTTGATTTTGATCCACTTGAGCTTGCACGACAAATTACGATCAAAGAGTCAAGTCTGTTCTGTCAGATCATACCTGAGGAGCTACTGGCTCAGGAATTTTCCAAAAAGAGCGGCAAGAGTTTGGCTGTGAATGTGAAAGCCATGTCTAGTTTGTCGACCGATCTTGCCAATTTTATTGGTGAAACGATATTGGCGAACGATGTTTCGCTAAAGTTCCGAATGAATGTTATTAGACATTGGATTCGCGTTGCTGAAAAATGCTTGGAGTTGAAGAATTACAACTGCTTGATGGCTGTGACTTGTGCATTGCAAAGCTCGGTCATTTTGCGATTAAAGAAGACTTGGGAGCTACTGCCTCCACGTTATCATGCTCTGTTTGCAGAACTCAAGAGTATAATTGTTTACGAGAAGAATTATGCCTCATACCGAACGTTGCTGCGTAACCAGACTGTGCCGTGCCTTCCGTATTTGGGAGTCTATCTGACAGATCTAACTTTTACCGATGAAGGTAACCCGGATTTCAGGATATTCCATGCAAATACAGAGGATGCGTCACCAGTGATCAATTTTGACAAGCATATGAGAACAACTAAGATTATTGCCGACTTGCAGCGATTCCAAGTGCCGTATAGGTTCCAAGGCGTGCCGGAAATCCAAGACTGGCTTGACGTTGAGATCCGGCGAGTGCATGCGATGTACCAGAAAGACCAGCACGCGCTGTATCGTCGCAGCTGCTACATTGAGCCGCGAACGGGAGCCTCTAATGGGCGGTTTATGGGATTGGTTGGAGATTCGACGATCAAGGAAGGGATTAGCTGGAACGAGGACATCAAGACATGAAAGTTACGTCGACTACGAAATGTGTACTGGATGGCATGGGCGGCGATGGTGTTTGATTTTGACGGCGTTGATGAGTTTAATGATGTAGCAACAGAGCAAACTTGTATAAAGAACTGTGCAAGCGCGCATGTGTCGTAGATGATGGACATGACTGCGCCGCTGGTCAGTCACCCGGATTGCCTTCGTTGACGTGATCTGGACGTCTGTTTACACTCGCCCTAATCGGGCCTAGCACCTGCCGTGCGAGCTGGTGCGTATTCGGCTACGCCAGCAGTTTAGAGTTCTTGCTCGGTGGTTAGGGCTGGGCTCCGATGAGTCCCTAACAAAAATTTTTCTCCAGACACGCGCTATAAACTGCTGCTGCTCTCCTCTCTTTCTTCCTCATAGGCCATCTATTGACTTAACCCCACCACTTTTCAAATACTTACCAATGGTTCAGTCAGCTGTTCTTGGTTTCCCCCGTATCGGTACGTGCTTCCTTTGCTCGGTTCTGTCGCGGCTTGTGCAATTGCCTGCTCTGCTCAAGCGGTTCTTTGTCTAACTCAATTACTCATCCAGGACCCTTCCGTGAGTTGAAGAAGACCACCGAGGCCTACTGGTCTGGCAAGGCTACCGTCGAGGAGCTCTTCAAGGTCGGAAAGGAGCTCAGAGAGAAGAACTGGAAGCTCCAGAAGGAGGCCGGTGTCGACATCATCCCCTCGAACGATTTCTCGTTCTACGATCATGTCCTCGACCACTCCATCCTCTTCAACGTCATCCCCGAGCGTTACTCGAAGTACGAGCTTGCTCCCATCGACACGTTCTTTGCCATGGGTCGTGGTCTCCAGCGCCCTGCTACTGACTCCGGCGCCGCTGTCGATGTCCCTGCCACCGTATGTATTCCTTATCTACGCTCATTGTTCCGCTTCGAACTCTTGCTAACACCCTCTATAGGAGATGGTAAAGTGGTTCGACTCGAACTACCACTACGTTCGTCCTACCTTCTCCAAGAACGTCGAGTTCAAGCTCAATGGCACTAAGCCCATTGACGAGTTCCTCGAGGCTAAGGCGCTTGGTATCCACACCCGCCCTGTCCTCGTTGGCCCTGTCTCCTACCTTTTCCTCGGAAAGGCCGACAAGGACAACCTCGACCTTGAGCCCATCACCCTTTTGGACCAGCTCCTCCCCGTCTACGCTGAGCTTCTTGCCAAGCTCAAGGAGGCCGGTGCCGACTCTGTTCAGATCGATGAGCCTGTTCTTGTTCTCGACCTTCCCGCTGAGGTCCAGGCTGCCTACAAGAAGGCTTACGAGTTCCTTGTTTCTGAGACTGCTCCCAAGCTCTTCATGACCTCGTACTTCGGTGACGTCAGACCTAACATTGACAGCATCAAGGGTCTCCCCATCGCTGGTTTCCACGCCGACTTCGTCCGTGTGCCCGAGCAGCTAGACGCTGTTGTCGGTGCCCTCTCCGAGTCACAGATTCTTTCCGTTGGTATCGTCAACGGCCGTAACATCTGGAAGTGCGACCTGGCCAAGGCTATTGCGTTCGTCAAGACTGCCATCGAGAAGGTCGGTGCCGAGCGTGTCATTGTTGCCACCTCGTCCTCGCTTTTGCACACCCCTGTCACTCTCGCCAACGAGAAGAAGATCTCTGCTGAGATCAAGGACTGGTTTGCCTTTGCTACCGAGAAGCTCTCTGAGGTTGTCGTCATCGCTAAGGCTGTCACCGAGGGAACTGAAGCTGTCGCTGATGTCCTCGCTGCCAACGCTGCCAGCATCTCCGCCCGTGACTCGTCTTCCATCACCAACGACCCCGCTGTCCGTGAGCGTGTGTCCAAGATCACGGAGGCTATGACCCACCGCAAGTCTCCTTTCGCTGAGCGTCTTGCTGCTCAGAAGGCCCATCTTGACATCCCTGCCTTCCCTACCACCACCATTGGTTCGTTCCCCCAGACCAAGGACATTCGTATCATGCGTAACAAGTTCACCAAGGGTGAGATCTCCGCTGAGGAGTACGAGAAGTTCATTGAGAAGGAGATCTCCGATGTTGTCAAGTTCCAGGAGGAGGTTGGTCTTGACGTTCTTGTCCACGGTGAGCCGGAGAGAAACGACATGGTCCAGTACTTTGGTGAGAAGTTCAACGGATACGTCTTCACTTCCAACGGATGGGTTCAGTCATACGGTTCTCGTTACGTCCGTCCTCCTATTATTGTCGGAGACGTTTCGCGTCCTGGCCCGATCACTGTTAAGGAGTCCAAGTACGCCCAGTCGATCACCAAGAAGCCCATGAAGGGTATGCTTACTGGTCCCGTCACGTGCCTGAGATGGTCGTTCCCCCGTGACGACATTTCCAACAAGATCCAGGCCCAGCAGCTCGCTCTTGCTCTCCTCGATGAGGTTCAGGACCTCGAGGCCGCTGGCGTCTACGTCATCCAGGTCGACGAGCCTGCTATCCGTGAGGGTCTCCCCCTCCGTGCCGGTGCTGAGCGTGATGACTACGTCAAGTGGGCTGTTGAGTCCTTCCGTCTCGCCACCTCCGGTGTCGAGGACAAGACTCAGATCCACTCGCATTTCTGCTACTCTGACCTTGATCCCAACCACATCAAGGCTCTTGACGCCGACGTCGTCTCGATTGAGTTCTCGAAGAAGGATGACCCCAACTATATCCAGGAGTTCTCCGAGTACCCTAACCACATCGGTCTTGGTCTCTTCGACATCCACTCTCCTCGTGTTCCCCCCAAGGAGGAGTTCGTTGAGCGCATCAACGAGATTCTCAAGGTCTACCCCAAGGAGAACCTCTGGATCAACCCTGACTGTGGTCTTAAGACCCGTGGTTGGACCGAGACTCGCGCTGCTCTCCAGAACATGGTCGACGCCGCGAAGGAGTTCCGCGCCAAGTACGCTTAAATGAATACTTATGAATTTACGATGTTTCAACACTTAATCGTTAATTAATATTGATGGATATATCATGTGGATTCCGTACATGTTAGCGATGATTTCAACAATTTCGTCAGTCAATGGATTTATATGATTTCCAAACATGTAGTCTTGCTAATGCGTTTTTGTTTGTATTTTGCTTTCTTGAAAAAGGTGTACGGAAAATGACCCAAGCCGAAGAGGAGTATCCGAAATATAAAAAGTTTTGCTATAAATCTTGTACTGGATCGGAGTCTATATACCAAAGAAAAAGATGGGAAAGGAAAAAAAGTAATTTTGTTTTGTGATTTGATGCAATTAATGGACTGTTATATCAAAATTTTATCTGGCGTGCTTTTTTATGCTCATTTTTAGTTGTTGCAAAAGCTGTATTCTGTATTATGATTTGGTTTATTTATGACATTCGTTTCGTTAGTTGCTTCTTTTCATTTCATTTCAATTTTTTTTTGTTTTTGCGGGATCTCAGGTAAAATTCGACCTTCTATTGGGTTTTCATTTTACGTTCTGTTAAAATAGGTTTTTCCTTTTTCTTTGACCTTCCTTTTTTTTTTGTATATTTTATTCTGTTCTAAGGTTCGGAGTGCGAAACGAGTTATGGGGGATTTCCTCTGGTTGGTTGATGACGCTTTGGTATGTCGGTCGTATACATTGACAAATTGTATACGCGCTCTTTTGTTTATTTTTTGTTTATTTTAGTTATAATAGCAATGACCTTTTATCGTATCTCATGGTCTTGGTTCTGTAGAGGACGTAGCTGTGATTGGGAAAGTTGAAGAGATAAAGTATTCGAACGGTAGACGTGATTGTGAGAGTAGATCTCAGATGGGGAATTATCAGCGTATGATGAGTAAAATAAGGCAGAATTTGCGTTCATTCAATCGTATGATACAATAAATAGAGAAGTAGACGAGAAAGGAAAGACTAAATCAGTTTATTGAATGGCAAATATGGAAGAGATCTGTCAAATCAAAAATCATTCGAGCTGGGTCGCGGATTGTCGAGGTGGTCTGAGAATGTTGAATTAGTAGTATGGATAGCATACTTTGGTTGATGAGATGTGGGGTCGCTGTATAGAGTATCGATTGAGTGATATGCTTGTAAATACACGTGTTGTGCGGTCCTCTCGTCGAAAGGCGCTCATTCTCGATTGTTGGTGATAGGCAATCTGATTATCCCAAGACTAATTCGTAAAGTATGATAACCGTATTGATACCAATCAAAGGAACTGCAACAAATATAATCAGTAAATCCTCACAATTCCCTTCTTTGAAGAATATAATAGAGTAACCATACTTCGCATGAGTGTGCGCACAGCGGACATCAGATTAATCAATCTACTTTTAACACTAACGGAATCCGGGGCGCCAAAGCCCGCATTATCCACCTGCGCAGACGACCAGCCAACTATTATTCACACAACACATATTAGACTATATTCTTTTGACACCTGAACGTAGCAGGAGAGAGGAAAGAAACATACTTCGCGCGAGGAATCTGTCCTCGCTGAGCACGGCTATCGAATTGACGAGAAGCAAGATGACTAAAATACAATTAATTCCGTTTCATCAATAACATTTAACTGGATGCACGGGTAGACAAACCGTAGAATAATCGTCCGAGTCCAAACATTGGGGGTTGTGGATGGTTTTGTGTATATGGATTGCTTTGGTGAAAGAACGCGGTTGAGGAAATCACTTGCTGAATGCGGGCCGCACACGTCGTCCCGACATCGACTTTTTCCTGTATTTATAGGTTGTTTTGCTTTTTGCAGTTCTTTGGCACTTTTGTCGGGTCCTGTTAATCGCTGTTTTCGATATATTTGCTTGAGAAGGCTTTGCGCTTTAGATATATACATGTATATGGTCGAATACTAGCTGAATCAATGGATCAAGCAGAAATGACTCCGACGACGACCGCTTCGTCTACTGTGTACCTGACCGGCACCTCAAATACGAGCCCTGTGACCTCACTTCCAAAGCCTGTCATGCCGCGAACTCCTCTCAAAGATATACTATACCGCACATTCATGCCAGCGCCGAACGCGAAGCCGAGCCGGATGCTGATGGTGTATACGTGTCTATTTCTCATCTTTGCAACCTCAATTATCGTCAGCACGTACCTGACTGTTAAAGCGATCAGTGCGTTTATAGGAATGAGATTAAGGAAGAAGTCTCAGACTTTACGGCAAATTATAATTCAGAATTATTTCGATTCATTAGAAGATGGTGCCGAGAAAGCGAAGAAGCCTGATGAGCGGCCTATTTTAGTCGGATTTTTTCATCCGTACTGGTATGTGCATTTTTCACTCTTGAAGACGGCATAGTTAGTGTATTGATTATTTGGGATTTAGCAATGCGGGAGGAGGCGGCGAGCGCGTTCTTTGGGCAGCGGTAGATGCCACACAACGCGAACATCCCAATACAATCAGTATAAT
The DNA here is from genome assembly GCA_030568315.1 of Myxozyma sirexii. Taxonomy (NCBI): domain Eukaryota; kingdom Fungi; phylum Ascomycota; class Lipomycetes; order Lipomycetales; family Lipomycetaceae; genus Myxozyma; species Myxozyma sirexii. Next base: position 121,558 of record JAJLTT010000007.1, on the reverse strand, counting down.
CTACACTGGCGACACCGATGTCACCAAAGATGAAATCATGCAAAAAGTGAAGCAGCGCTTTGGCATTGAGCTTGATGAAGGCCGGGTATTCATCGTGCATTTGAAGAAACGCGGGCTAGTTGATGCTAGTCGGTGGCCGAGGTTCACGTTATTGGGACAAGCTATGGGATCGGTGTTGCTTGTGTATGAGGCTATTTCGAAGCTCGTACCGGATGTCTTTGTTGGTACGTAGTCATTGAATATTAGTCAATGAGTAATAACCGACTCATCTTTTTTATAGATACTATGGGATACGCATTCACTTACCCAATCGTCTCTATGCTGCTCAATATCCCGATTGGAGCGTACGTCCACTATCCGATGATTTCTACCGACATGTTTGGCCAACTCTCTCTTGTCACGCAATTACCTAAATACATCTATTGGAGACTGTTTGCGCTCATGTACGCGTTTGCGGGTATGTTTGCTGACATAGTAATGGCAAACGGTACATGGACTTACAACCATATCAGACGTGTCTGGTGGCTGAACAAACTTGTTAATCTGGCACTCGATCGATCCAAAAAGCTAGACTTTGTGATTTTATATCCGCCGTGCGCCACGCAAGAGTTACAGGAATTTCCATTGGACAAACCGAGACAGCCTATTGTGCTTTCGATAGCGCAGTTCAGACCTGAGAAACGCCATGAGGTGATTCTTGAGCAATTCGCAAAATACACAAAGAGCGCGAACGACGATGGAAGTGCCACTTTGGTACTTATTGGATCCGTACGCGACGATCGAGATAAGAAACATGTGTACGATTTACGAATTCTAGCGCGAGAATTGGGAATTACTGATCGCGTGGAGTTTATACTTGAAGCGACATGGGATGAAATCAAGAGATATCTGGCTAGTGCTAGTGTTGGTGTTAACGCGATGTGGAATGAGCATTTCGGAATTGGCGTTGTGGAGTACATGGCAGCAGGGCTAATACCGGTTGTACATAATAGCGGAGGACCAAAACTTGATATTGCGGTTGAAGTCGATGGGCTACCGACGGGCTTTCACTTTGTTACCGTCGGGGATAAAGAAGAAGGCCAACCAATGGTCGCAGCATTAGACTGTGCGCTTTCCTTGTCGACCGAGGATGCAATTGCATATCGTCAGCGAGCACGGAAGGCGGCTGATAGATTTTCAGTTGAGAATTTCGAGGTGAAGTGGTTGGAGAGGTTACGGATACTATTAATGCTCGAGCAGTATCGGCATATGGATCGTATATCTCGCGGATTCATCTCTTGAAGGGAATATAAAAGTTGTCATAAAATAATGTAATTTTTGCTCTATAGATATGTACAATAATCCTATATCCAAATCAATCAAATAACTCCGCCTTTGGTCGTTTCTCGACCATTTGGCTTGGAGCCAACAATTTTGATTTAGCAGCCAATTCCACAAAATCATCGGCATTGAACGACTTGAGGATTAGTTGTGAGTTTTTAGGTTTGTCCAGCGGAGCCGCTAGTCCTCGATCAGGTACCAATGGGTAGTAATGACGCAAGTAAGCGTTCTGAATCATAGAATAGAAAGCCGACGTGAGCCAGTATAGTGGGAAAGACTTGTTTGATGAAACAGTTAGCGAGTGAGTACTTGAGATAGACTCGCAAAAAGATAACTTACGACAGGATAGAAAAAAGACATGCAGGTCATAAGAAGGCCACCAGCTCGAGCAAATGTAGTGAACATTACTGACCAAATAGTTTGTCTGCCGCCTCTATATGTAGTGACACGCATAGATTCGCGATTGAAGCCCTCGATATTGAAAAAAGTAAGCGCAGAGAACATAACCGGAATGATAAAGTATGGGTCAGCGGAATCCAAGTTGGGAAACCAAAGCAATCCCTGATCGACGTATGTTGTGCCTTCGGAAAGTTGGGATGTGTCGTCTGCTCGTAGGGCGCGGTAGTGGGCGACACCGCGACTACCGAAAAAGAGAATAATGGTTTGCGAGAAGCCAACAGCAAAGGATTTTGCGACACTAACGTTGAATAGCTTTTGATTGTCCTTATTGTTTTCCTTGGTGAATGTTTTTAACGACTCTTGTAGGATATTAACTGGAGTGGGAGCCATAACGAATTGGTCGATTTGTTCGCGCCGGGCGGTTTTAATAGGAAGTTGTTTTGCAAGGTCGAGCTCTTTTGGAAGGATCTTCATTTTGTTACGCATCGCTGCTTGAGATGTGACGCGCACTATCGACTGAGTCAGTGAGCTTAGGCGACCTAGACGTTGGGAATTCTTTCTGCTCCAGAGCGCGACGGGAAGAGTCAATGTGAGTCGAAGAAGGATGCAGGTGATGGGAATGACAAGCCCCCATGTGAATCCAGTGATGTCGTGAACGGTGCTAAAGACCTGGAAAGAGGCCCTGCCGATGAATTCGGTATGTTCGTAGAGCCATGCCCAGCATTCTAGGAATTTACCTGCGACAATGAAGAGGGTGTCCACGCTGAAGAAAGAGCTGCTGGCGGATTCGGCTGCTGAATATACCGAGTCTGGGAGCCCAGAAGATATGTCTGATCTGCGGGGCGCCGACGTAGAAAACGACGAGGCGGAAGAGCAAGAGTTGAGGAGAGTAGAGGGCCGCGGAGGAGTCGAGCAGGCAATGAAAGAAGGTCTCGGGAATGTCGGCAGCCGCGACGCGGGCCGTGAGAAAGCCAGAAGGGATCTCGTGGACAGAGCAGGCCGGACAGAAGCTGTCCTCTGCAGAAGAAGCGCCATGGTATCGGTGTTCTTGCTGCAAACTGCACAGTCGCGCTGGACGAGTGAACAAACCGGCCGAGACGTGCCGGGATAACGCGTTACCGATGAGACGCGTTTTAAAGTTTAGTCACGTGACAAGCGCCTAGCGTGACCGATTGTAATTAAATGCGCTGAACTGAGCTCGAAGCGGCGATGTTTTGGTTCTTTGGCGGCCGCGGACCGGCCGCTGGCTGCGCAGAGCACGGCTTTGGCGCACGCGGGATCTGCGCAGCTGCCCGGCGCAGCCAGAACACGGCTCCGGCTCGTCCGCGAGAACCCGCGCCCGTCGCTGCGTCGGCCGAACACGGCGCAAGAACTCGGCGGGGAGCTGTGAGCCGCACTACACACGTGACTGAGATGGCAGGCGCGGCGGTGGTGGCGGTGCAACTGCGCCAGCTGATACGGGCGCGACCATTGTCGCCGCCCAGCGCAACTTCCCCACACACGCAGCCGGCCTCGCCTCTTGTTCTCTGCGCGTCCTGCTCCAGTCTCTGTCTGTTTGCCTGCTTCGTTGACCTTGCCGGCAATGTCCTTTTTCAGATGGCGCAATGGCAGCGTGAGCGGCGGCTCGGTACGTCCTCGTCTTCTCCACTCTCGTCCTCCTTTTTTAGAGCAACCTGCTAACCGTCTGTCTTTGCCTCTTCCAGCAGAACGCCGGCGCCGCTTCGTCGCCGCAAAAACAGGCCTATGTCGGCGTGCCGTCCGGTGCGCAGACCGACGTCAACGATCCCTTTGCATCGATCGCAAAGCTGCCTGATCAAAACGACGGCAGCGACAAGTTTTTTGGCATGGAAAACGTCAGTGCTTCATTCTTCACTCTCGCCATCGCAGCGAGCTTCTTGCTGATCTCTTACATGACTTCTAGTTTGGATACACTTGCTACTGCAACTCAGTCCTGCAATGCCTCTTCTACTGCCGCCCCTTCCGTGAGGCCATCATCAACTACCCTCCCACAAGAGCCCAGCGCAAGCGCCGGACATCCGTCAACGGCAACTCCACCCATCCATTCATCCTTGCTCTCAAAGCCCAGGCCGAGAGAGAGGCCTTGGAGCGCGAACAGGCAAAGCTCGAGGAAAAGAACAAGAAGGGCACGAAATCGAAGCGCAACAACTCCGTCATCTCCGCTCTCTCGTCATCATCTTCGAACAGCGCGAGCGCCGGCTCACAACCCGCCCAGACATCGCCGACATCCGGCAGAGATAACAGCGGCTCTTCGACCGGCTCCGGCCTGCCTCAGCCTCTGAACTCCAACTCGCTCCCGCTGCGCGGCGATGACTCCGCGACCCCCGAGCAGAAAAAGAAAGCCGCGCTCACAAATGGCCCCATTATCAACATGGACCATAGCATGAACAACACATACGGCATGCAAGAATCGCTTTTCACTACTTTGAAAGACGTTTTTGAAGCAATGGTAGAAAACCGTTCCCGCACTGGCGTTGTCTCCCCGGCGAAGCTGATTGAAGTGCTTAAACGTCAAAACGAGATGTTTCGATCATCGATGCATCAGGACGCGCACGAGTTTTTCAATTTCTTGCTGAATGAGATTGTCGATAACATCGAGCAGCATGAATTCAAGCTACAGGCGCAGGATAGCTCGTATGTGCCCAACACGCGATGGGTGCATGAGCTGTTTGAAGGACTACTTACTTCAGAAACAAAGTGCTTGACCTGTGAGAATGTTTCGCAGCGAGACGAGGCTTTCCTCGATCTGTCTATTGACCTCGAGCAGCATTCGTCCGTAACTTCGTGTTTGCGGCAATTTTCCGCCTCGGAAATGCTTTGTGAATCAAATAAATTTCACTGCGATTGTTGCGGCGGCTTGCAAGAAGCGGAGAAACGAATGAAGATCAAGCGGCTGCCGCGCATTCTTGGGTTGCATCTGAAGCGGTTCAAATTTACAGAAGACATGCAACGTAACGTCAAGTTATTCCACAAAGTCGTCTTCCCTTACCATCTCCGCATATTCAACACAACTGACGACGTTCAAGATCCCGATCGTATCTACGAGCTTTACTCTGTTGTCGTACACATCGGTGGCGGGCCATATCATGGCCATTATGTCTCGATTGTCAAGACTGAGCACGCAGGTTGGGTTCTTTACGATGACGAGATGGTCGAGCGAGTAGATGACGACTACGTGACAAATTTCTTTGGCGACAAGCCTGGTCTTGCATGCGCTTATATTTTGTATTACCAAGAGATCTCCGAAGCGGATTATGAGCGAGCACGACGATACGGAGCATCACCCGCAACAGCCGCCAGCGCAGATAGCGATCTAGCGCGAGTTATCACAAATCCATTCATCATAGACGATGGGCCCGAGAAGGTCAAAATGAATGGTAGCGCTGTATCATCGTCCGTGACTCCACCGTCAACGATCTCGTCATCGACGCCGGCGTCGTCTGCAAGCTCGACGAGCTCAGCTGTGCTGTCTTCATCGCAGCAACAACCTACCAGTGAATCTCAGCGTAAACTGATTCCGCCTCCGACGCCAACACCGCCTGTCTCTGTAAATGGCACAGCCAAAGTCAAGGCCACACCGCCGCCGCCGCCGCCGCCTCGGAAGAACAGCACGCCGTTATCATCTGCGACGGGAAATAAGAGCGGAGTGACGACGCCGGCGTCCTCGGTTGCTACCTCGGTTACTACCTCGGTTGCTACCTCAGTGACTACCTCGGTGACTAGCAATGGCAACGAGGTTCAAGTCAAGAGTAAGAAGGAAGGAAGCGGGGGATTATCGAGGTTCAAAAGTACCTCGATGTCGCAGAAGCAAAAGTTTTGGAAAAAGGATAAAGACAAAAAGTGATTTTGAAAAACAAAAAAGGGAATGAGATGAAATTTGCCTTCTAGATTACTGTATTTTGATTATCGGAGAGAATCTTGCAAGATAGATATATCTGGTGGCCCTTCTTTGTATTGTATTTGTAATGTTTTGCTTATTGTCTGTGCTACTTCTAGCCGGAGTTTTTTGTTCTAGTACTAGCCTCTTTTCCGTTACCCCAAAATGAAAATTACATGTTTTATTATCTAGTATAGAGCATTATTCAACGAATATGTGAATTCCTGTGCTCCATAATCCGATTAAATGCCGTAGATCAGAGACCTCGATAACGCGGCCGTTGTGTTTCAATTTGACCGGGCCCGAGGTATCGCGGTTCAAATATACCCCACCCCAATTCCGTAACGACGGATGGACGGTAATTGGAACGATATCCTTTTCATAATCGTCACCCACGTGCCAGTACTTTACATTTTGCGCATTGATTATCGGATCATCAGCGAATTCAATTGGTTCAGAATGGTCGTCGCTGCCATTGAAGATTTGCCGCGGTGCAGATTCAAAGATTAGAGGATCTGGTTTATCAGCCCCGATCTCGCATGATAATACAACATCTCTGGACCGCTTTACCCACGCATGACCCTTAACTCCCCGTTTATCTCCCTCGGCGATATCTTCATCCGCCGAGGTCTGCAACACGCCCAAGGCACGTAAAACTGCTCGTGCTCTCGTATCGGAATTCGAAATAACGCCAATAGTCGTATCCCCGGCCTCACTTAAATCATCCAGAAACGGCGGGACATCAGGGAATATCTCATACGCATCACCAGAATTGAAATGCGCGTACACAGACTCGACAAACTCGTCATCCGGCGCACTCAAGAATGCGGAAAATGTACCCCGGATAACAGCGTACCACCATTCTGTTTCTCCACCTGAGTAGTTTGGATGTGTGCCTACTCGATCTTTATATGCGATTTTGAAGGTCTGCGCAAGCTGTGCTGGCGTTGGTGGGGAATTGGCCTGCGGGTAGTGATGTTTGTAGAGACTGGCGTATTGCTCTGCGACAGATGGCCGCGGTATGTATATCGTTCCATAGGCGTCGAGCGTAAGTAACCTAGGCGGAGGCAATTTGAAAAGCGTAGGCCGACTCATTATTCTTTGAACGAAGATGGGAATCCAGTGCGTGGTGAGGAAGAGATAAGATTAGGTTACTGAAAACAATTGATTTGTCTCACGTATCTAATATTACAGTGCATGCCCGTCTTGGACAGTTCTTGCATGTATAAGCTTTTTTTTCTCCCTTTCCGAAATTCCAAGCGCCGTTATTATATATAATAAAATCCAAAGTACGTAAAAACGAAAATACAAAAAAAATTATAAAAAACTTCCATGGCGATGCAAAACATTACATACACAGACAGAGCGAGCTCACAGCTCAGCCCAGGAGCACTTCCCATCCCCATTCGCGCATAACAGTACTCCAATGCGTAAACCCAGCCTTAATCTTCCACTGGTCTTTAAGTCTATCTTTCCGCCTCCAAACCTCTTCAATCACATCAAACGCTCTATCAACGTTTCCCATCTGCAATAACCGAGAAAGATCAGCCCAGCGTTTCCGCGCAATCGCTCGCATTTGCGCAGAATCTACTTCGCACGCAACCGAGAGTAGTGGGAAAATATGAACGACGCAAGTGCGCGAGGTTGTTGGGACAGAAGCGAGCATCTCGAGTAATTTGGCGGTGATCACTTTCGTAGGGATGTCGGATTGTACGCCTAATTCCTGCTTGATGATTGACAAGGAAGCTGCATCGTCATCTGTACTTGGCCGACGGGGTGGATAATAGTCTGCAAGTGAAGGAACACACTGGTATAAGTACAGTATAGTAGCGTACTTGTAGGCTTGAGCGGTAGCTATACATGACGAGCTGTCGTAAGCCGGATCGTCGCACTCGGCGAACGAGGCGTTGATGGACGGCTGCCAGGCCTCAAGTTCATCTTTCAGCACCATCGCGCCAGCAAGATAAATGTCGTCGCGACCAGAAAGACGAACATGGCGGACCAGAGAAGCGACTTTACCCATAATAGGGAACAACGTCCGAGCGGCGCCCATGAGCGGATCGACGGTATCAACTACATCCGAGGCGAACACTTCATTTTCCTCATGCGACACGGGTCCGCCTGTTTCGTCTTCATCATCAGAAGTCAGTTTAGCAATCACGGCAATATACATCCATGCGTTATACAAGCTTCTGAATCGACTTAATCGATCAATTTCCATCTGAGATTGTTGAACAACAGCAGGTAGCCCTCTTCTACTACTGACGAATTGTTTAATCAAAATTCTTGCGCCGCGTAAGTGCGCAATCCCAGTAGATATATGACGATCCCAGGCTTCGGCAAAGGCAAGAGTGATTGTCGTAGCGAGCGCGACGTCGGTGGGCATGTTGTTGTTTAAGCCGTTAACTAGTTCGGAGATGGCGAGGCGCATATGATCGACGCCGTCTATACGGTAAGCCGGGTGGGTTGCGGCTGCGTGAAAAGACGACATTGCTGCGATACCGTGGTAGAGTGCCATATGTGAGTGCGCTAGCGGCCAGAATAAAGTGCGCCAAGGATTGTCCGATGGGGTATCTTTCATCGACATGACGCTAGCGGTAGCGGTGTGGAAAAAAAGCGCAGTACGGGTTGTCGGATCTAGTGACGGCATCGACGGAATAAGCATCACGTCCGAAGAACTTACCGGGCCTGTAGGATCGACGCGGTAGGCTAGCTGTCTGGTTTTCCCGTCGTTTTCGTCGGTCGAAGACGGCATCACGAGGTTGGGCCATAGCAGTGAAAGAGGGTGGCTATCCAGTGATGCCATCGACGCAGAAAGATTATCAAGTTTCTGATGCAGCGCAGGAGTATATGTTGATTGCAGATATTCGATAGGGTCAGGTGACGGTATAGCTGATAAAATCGCAGACGGCGATGCCGGTTCAGCCGAGAAAAGGATGTCTTGCGGCTGCATCGCAAAACTAAGCATTGTTGAGCCCGACGGTGGACCAGAGACCATATTTTGAGAAGAAAACTGTATAGTCGAAAACTGTTGATTATGCTGTTGCGCGACTGTAGGTGGATTAGAAGTGATCGTGTCGACGGATGAGGACGTCGGTATCTGGAAGGTATTGAGTCGCGACATTTGCGGATCATTAGCAAACACAGTTGAGGTGGCAGAAGACTGGTTCGCGGCCGTAACATGGTTCGCCGACGGGCTGTGCGATGATGAGTAGATAGTCATGGAGTCGGTATTGGAGGGCTCGTCGCCTTTCCGTCGTTTGTAGACCGAGGATTCTTCAAAAAGACGCCACTTGAAATCGCGCTTATATCCTCCACATTCCACGTTGCGCTTGCGGCCTTAAGAAATAAAGTCAGTGACTGAAGTTATATATAAATGTAATTCTTGCAAGTGCGCTCGAGACAAGAAAGCGGAGTGCATATGAGAGACGTACATTGAAGGCATGTAGGCTTTGTTTCGTCGCATTTCAGCCGTTTGGCTTTACAAGTCGCACAGCCTATAAAAGTACACAGGTTAGAATTAAACAAAATATCAATATAAACCAAGAGAAGACCGAAAATGACAGATTACACACCATTTCGGCTCTTAGATTGCTTCGCCTTTGGCGCGCCCTCAAGCTGCGATTTTTTAGCCGCGGTCATTGGAAGACAGGGCAAAGCCAAAGAAGAGAAAAAGACACACAACCGAGGCCAGCGTTGCAGGACCGCGAAAGCAATAAACCGAGAATGAACTACAGCGGCGAGAGAAGAGAAAGAGGAGACGAGTGGAATAACGATGCTCCGCGCGGCGAGGGCCGAAATCTCAGTTATTTTGGTACCTAAAGAACCAGCGAACGCCACAGGACGCACAGGCAGCGCCTCCCCCGGCTTATACTTCGGACAGAGGACAAATAACAAATAATAGCAGAGAGAAGTGGGCGGTGCGGATGTAGAGGCCTGGCTAATGCTCTTTGCCTCTGCGGTGGTGGCGGGCTGCTGAGCGATTCCCGCGCTGAAGACTGCGATAACGATAAGCACCCGTCTCGACATCGATGGCCCTATTTGGCCGGCATGACTCCTCGTGGAGATGTTCACAGCGCACGCGTTCTACTCCTTCAAAGTATTCTGCCGTTGTTATTGCAGTTTATAGTAATTCCTTCTATATTCACTCTCGTCTGCTCCGCCGTCTGCACCCAATCGCCGCCCTTCCCGTGCTCTCTCTTCTGCGCACGTGCATCATCCAATCGCCGGTGCTCGCGCCACACCCACCAGCCCTGCACAAGCCACTATCGGCTGCCCTCGGGCTCGAACTGCCGTGACTCGTCTCGTCTTCTTTTTTCTCTCTTCCCCAGCTGCCATTTTCCGCCATGTCGTATCCCAAGGAAAAAGTAATCGTCGGTGTCGCTGCTGCTGCGACCGGCGTCGCTGTCGTCGGCGCCCTTCTCGCCTTCTCTGGAAAGGTTTCTCTACCCCTGCCGGCTCCTATCAAGTATCTCAAGTATAAGAAGAACTCGCCGCGGTCGAACCCTCCCACTTCTTCTTACCCCGATTACGCAAACTCAGAGCACACCTTTGTGTCGCCATTGTCTGGCCGTACTATTTCCTACGCAGAGTACGGATCCGCTGACTCGGAGAACATCGTCGTTTACGAGCACGGCAACCCGGGATCCCGTGTGCTGCCAATCGGCGCCTCGCTCAAGGGCAAGGATATCCGTGTACTTGCTCTCGACCGCCCTGGCCTTGGGTTCACTTCTCTTCCTGTTTTGAACAAGACCGTTATCGAGACCGCTGTATCTGATGTCGGCGAATTGCTCGAGCATCTAGGTCTCGCTAACAAGAAGATCATTCTCTGCGGGTTCTCGGCTGGTGGTCCCCATGTTCTCGCTATCCTCAAGACTTATCCCGAAAAGATCCGTGCTGTCTACTGCCTTGGGCCTGCCTCGTATTTCGACAGAGAATCCACCTGGAGCCAACTCACACCCGGTGCTGCCGCCACCAACAAGCTTGCCCTCAGGCACCCCAATTACTACTTTTACAAGCTCGTCTCGAGCGCCGACGCCTTCACCGACTGCTCTAACGTCATCGAGAACATGAAGAGCATTTCACCCCCTGGAGACAAGGAGTTCCTTGCTACCCACCCGGTCGAAGCTCTTGGCTGGCAATATGTGAATTACGAGGCTTTCCGCCAGGGAATCTGGGGCTATGCTCTTTCTTGCGTCGAGATCTTCGGCGCTACTCTCGCTACCAAGCCTTGGCCGGTTCTTGGTGACTTGTCTACCATCGAAGGCATCAAGGGCACGAAGGTTATCATCATTCATCGCGAGTCGGATTTACTTACACCTGTCGACGGATCGCGTCATCTTGTTGAGATGCTCAAGGCTGCCGGGGCTGATGCCTCTATTATCGTGCCCGAGGGTCCTGAGGGCGGTCATTTCCAGGCTCTCAACTACGGGTTTGATTATATCCTTGAGCACGAGTGCAAGTCTGCTTAAATGTTGTATTCATCTATAATAAATAGCCAAATATCGTACATAGTCTAGGTACTGCCTGCGCCCGTTGCCAAAACAAGGAATTCTTCTAAATATCGATGTCCTTCTAGTACATTCATCACATAATCTTGTAGAGAACGATTATGGTCATTTGAGCTGCTGCATAGGTATTCAAATACACTCTTCATTTGCTGCCATTGAGGATGAGTGGTCTGATTGTAATACCCCGTATTGCTTTGCACGGTTGCTGCTTCTCCATTGCCTCCGCCGTTATTGGCGATTAATGTAGATAATGGCTTTTTTTTGAACGGTCTGCGTTCGGCTGAGATATGGATACAGCTGTGTTTGATGTGCATTTGTAATTTCCGAGTAGCAAAATTGGCAATCATGGACAGACTACCATTACAGTCAAATAACTCCCGTCGATCTATATTCGTCTCATTAGCTTTCTTGTGGTAACTATCTCATTGTATAAGGTCATCTCACGCGTTCGTTTCGTGGGCACTTCTAAGTGCGGCATGTTAGCCTTCTCTCTAGATCTTGAGCATATATAATACACCTTGACAGTCCTTTTTGCGACATTGCGCTTCATATTTCGTCTAATAAATAGGTACCCGGTACACTCGTACACGGCGTCAATAAGTGCAGCAAATAGCTCTTTCGGTTCTTCAACTTGTGCTGCGCACTTGTTAAGTTGCACATCGAGCACCCCCAATGACGGTAAGCTAAATCTGGGACCTAGCAGGAACTCAGTATTTGTCTCGTGCTTGTACGTGGGAGTAGGAGACGTTGATGAGGAGGTCGTCACCGCTGTAGTTGATGATGATGGTGGTGCCATACTGGCGTAGCGGACTAGATCCTTGCGTAGATCACGGGTGAATATGTAATAGTTTTCGTATTCCGGGGGATCTGGCGCTGAAGCCTGAGCTTCGACAACTTTCAGCATGTCGTGCTTTCTCTAATTCAACTTGTTAATTATCGTTACTTCTTCATATCCAACATAAATAATACACACACCTTCTCTTTTTTCAAATGCGAACTCAGCTCTCGGCACCGCGCGCATCTTTTCAGAATCCTTCCCATATTCATAAACTCCTCTATGGACTTCACATGCCGACACCGATTGCACACTATACTCCGCGACGACATTTCTCCCCCGCCGCTCGTGGTACTGCTGCTGCTGCTATGACTTCTACTTCGTGTGTCATTCTCTTCAAGTACCGGTGCCTTTATTGTATTCATTCGCTCCGCCAAATCGGCCGTGTCGTTGGATACCGAGATCGCGGTGGGTGTCGTTGATCTGGTCGAAGACGACGCAGCCGAAGACTCTGGTCTCGCGGCCTGTGGAGCAATTGACACAAATTCAGATATATTAAACATTTCCTGGTTTCGAAATCTTTTCTCGACGACTTATATACAACTTGTAAAAGGCGTGCCGTGCCGGTTGAGATTATTGATTTGGGACTATCGGTGATGGAGAATTGATGACAAAACTCCCAACTGCTCATAATGAATTTCTGAATGCCAAATCCCATATCCACCTAATTCAATATCTAGAGTTTAGTGATATTATTATGATTACAATAATCTATTATAGTAGTAACTAACAACTACATGCACTAAAGGACTATTAATATACACATGCGTTACGCATAGTCTCCAACCTTCTTAGAAACTATCATGTACAACACAAAAGTGCGACAAATAAATACAAAAACTAATGCACCGGTACCCAATGCAAATTACAAATACTCCCCAAAAACAGACCCGATCCATAAACCAAAACCAAAAATCCTAACAATGACCCACATTTACACGTCGACGTCAACATATCGTCGACATCTCATACACCAGACTTCTCTATGAACTCGAGGTCGTTCAATTCCGGCACTGGAAATATCCTCCTCGTCTCGTAGCGCTGGGATGTCTGCGTCGCCGTGGGATCTCATCGCACTTCGCAGACAATCTTCGTGGAATCCGTGGCCACAGGTAAGCTGAATGTACTCGCCTGAGTTCTCGCAGAGACCCATCGGAGATGAACCACATTCAAGATCAGGTCTCGCAAGAACTGATTCGAGGGTCGGTGGCAGACTAGCGAGGGCGGTTGAAGAAGTCGATGCTGAACTTGGAGATGCTGCGTCGGCTAAGTTCGTTGAGCTGTTCGGTGCCGAGCGGCGGAGGTAAGGATGATTTCTGTTGCGAGCAGAAAGAGTGAAGCTCAACGAGCGAGAAATAGCTGGTCCTTGCGATTGGGATGGCGTGGCCGCCGGAGTCTCGGCTGTCGAAGGCAAAGGCGAAGTCGAAGCCGCAGCGGGAGCCGGAGTCGATTCAGTTGGTGCGCCATCCTGTGTCTGAGGAGCAGGATGACCTCGCCCACCGGCAATAATATTGAAAAGTGGCCCAATCAGCATAGGCAGACCGTTCTGGAAGAAAGGCGACGCGCGAAACTGCCGCGGCTCCTGTGCCTCGGCTTCAATTGCCGTCCGACACAACGGACATGTAGTCGATGATTCAAGCCACTCTTTCAAGCAGTTCCTGCCAAAGATATGACCACACGGCATCTGCAATGGAGTATGTTCCGAGTCATCATCAATGTCTTTCTTTTCGGAGACGACAGCGGGGCCGTCGGCTGTCTCTGTAACAGTCGGTTTTTCATCGGCAGTTTCTTCGCTGCCACACTCGTGAACTTCTGTCTTTTCAATGCTTTTCTTCGAGTCGTGGTATGATTCAAAACAGATAGGACAAGCACGATCAGATTCTGGGATCGAATCCAGTGCAACATCCTTCAGTGCCGCAACAGCCGACTTTGAAGCATGCGGCTTCGGCGGCTCTTCAAAGAACTCGAAGGGCATGTTAGGATTATTCGTGCCTTGACCAGCAGCCGGCATACCTCCAGGCATTGTGTAGAAGAAGAATCCTTGAAACGGTTCAGCTTGAGCATGAGTGCCGTCCTGCTGCGGTCCGGTTTCGCCGCCCGGTGATGCTTGAGAACCAGCGTTCGGAGGCGAGAACGTGAAATGGTAATTCACAAAGAAAACATTTGGTACGAATCCTGGGTGCGGTAAAGATGTACGAGTGCCTTCACCTGCGGCAGGATTGTTGGTTGAGTTGTTCTGGTTGTTGTTGTTGTTGTTGTCCATGACCGATAAATGATAATATTCGTAATCAGTAAATGTCCTATCGGCAGTGCGCCGTAATAGAGTCTATCAATTGCAATAAGAGATAGAACGAAAGATAGTAAGCAAGTCTTTAACTAAAGACCTTGCTCTATGCGATGAATTGTAAATTAGCAAGTAAATACCAATAAATGGCGTGAACAGAGCAGGGAAGACTCCCGGGGGCGAAGAGGATCCCATTTAAATCGCCATGTGCACGCGTTTGAGCCGGATGACCTCATCACGTGCAAGCCTCGCGTGGCGCAACACACCAGCCACGTTGCCAGAACATTCTACTTTTATGCCCGTTTCAGGGTCTGCGCACGTGATGACTATCAGCGTTTAGTAATTGCAAACGCGAACAAGGATACTGGCCATATAGTTATTAAAGAAATGCAATTATTATTACAGCAGGTATTTGACTGACTCCTTCAATGCAAAATCCCAGTACACAGATTGGGAACCGGGTGTAGATAGAATGTGAACATGGCCCATGATTGACAAGGCCGATACAGCAAGGCAAGCCTACGTTTGCCGAACGACGACAAGACTCCTAATCAACCCGATCATTGTGATAAAACTCGCAAAGCCGACCGGAACTACCGCAAACACAGCAATATGATACAAATCCACTCGTCGGGCGCGCGGTTCGATAGCAATGTTACTCGTAACAAAGTTCTGGATCGCGTAGGCGGCAGTTAGGATACACGCGATCAAAATCCATGTCGCGAGAAGGTTTGCGGGGTCGCGGGCGAATGTGTCGAGGATTATTTTTGTGATCGCTGTCATTAGTGCGTTTATTGATAGTAGTCGAACGATTGTCGCCGGAGACGAATACATGACCAGCCTATGGATAAACTATTGGCATTCATAATCGTGTCAAACAGGAGGGAACGTACCATCTCAGCATAAGGCCATCAATAAATGCAAACGAAAGATATGCCGATACACCACCCTAATAAAAAGTTAGAACAGCACGGTCATCAAGCAATTGGACACGACATACCCATAATGCGGCAAGAAAGAGCTCTAGGCCAATAGAAGAGAAATCTGGCGAAGACCTGAGCTTCCACGTTTCATTAAGACAGACCCAAACACCATATAAACTAGGCGGCAGCGATAACGCCTATTTTGGATTAACACGAAATTCGAACCACCAGAATCAGTAAATTGTGCGTTAGGGAAACAGTCATACCTTGCAAATCAAATGCGCGACATTCTGCGCAGGACTGATCAACCCTTTCAAATTCCTTTCGCTGACAATTGGTTTTGGGCTCGACCGGCGAGACGGAACGGCACTAGCGGAGGTCGAGACAGCGGTCGAGGGAAGACCGGTGCCGATATTGGAGCCTGCGAGGGAGCTGAAAGCGTTGAGATGGTCTGCGCTACCCGGTGCGACGAGCCCTAGATTGTAATTTGGTGTACTGTGTGATGGTAAGTTGTTTGCATTTTCGTTTGATTCTGAGTATCCAGGAATCGGAGGCATCGACCTCATGCTGTTCGCCAGTCTATATGTAAGTCAGCCGTCTGCCAACATGAAACTGCACAGGTTTGAACCTACTGAGCAAAGAAATTCGCAGAGTTCTCTGACATTAATCTGGTCTGCTGCTGCTCAATCAAGTTTGTGAACCTCTGCTCCTGCTCGCGTAACAGCCTGTATTCGTTAGCAGTAAGTCGTCGCCGACTACTACTCTCTTTCGCACCAACACCTTCGTCGGCATCTTCTTCATCTTCTTCTCCGTCGTCCTCGGTAGTGGTCGTATCGTCATCAAGAATAATCGGTCGCCTCCGTCGTATAGTCGGTGATCGGGACGTTGAGGTGTTTGATTGTGCACCGTGAGTATTTGTGCTCGTTGTTAGTGGACGTAACTGCGGTTGTTGTTGCGCGTCCGTAGCAGAGTTCATCGCGCAGACAGAAAAAGCGGACAACCAGCCGATATGAGAATAATCACACTATGCACAACCTTACTAATATAGATATTCACGGTGTAGTAAAGTATATGCGTAGAGGACTGTGCCGGCTGCTCGACGAAGAATATGAGTGCGGAGTGGATCTCTGGGCAGAATCGAGGCAGAGTTCAGAGTTTGAGACAGTCACGTGACCGAGACATTTCCGGACAAAAACGTACACCGATTTGTCGCGTTTGAGGGCTGTTTAGTGCTGAAATTTGTGTTCAGCTACTTGTGTGGTTTACTATCTGTTTTCTGATCGTCTATTAGCTTGCGTATATCTTATAAGCAGATCTCGTTGTCTCTCGGTTGGCACGCTAAAATATCAAATACCCTAAACCGATGAATGGATTTGCTCGTGACCCAAACTAAGGACGCATGACGTCGTTATTTCTGACAAACGTCACTCTTATAAAGCCAGTTCTTGCCTTCTGCGCTGCTCCATTTCAAGAAAACCAACAACATCGGTCGACAATGACTTTTGTCAAAAAGATATTTGGCAAACACGGTCACAACCGGACTCGTTCTGACGGCGACTACGACTACGACGAGCCTGATTCCATCGAGGATTCTTCGGGCGACGAACGTAGCTCCCGTCCATCCCGTTCCGTATTCAATCCCTACGCCGTCAACAGCAACCCTTACAACTCTGTATCTGCCGCTTACGCAAGAGTACCCGGCAGAGAGCCTGCTCAGTCGGAGCAGCCGAGCTTACAAGAAGAGTCGCCTTACGTCGCTAGTCGGGGCCGTCTGTCGTCAGTATCCCCCCCGACGTCAGCTTCATCTGTCGGGCATCTCTCCCCTACTCGTGTACCAGGTCTTAACGGTACTCCTACACTCAACCCGCCTTTGCCGCCTAGACGGAACAGCTCCCGGCGAAATCTTCATGAAACCGAGCACAAAAGGTTTTCTGATCCGGTAGTGTACAATCCAGCCCTTTCAGATCAACAAGGAGCCAGTCCGTATGACAATCCGTCCGCAGCTGAGTCGACGGACTGGCAACGACAAGAACTTCTAAAACGAAAAAATCACTCGGTCGCTAGTCTCCAGCAACCAATACAGCTTCCGTCGGCTAGTCGCGACTATGATCCGTCAATCATGGAGACCGAGCAGGAGCGAGAGCAGCGATACGCTCAGCAACAAACCACGTCCTACACGATCCCCGAGAACCGCGTCATGTCAATAGAGCAAGCTTATGACCAGCAATTCCAAGATAATGAAGAAGCAGAAATTCAAGCTATGAAGCAGCAGATCAAGTTCATAAATAAAAAGACTGTGAACTCTGCAGATGCTGCTCTGCGATATGCCGAAGAGGCCGAAGCATCCGGCATGCGTATCCTACCAATGCTGGGACAACAAAGCGATCAGCTCGGCAACGCTGAATCATCTATCGCGATAGCGGCTAACAAGACAAAACTAGCAGAAGACTACACTAACGAACTCCGCGATCTGAATCGTAGTTTTTTGGCTGTTCATGTCTCGAATCCGTTCAATTCACGCAAGAAAATTGCTGAGCGCGAGCTAGAGTTACGCAATGATTTTCAGGAACGACAGAAACAGCGAGAGGAAGTGCGAGCGCGTCAATATGGCTCGCAGCAGCACATTGCAGGTGCTCTGGGTAACGCTCCGGGTGACCGAAGACGACAGCTAACTGATCTGGAACTTAAGTATCGCCAACAGATGCTTGAGAACAAAGTTAAGTTAGCTGAGAAATCAAAGTATATGTTTGAGCCTGACAATGACGACTTCGAAGACGAACGAAATATAACAGAACGACTTGAACACATTAGCCATGCATCGTCACGGCTTAACTCGATGGCAAAGGCCATTTCGTCAGAAATCGAGGATCAGAACGGGCGGATAAAGAGGCTTGGGAAGCAAACTGAAGATACAGAATTAGGTGTATACTTAAACACCACACGACTTGCACGGTACGGCTAGACAATTAGACCGCATCAAACTTGTCTTTAACTAAGACTTAATGTAATATAATAATGATTAATGACTTTACAAATGGATCTGCAACTATAGCAAGAATATAGATACAAAGCAGCAACGTCAACGCAAGATCAGCAGAGGGGATAGGTGCGCACACCAGTACGCTCAATCTTTCTTACGCTCTTCTGATCGGCAACATCCTTGAAACAAATTATTAAGACAACAGGTTAGCAAACAGGACTTTTCAGTGAACGATACCTTGCAACGTCAGAAATACATAATATCCGATGCATGGAATATGGAACAGACTAGTTTGTAAAGTGACAGCAATAGCGTAATCACAATCTCTCCGTTTTCACCGTCTATCATTTAGGTCAGGGTTAGAGATGTAGTTGATACCTAATCTGTAAGAGTGCCTGACGCTAGGTATATGCTCATCCTAAATAGAACACTCGATAAGCTGGCTTACCATACTAAAATTTCCAGCGATTTAGGTAGCTACAGTCTCTACTAATTTCGTTATTAAAATAGTATACCATATTGTATTATCCTTATCATCCATCACTAATATTCCAACATTATAGGCCGGCAGACCAAGTTACAGAGAAGATACAGCAGATGTCAGTTAAATAATAGCACAGTGAAGACTGAAAATCAGAGAATTAGGTTGCTCATGCAATGTAAGCTAATGACATTGTTATAGATGAGTCAGGCGGAGGATTAAGTTTAGGCATAGAGCGACTGTGGTTAAGTCACGGTCCTCGCTATATCGACTCCAGATACCTGTTCTTCAGTGTTAGAATACTTGCTACCTAAGTTAGAGGCATACGGACTCGAATAGTTATGCTGTTGCTGAGCTCATGTAGTTAGTGCCGACCTATGATAACCATTAGTAGCCTTCTCTGCGCACACTCACCACCTGTTGAAAATGGCACGCAGACACCAGTCCGATTGGCACGCGCTCTCGCAAGAGCTGGCTCTCCGCCATTCAGCCCATCGCACAAGGCCCTTGCGGGCTAGCACCCTAAGGCGCGACAACATCTCATGAGGAGCATCAAGAATTATTTGCCGGCTTAGTCAGTAGTGCCATGTTCGAAATCGCGCTGCCATATGAAGATGCCGCCACTAGAGCGTATGCTATCCTCTGGCGTCTCCGCACGACCCGCACCACGTGTCCGTTATGGGGGAAAGGAGAATAGCCCGTGCTTCAGGTCCGGCCGGAAGTGCTATTTCCAAGGGCGATAAGCATCGGGAATCCAGCCAAAATGCTTTTAGGTGCCCTGCCTGCGCTCAAAATGCGGTCATTTATCTCCAAATAGCAATTTGAGCTAGATTTGAGGAGTAAACCAGAGGAGCGGCTAAGGCAGGTGCTTAGAATCGTATCAGATTGCCAAATTGATCAGATGCTGTTTTTATGAGCATCAGCAAGTTGCCCGGATGCACGAAGACTATAACATAGACATACCAGTCGCGAAGATAACGACAAGTGCATCAAGATAAAGTCATAATGCTCTCAGATGCTAGCGTGTGTACTTGAGTACTCAAAGTGCTTAGCAAATGTAAGGAGAAGGAGAAGCTGCTTGGGAGGCTTTGGAGAGAGTGAGGAGAGAGCGGGAGGAGCGGGCGGGAGGGGGATATTTATAGACAGACCGGACAGGGATTGCATCAGTAGCTGCTATCCAAAAGAGGGAAACAAACGCACCGCAACGCAGCTCGTGACAGCGAGTTGGTGCGGGGTTGGGTACGGTCAGCACATGAAGATAGTTGCGAGATGGTCAACTTCGACGCGAGATCATATGATGAAGAATACCCCGTCCCAGGCAGTTTTTCTTGATAGAATGAAGCTCGCGGATTCAAGATTAAGATGGATCCATAAAACCGCGGCCTTGGTCACGTAGATCATCCGCTAATAGTGCTTAAAAATGCCAAAAAAGCGCCACTTTGAATCAGCTTTGCACCGACATTCCTCGACCTCCAATGCTCCGATGTCATATCCGATTTCGCGACTAGATTCTCCTGATTTCGGACCAGCGAACCCAATTTTTCGCGCCAAAGTACTTCCATAACTCGCTCCAAAAACGCTGCTTCAAAGTCGCGAGTTTCGACAACACCCTCGCACTCACGTCGTACCCAACCCTCAACCAGGTCGTACAACCTCGGCCGACGCGACGCTCTCGTCACCATTTCCGCTACGTCATCACAACAAATACCGGCTGGAAACACAACAAACCCGTTGGCAAGGCAACGAGACCGCGCCCGTGACCGCCAGCATTCGCGGGGTCGGACAGAATCGCAGTCTTCCCGTTAGAGCAACCACATCGCGACATAAACATGCACGCGTAGGCTTTCTGACTTCTCGAAAAAGCATTGTAAACATTTTAGAATATTTGTAGAAACATTGCTGGAACTTCATTAGAAAATAAAAGGACGTAATGAGAGAGTAAACGGACAGAGTAGTCAAGCGCGTGCGAGTCTAGCAGCCCTCTTCCGTAACGCGTGTTGCACTGCGATGGCCATGATATCCTCCGCAAGCAGAGCAACATTCTTTGCAGCTGTTCTTTGTATATTATTTAACGCTTTTGGACGTTCGCGCTGCAGACAGCAGAAGAAGGACACAAAGAGTGCTAATAAAGCATCGTCATATCAACAGACATCCTCCGCGCGGGCACTTTCTAGCGTGGAATTCATTCATAACAGCTATATTTTTGACTAGTCTTTTTACAGAACAAGAAACCGAAAACAGAATACAGATTGCAGAAAAGTACTATGCTATAGTCACCATCACAGGCACCTCCACCTCTGTCTCGTCGACCTATTCACGAGAAAACAGAGCGAAGATAGACAGGGTTTATACCACAAACCACGCAAGAAGCAGAGATTTCATTTGGAATGAGATATAGCGCGGTGAAACTTCGTGTCTGCAGCTGGATAGCGGTTGTGAAGAATCGCAAACAAGCTTAGTGTGGTTAATAATAGATCATCATCACCATCCTTTTGCGAATCATACACGCATCTAAAAGCTAGCCTGGTCAGAGCGTAAGCAGACAACACAGTTTGAGAATTCGCTTTCCGACACAAAATAGTAGGTGCATAATGGCTGTGAATCCAAAACAAGATCTAAATAAGCCTGTGGAAATGATTAGAGCAAGGAGCTTTATAGAGATTGCAAGCCGCAGATGTTTAGCGGTGGAAAGGCATTCCAATCCCCAAATTTATAGTGCCTGGTCAATTTTCTGTTTAAGTGTTATATTGGACTAAATTGCACGATAAATGCATGTTCTGCAAAGTGTTAACTATCATTTGCCGTATACGTACAGTATAGTCTCGCATGCCTTCAAAACTTCTGTCATTTTATTTTAAATTTATAATCAATAAGTATATGTGAGAACACTGCATCATCATCATCACGATTGCCAATGTAATGTAGGATGAGTTGATATACGCGCCGCACGAAACCCTCGCGATGTCGGGTTATCCAAAAATTTCCGACGCAGAGTCCAAACTCATCTTCCTCATTCACAGACATTCAGCGGTTTTATCTTACTATACCAAGCGACCAGGTATTTCCAGAATAGGACGATTAAACGAGAGCAGCTGCGTAAACCATGAGTCTTGTTCGCGCAACAACAAGTTCTTCAATAGGAGTTTCGCGCTTCGGAACTCGGCCTCTTATTTCGGCTAGATTGGCACCGACAATCTCCAGCCGATTGTCATTATTAAATCAAAGATGCGGGAATGAGATGTATAGATATGCGACTTCTCGAGGATACGCTGATGCTAAAGCTCCCCCGGCAACTGCCGTCAGTGCTGATGTGTTGGGTGTTGCGTCAAGTATGAAATGTTTAATTTTCAATCGCCGAGCACGAGCAGTAGTAGCTAATATACAGCTGATTAGATGATTACATTCCACCTACTGGAGCCAATAAGCCATCACTTGTGCAGCATCCAAGATTATTCGCTAGAGAGAAACTACGAAAATTGCTATGGTCAGGAATGATGGTTGCCAGGTAAGACGCTTGACCACCATACTTAATCAACGATAATAATAAAGCCTGGCATAGGATGGGAATGTTGCGATTGAGATATAAACGGAAATTGCATTTCAAGGAGTGGAAAGAAGACGCAAAGTCAACATATATCGAGTTAAACGAAGCGTTCGCCGAGTACGTAAATTGCTACATCATTCTCACTTTGCTTAGCTAACAATGGATCAATAAAGCCGCGATTTCCCGACAGTTCAGAAACTTAGCTGCATGTTTGTATCTGGCCATTTGGAAGATCGAATCAAGAATATGGATAAAAATTGGAGATTAAAATGGGAGTTAGTCAAGTTTGTCGAAGAGCCAAAGTTGGTCGATATATCGCCTCTTGATATGCAGAACGGACAACCAGTCGTGTTTTTGCAACTTACGTACCGACTTCATACTACCCAGGTATGTAAACTATGAATGGTAGGCATACAGCGGGCGATGGCTAATTATGACGATTAGAAATTGCAAATGGAATTTATCAAGAACAAGAAAGTTCCCAAGAAAGTGGAGGAGAAGAATGTTCTTGATTATATCGTATTTACCCTCGACATGGATAGCGGCGAAATGAAAATTGCCGGCTCGGTATTTGAATGTACGAATGATTTTCTAGTTTTCTTTTGCTTTATCTGTGCCAGTACTCACTAGCCTTTTTCTTCTAGCACCAATCACGAAACCTGTTCCTTCTATTGTCACCTCTACCGATTTAATCCGACAAAACATGAAAATTAAAGGCGACATTTTCCGAAAAAAGCCAGGCCCAATGAAATTCGATTAGGTCACCTACATTCTTTTTCATTTTGTATATAGTTGTTTAGAAGATATGTATTTATGTTCTAATTATAGCATTTCATTTAACAATGAGTTAATAAAGACGATTTTGATCATTCGAGATCTCGGAGAGTTTCTGAACCAGATCAAGACGGATTGTCTAGTTGCGGAGATTACGTCGCAGCTAAATACATAATTGCGTCATATGCCGCTGTTTTGGATGCAGTAACCGTGTCCAATTAGTCTCTCGACTGCTCGAGCGGGTTCTTTGTAAAGTATTGGTTTTCTCGTCTTCTTGTGCATGAAATCTCTAGAAATAAACAATAGGCACCATCTCAGTATTCTATATCACCTAAATACTACCGTAGCCCATTATCCACTCATACTCGCCTTCAGCTCCACTCGTCAAACCAAAGTACTACTGCTCAAACCCGCTGCACAAATCCGCGCAGACGCGTTAGGCAACCATGGCTGGCTGTACCTGTTCGCGCGAGGCTGGGCCAAACTCCCAAATGCATGCGCTGAAGTGGCCGTGCGCACGGCCACGCGTGGCTTATACCACCGCTTGAGCCGCACGCGTCCCGTTTCCATCGTCGAGGAGCCAGCCCCCTCGCCTTTAGCGAGCCGCAGAGCCGTTCAACGTGGTTTCCATGGGTTCGACGGGTTCTACGGTGGCGGGGCAAGTTACTTCATTAGTGATGACGTTGACAATGAGTAGTGGGCTATTACATTTTTGTGTGGAGAGAGCTGGCCGGTTTGAGCATGCCGGCCCCGCCTTCTCCACTGGATTTCTCGGTGAGCCGAGTTTATGGTACGAGTGGCTACACGCGTTACAAGGCGCTTTACTATGCGGTTGACGACGGTACTTGGTACCATTTACATCGGTGCGAGAAGTTTTGCCATGGAGATATACATCGAGCGTCTCAGATGAATCTCGCCGTGGACCCTTGCGGCGGGTTCTTATTAAGATGCCTTCATCCTCAATCCGCCCCTTTTCCTTCTCTCTTTTCGAGTTGTGTATTGTCTCTCATTTGGTATACTTGCGCTTTGATAGTACTTTCCTTTGCCGACTGCCGTCCCCTGTTCATCCTATCTACGAAAGAGCATTTCTGTATCACTCGTTTGCAGAATGCATTTCACGTCTTCTACTCCCTTGAGCTTTGTGCTTTTGGTCTTTTCACTGGTTGTTCCTTCGTTTGTTAACTCTGCCGGTACGTCTTCTATTCGTCGATAATAGGAAACCTGAGCTCATGTATTGCATATAGCGCTTCCCGCCATCACTGTCTTTGCGACGGTCGACGCGCCGGCCACGTACACGACCGTGACCTCATGGACCACGTATACTACCGAAGTTATTGTCGGAACCGTTACCACTACGCAGGTCGTGACTGATCAAGTATTAATCGTGACCACCGAGGGCGTAGTCGGAGCCGAGACTACGGCCACGGCTGGTATGTCTTGTCTATTTGTAGATTATTAGGAATCGTTTACTGACTGTGTTTTAGAAGCTACTACGTCGACTGTGGTTGACGTGGTTGGCGCGACTACTACTAATGTAGTGGTAGTTACTGTCGGCGACAATGAGTCTACGACTTCTACACCAGCGGCGGCGCCTACATCGACTTCGGTTGATGTGCCTGCTGAGTCAACTGCTGCAGCAGCTGTTTCGACTACTTTGACTACGGATGCTGCTCCTACTACATCTACAGATGCAGCAGCTGTTCCTACTTTGTCGACGACTGACGCTGCCGTTCTTACTTCGTCGACACCTGACGCAGCTGTTCCTACTACATCTACTACCGACGCAGCAGCTGTTCCTACTCTGTCGACGACTGACGCAGCTGTTCCTACTACATCTACTACCGATGCAGCAACTATTCCTAGCACCTCTACCAGTGACAGTGCTGCAACCACCTCATCAGCCGCCGATGCTGCAGCTCCTACTTCTTCAACCACCGATGCTGCTGCTCCTACTTCAACCACCGATGCTGCAGCGGCTACTTCGTCCAACACCGATGCTGCAGCGGCTACTTCGTCGACTACTGACGCCACAGCGCCTACTCTGTCGACTACTGACAGCGCCGTTCCCACTACCTCTACCACGGATGCTGCTGCGTCCACTTCGTCGACAACTGACGCTGCAGTGCCAAGTACCTCAACCGCCAACGCCGCAACAACTTCCTCAAGCTCATCAACTTGGATTACGTCTACTACATCTTCGTCGTCGACTGATCTTCCATTAACAGTTTCCTCATCTTCGACGTCGTCGTCGTCGTCGTCGGTTGATCTTCCGCTGACGATTTCCTCGCCAACATCGTCATCGACTACATCAAGTAGCTCGCCGACTATAACCACGATCCCAAATTCGGCGCCTGGAGGTGCTTCGTCGTCAATTGAGTCGACTACTGAGTCAACGACCACGTATACTTCTACGATTACTACTACTATTACGTGGTGGTGGACAACTTTGACTGAGGATCTGGCTAGCGCGACTGCGGCGCCGGTTGTGAGCAGTACGACATCGAGTTTGAGCTCGACGTCGTCTACATCGACATTGACCTCGACAACATCTTCCTCGACCTCGACCTCGACAACATCTTCCTCGACCTCGACCACTGCGTCGTCGTCTACCTCAAGTACTGCGTCGTCTGCGACGTCGTCGCCCGTGTCGACAATCATTCCCTACGCAATCACATACAGTCCATACAACAACGACAAATCATGCAAGACGTCGTCTGAGATTGCTAGCGATTTTGCATTAATCCAGTCCAAAGGCATCGATACGATCCGCGTATATGGCACCGATTGCGATTCTTTAAACACGATTGAACCGCAATTAACCGACTTTGGATTCCACGTCATCCAAGGGTTTTGGATCGATGCCTCTGGTGTCGACGTGATTGATGACAGCGTGAGCGCGATGATTTCATGGGGTTCAGAGAATAGTAATTGGAATCTGGTGGACATGATCATTGTCGGCAACGAAGCCGTGCAAAACGGATACGTCACTGCCGACGAACTGCTGACGAAAATCACGTCGGTCAGAAGTTTGCTTCGTAGCGCAGGATATTCCGGCCCGATCACTACGGCCGAGTCACCTAGCTCGTTTATCGAAAACCCCAGCCTCTGCCAATCCGACTCGCTTGATATCGTCGGCATCAACGCCCACGCTTATTTCGATCAATCGGCGTCGGCCGAAACAGCCGGAACATTCAACAATGGACAGATTGCCGTGACGCAGGCGGCGTGTAATAACAAAGAAGTCTTCATTACCGAGACCGGGTATCCGAGCGCCGGACTGCAGAATTATAATAATATTCCGTCGCCGGAGAATCAGAGGATTGCAATTCAAAAGATCCTCGAGGCTTCGAATGGTGATTTGGTGATTTTCACCGTGTACAATGATTTGTGGAAAGATTTGGGTCCTTATGAAGTCGAGCAGTCGTTTGGTATGTTTTTCTTCCTTCCAATCGCACTTGAATCAGAGAATGTTGTTTAGCTAACTTTTTTTCCTGTTACTTTTTTCGTTTAGGAATCATCGATATTCTAGAGTAAATATCAAACGTATCATTTGACGGCTAAATGGTTTTTATAACTACAGTTTATTCGTTATTTGTTTAAATTAGGGTAATTTTTTGGTTTGATTATAAGTCGGCACGGCGTACGCATTGTCATTTTCCTTGCTTGTGACTTGGCAAGACAAGAACAGAAAAGGATACCAACTGATTCTTATTATTTTTTTTTTTCTTTTTTA
Source organism: Myxozyma sirexii (assembly GCA_030568315.1). Lineage (NCBI taxonomy): Eukaryota > Fungi > Ascomycota > Lipomycetes > Lipomycetales > Lipomycetaceae > Myxozyma > Myxozyma sirexii. The sequence goes on along the minus strand of JAJLTT010000007.1, from coordinate 94,880 downwards.
TTTTTGAACCTTGTATTTATATGTCTTGTATATTGTGTATCGTTGTAATTAGGCCATTTCGTTTTTCTTTTTTTTTTTTTTTTTGTATCATTAGTCTTGTATTTATTATTGTATTAATCAACTTGAAGTGAAATTTTCAATTCCAATATATTACGTAATGCGATGTAAGCCGGGTAAAATGAGAACGGCATCATAGTGAATGTGCAACGGGGATGGGAGGGAATCAATTCAAGATATCAAGGCAAGGCAAGTCGGATAGATTCACATAATTCCTTAAGTTGATTTTTTACGGCTGTGAAAACTACGTTGCGGAATAAGTTGAAGAATTAAGGGTATGTTTTTCTAAAAAAATCCAGTTATAGGTATCAAAGGATGGGAAATGGGATGCAGATGATGCGAAGATATATGATGAGCATCAGTATGGTTGTGGATTTCTTTGATAGGATAGTTGGCTATGAATATGGGGGGCAATGAGTATATTGGGAATTAAATTGCTAACGCAAAGATTTTATCCAGACTAATCGATTGATAACGGGATATTCTTAAGATGTTGATTAAAGTCAAGGTATGTTTTCATTATGCAATTCGTATACACCGCAGATCTTAATTCCTGATTTCATAGACACTTACTGGGAAGGAGGTAAAATTCTAAATGTCAAGACTGAACTATCGAAATAGATTATTGACGATTTATAGATCGAGTTAGATATCGAACCTACTGATTTGGTAAGGCTACCGTCTCGTCCTATCTCTAACAGACAACACACAATTCTAACCATCCGACTTGCAGGTCTCGAGAATCAAAGAACGCGTCGAGGAAAAAGAAGGTATCCCACCGTCTCAGCAGCGATTAATCTTTGGCGGTAAACAAATGTAATCGATCATCCTACTTACTCTGCTCTCTTTCTTAATTCAACAATGGCGTACTAACTGCCGTATATCAGGGCCGATGATAAACCGGCGAATTTTTATAACCTTGAAGGTGGGGCTACCTTGCATTTAGTGCTCGCGCTTCGCGGCGGTCGCTTGTGATTGCCTTTTATCGTTTGTTCAACATCTATATGATTATGAGTGTGTATATACAATTATATTAAATTTCATTTTCATTCTATACAAGCGCATCTTTCCAACAGAGGAAAAGAAAAAAAAAAGAGGTTCATGTGGTAAAACTGCGCAACGCACTCTGCAGCTTCACCTTCATTTCCTCCCATTCTGCGTCGCGATCACTCAAGGCCGTAATAGCGCCTCCAGCTCCAATCCGCCACTCGTTCCCGTTCGGCACCGAATAGGCCGAGCGAATGACAACACTCCAGTCTCCGTAGCCTAGAATGCCCCAGTAGCCGGATACACCAGAGTATACTCCGCGCCGTCTATGGTCTTCTAGATCTTGCAGGATCTCAACGCTGCGGCGTTTCGGTGCGCCGGTCATTGATCCCGGCGGAAGACAGCCGCGCAGGACGTCGATGCCCGAGATATCCGGATGGAACGATTGTCCGCGAATAACAGACACGAGCTGATAAACCGTTTTATAAGCCTCGACGGCCATCAACGTGCTCACTTCGACTGCTTTGCAGAATTGCGCCAGATCATGCCGGATTAAGTCCACAATCATCAGGTTCTCGGCGCGTTCTTTGGCAGTGTTGAGAAGTGCGGTGGCGGCCTCGAGGGTCATTTCCGGGCTGTTTTTCACCGTGCCTTTGATTGGTCGCAGTTCGCAGAGTTGACGATTATCATCCCACGAGAGGAATCGTTCGGGCGACATGCCGATAAGTGTATTTGTCGAGGTACGATAGAAGCAGGAGTACGGAGCCGGATTGAGTCGACGCATGTGCTGGTAAAATGACCAGTCAGAGGAAAAATCGGAAGGCGTGCTTTCAGTAATTGAAGTCTGATCGGTGACGCAGAGTTCGTAGGAGTCACCGCTAGACAGGAATTCTTGCGCTTGATCGATCTTGGCGCGATACGCGTCTTCGTCAGGTTGGTTTATGCTCGTAAACACTTTTGCACAGGTAGTTTGCGGGGAAGAACAAGGATAGAGACCGCGGATTAGTGACTTGCATTGGTCGGTCCATTGCGAGTCAGCGCCGATTGTATGCAGAAAGACGCGTTTGCGCTCAAGGTCGATAGCAAGGCTACGTTCGTAAAAGGTCAGATTGATGTCGGGAACATGTGCGGTTGATTCCTTGTCGATGCAGACGCCCAAGCCGTCGACGACACCGGCTTCATATGATAGATAGCCAATGAATCCCCCGTAAAACGTTGGATATGATGGCGTAGAAGAAAGCCGGTCGGAACTGATGCGTTGGATGTAGTCTGCGGTTGGCAAGGTCTGCGAGTCTGAAACGATAGCATCGATTTTAATGTCCATCAGGTTCGATAGAGTGTCCCAGACCTGCTTTATCCCGCTGACAGTGGACTTGATTGTAGAGCCATCAGGGAGCGTTTCAACCATATACTTGTCTGGAAGGCAATATGTAAAGGTCCGCGTGTCTGAGTTTGATACGCCGATATATGTCCACTTGCCTGGAGCGGAAGCAGAGTCTAGTAAGGAGAATGAACCGAGAGTATGAAGGGATTGACATAGTTGGAGAGTGAAAGCAGACATGTCGAGGGAGTCTGATAATTGAATGATGGTTTGATGGAGTGTACGGTTTGACTTTGTGAGTGGCACAGCACGACGCGGTGATGGGTCGTGACAATAGCTTTGCAGAGTAAGGAATGTCTGCAGCTCGTGTGCGAGATCAAGGTGGGAGGAGTCTATAAGCGCACGTCTAGAGCTGAGATGCAGGCGAGCGATAGAAAACACATTTTCAAAGATCTCGGAGCCATAATGCGAGCAAATCGACTCTGGGTGATACTGCACGGCCCAGAAGGGCAAGTCGCGAAAGCGGGCGGCCATGAGGATTTTGTGGTTGGATTCGTCGAGGTCGCGTGTCCAGGCCAAGGGAACGATATCGCGGGGCAGAAGCGGATTGAAGGAGACATGCAGGGAGTGGTAGCGTACACAGTCAATGTCCTTGTCGGCGAGGCCGGCGAACATGTCTGATTTACCATGGTCGGTGAGATCGAGAAGAGAGATGAGGCCATGGCGAGGTTTGGCGAGACGCCCGACGGGGTGTCCTCTGCTCAGAAGCATATATTGGAAGCCGAGACAGACTCCGATGACGACAGGCGGAGGGAAGTCGTGAGGGGCGGATACAAAGTCCCAGATGCGGGGGATGCCGGCCATGTCTTGGTCGATATGGTCAGGAGAGCCAGGGCCGGGGCCGATGACGACGACATCAAAGTGGGCTATAAAGGCGGGAAGCAGCGAGTCGGGTAGATGGGACGGCAGCAGATGCACGCTGGGGATGACGGTGACGAGAGGGCGCGGGGAGAGGCGCCGGAAGAGCGCGGCGAGGTTGAAGGTGAAGGAGTCATAGGAGTCGATGATGAGGATGTTCATTCTCGGAGAGGAGGCCATGAAGAGAATGGCGGGGATTAGATAATGTTTAGGTAATGCTTAGATAATGCATCCGAAGACAAGTTGCGAAACACGTGGACGCAGCAAAGAAGAGGAAGAGAGAGAGAGAGGAAGAGAAGGAGCAGAGGGAAAGAGTGAGTTTTGGTAAGGTTACGGCAGCCCCCAATCTTGTTTGGCAGCGGATGGCCGGTTTTCGGTGGCACAAATATGGTTTCGCTGCGGAGGAGGAAAAGAAGCAGCGCAGAGGCGGCGAGTTGCGGGAGTTTGCAGAGCAGAGAAGGGCCGAGTTGGCGGACGAGTGCAGAGCAGACCGCGACTCGCTCAGAAAAGCGCGCTGCAGCGGCAAACCAAGGAGAATAAAGCAAGAACAGAAGTGGAATTGCAGGACGACGCAGACATTGCGCGTGGACGAGCAAGGTTAAGATTCTGCGCCAAAAGACTATTGCTCGGACGAGCTCAGCGGTCGCAGTCGAGTTGCAGTTGCAGTTGCAGTCGCTATTGCGCAGTTGCCGGCGACGAAGCTGGTCAACTGCGACGACGATGTTTTAATTCAATTGAATTAGGCCCTGCTGAAGATTGCCGCTCAGCGCAGCAGCAGAACGCAGAACGCTCGCCGGCGCACTCCGCAGCCCTCGCAGCATCCGCACCTTCTCCAGCACCACTGGCCCAGCCCACTGCTGCTGCTGCTGCTACTACTGCTACTACTACTACTGCTCTACTGCTCTACTGCGTCTTGTCTTCCGCACGCCCTCTGGACACTGCCCGGCCATGCGTGACGTCACGGCAACGCAGCTCCCGGCACGCGGCCTGCTCTCTTTCTCGCGCCCGACTACCGCCCTCGGCCGTACTCTGCGCTCTTCCGCCCGTCGCCGCCGCCCGCCCACGCAACCTCACGACGCCTCTGCTTCGTCGCCGCCTCCGTCTTCGCACCCGCTACCTGCTCCTTCTTCCGCGCCCCCGTTCTCTCTCTTCCCGCGCCCGCCCGTCGCCGCCCGCGCTGCACTCTACGCCCGCGCCGCGTACCGCAACCGGCCACTCGCTTCGCTGGGCACACCTCCCAAACCCTAATCCTCGCCCTGCACATCCAAACTATATCTCCCGCTGCTGCTCATCGCCGCCTTCGTCCCCATCACCGTCCCGGATCCGCCCTGTCCCCCGCCCCCCTCCGTGCTCTGCTTCGCGTTCGCTCTGCTTCTGGCGGCCCTCTCGCCCTCGTCTCTCTTCTCTGCTTGCTCCTCTCCGCTCTTCTGCCCCCCTTTCGCGGCCCGCGGTCGCCTTCTCGCCCTTCCTTCCCGGCCCTGTTTCTCTTTTCTTCCTCGCTCCATCCTGCCTCTCTCCTCGCGCCTCTCTTCTCCTTCTCTGTCTTCATCAATCAGCTCCTCTCGACATTTCATCCCCTTCTCTGCGTCTCCCGCACCAACACTCGCCCTCCTGCCCTCGTGCGTTTTTCCCGACTAGTCGTCTTCCGACAACTCCGACCTCGTCCTCGCTCCGCCCGACACCCTCTTCTTTTTGCTCCCCCTCTCTCTGCTCCACTCGTGCTCTTCCTTACTTGCCTCGTAAGTCCTCTCCCTCTTGCTTCTTCCGCCTCTGCCCGCGCTGGCCTCCTTCTGTCCCTGCCTGCACGCGTCGAATCAAACTTTTTCCTTCTGAAGCTTGTCTTGTTTACCTTTGCTAACCCCCCCGCCTCATCCATTTAGCTCCCTGAACTCTGTCTTCTCCTGCCCTGCATCGCCGCACCTCTTCGTCTGCGACCCGCATATACTCTTGAGTTCTCTCTCGCCTAACCATGTCGGCGCCCCAACTTTCCACCCCCAAGCCCGACTCCGGCCCGGCGGGCGTCGTCAACGTCAACCCTTCCCCTATCGGTCCGCGCGCTGCCTCCGTCGGCGCCGGCTCTGGCGCCTCCCAGGGCCTCGCCGCAACCTACACCGGCTACGTCTCGACCACCCACGATGCCCTCATCCTCTTCCAGGCCTGCATGCAGGGCCTCCTGCACTACGTCTCGCGACGGCCGCACGACCGCGAGCGCGCCGAGCTCATCCGCTCCGGCAACATCTTCATCTTCAACGAAGGCACCTCCGGCATCAAGCGCTGGACCGACGGCATCGCCTGGTCGCCCTCGCGCATCCTCGGCAACTTCCTCGTCTACCGCCAGCTTGAGAAACCGTTTGCTCCCGGCGAAAAGAAGCGCGCCGCAAAGCGCAACCGCCGCAAGAAACGCGCCGACCCCTACCAGACCCCCGGCGCAAACGGCGACGCCTCTGCGAACTTTGCTCTCGAAGACCAGCACGACGCCGGCTCGGCTTCTGAGTCGCCCCGCCCAGCAAAGATGTCGATTCCGAGCGGCGTCTCGGCAGCCGTCTCCGGCGCCTACGATCCCGAAGCCGAGCGCGCCCTCGTCGGCTCGCTCGTGGATTCGTACGGATTCAAGGACGGCGGCTTGATCAAAAAGACCATGAGCGTGCTCATCAACGGCAGTCCGCACCATCTCGTCTCCTACTACAAGCCTGACGACGTCATGCAGGGCAACTTCTCTACGCCAAGCACAAACCCACTTCTGCGCGACCTGCCCATCTCGCCTGAGCTCACACAACGGCAGAATTTCCGGATACCGCCCGATGGATCGAACGGGCCTGAGCGCGCCGTCATGCCGGGCCAGGCTCCCGTCAACATGTACGATCCTTACTATCGAGGCTCGATGGTTGCTGGCGAAGGGGTCGGCCCGCAGGCGCCTCCCGACGATGGCACGCACGGCGGCGACGGACTCTACCGCGTGCCGACAGCGCAGCCGGCCGTGCACGGCGGCAATGTGATATATCCAAACTACCGACCATATCCCGGAGTGGTGCACTATCCCAACATGGCGGCCAACTATCCGCCCAACACGCCGAGCGCGAGCGGATTCGGCGGCCAGCAGCAGGAATACGCGCACTACTATCCGCAGCAGCTGCCGCCGCAGCAGGCCAACGCGCAGTATGCAAATCAGTGGCAGCAGTACCCGCAGCCCGGCGCGCCCCAGCCTCCGCCGATGCATCCGCAGACCTCACAGCAACCACAGCAGCAGCGGCAGCGGCCACCGAACGAGTACGCGCCACCGCCGCCGCAACAGGGACAGGTGCCCTTGCCAGCGCAGCCCGTGCAAGCGCCAGGCGGCCAAGCGCAAGCCGCCCCCGGCGGACAGGCGCCGACGCAGGCCCCGCAGGCGCAGAGCGTGTATCGTTAGAACTGAGAGATAAATAGATGGCGAGTGTCACGATAGGAAGAACGGAACTATGCGAGAAAGAATGAGGATTTTGTAGTGCTGTTTTTTTGTGTTTTTTTTTGTGTGTGTGTTTGTTTTTGAGTCAAATGTGTTGTGTTTCTATCGAGTATCTTGACGTTCGTTTTCTGGATGTGGCTTTTGCAACTTGCAAGAGGGAAGCTACATATGTGAATCTGTATTATTATCTATTACTATATTATACTGTTTATAAATAACAAATTTGTAGATGACTACGCACAGGCAATATGAGGTATGTCCATGTATTCTACTCTATTCCACATCTACGACTGCTTTAATTACAAGCCCGTGCCGACCGCGATCGAATCTCGGCTTGCGAAACCTTTCTCAGTCTGGTCTCGCAGTACTTTTGTCAAGACTTACATTGAGAACGGCCAATCACGAGCGATGGCGTCATCCACCTTCTCTCGCTCGTTTACTCCTCGGCCGCGCCCTTACCCTGTGCGAAACGATATTATAAGATTGCTCGAGGGTGTGCGGCAGTTGCGTTTGCACAAGAGTACTGAGAATATGCATATTTACTACCACGATAACGCTGAGGTGCGGTTTAGTATTGAACAGAGGGACGTGGAAGTAGGGTTGCTAACGATCTTCTGTCGACAGGGCGACCAGCGGGCTGAGCATTACTCTGGTGAGGATCTGAGTGCGGCCGACATCAGCAAGCTCGGAGTATCGGCGTACGTGTTTGACGGCGCGGATGCGCTAGCGAAGGTGGACGAGTTAGCAAAAGCGCGCGATTACAAGAACAAAGACGAGATCTGTATATCGCCAGCGTCATTCGGCGCCGACGTGTATGAAGAGAAAGTGAAGATTTTCTACAAGGAGCATCTTCATGAAGACGAGGAGATCCGCTATATCGTTGACGGCGAAGGGTTTTTCGATGTTCGCGATTTAAACGATCGATGGGTGCGAATGAAGTTGGTGAAGGGGGACTTGATTATTTTGCCGGCGGGGATCTATCATCGGTTCACGACCACGGCTACCGATTACGTGAGGGCTATGCGGTTGTTCAAGGACGAGCCAAAGTGGACGCCGTTGGCGAGACCGTGCGATGAGAATGAGTATCGGGTGCAGTATTTGCAGTCTGTGGCTGCTAATTAGTGGTTTTCACTTGCGGGTTTGATTGCTGGAGTTTCTTGTATTTCTTATTGTTTTTAAAAGATGTGGTGATTCTAAAGGGATTGTCTTGAGATGAGTTGATGTCGGTATCGAGCAAGTACAAAGTACATATGCAACCATACCACTATATTAACCTGACAGAAACTAAATACTGAACCCTCAGTACTTGGTAGTACCTTCAACATTTGTTGTAAATTATTTAACGAGATCCGAGCGAAGGCTCCTGCATATCTTGTAGATGTTGTATATGTTTTATATCCGGCATGCAGAAAAGGGTTCCACCCCACCTCCCATCGCGAACACCACCGCCCGACATCGTCATACCACAGATTTTCTCACGATTATATATCTCAAGTGTTATCTAACAATATACCACTGACGGATTTTCTTATTTTGTTTAACCAACCCGATCAAGAGCCGTTCGAATAACGTAAGAGCGCGCGCCGAGGCAGCTCCGATTCAATTCAAACAAATCGACCATATTTGCTCGACGATAATATCACTCTCTTATTCTATTGAGAGCATACTCAATACATACACTCAACATGGATCTCTCAAGCATGCTCGATGCACCGCCAGAGCCGTCGCCGACTCCAGTGATAATCTCCCTGACACCCACGCATCCCCGTCCCTCGATCCCGCAACCAACGCTTTCTCAACCCCCGCTAAATATGACAAACAGCGCCGAGTTTTTCCCATTGCTGCACGCGTATGGTGGCGCAGGGGCTCTTAGTAACGCGCAGCCGCCTCAGCAGAAACGAATCAGATTAGGATCTATGCCTGCGTTTGGCAGTGTCGCGGCGGCGAACTGGCCTGCTGTTTGCGAGATTGCGTCCGGGGCTAGCGCTGCTAAACAGCAGGTTTGGCTGGTGAGTGTTGATATTTACCTCCTTTTTTTTTTTGCCTGGCGTGCTGATGATTGAGGGGATAGATATTTGGAGCTACGGGAAAGATTGGCAGTCAGATGTGTAGGTCGGTGTTGGAGCGCGGCGACGTCGTGGTGGCATGTTCGCGAACCGTGCAGACGACAGTGAGCGTTCCGCCGGAATGGTCGGACCGGCTGTCGATAGTGAACTGCGACATCCGATCGCGAGCGATGGTCAAGGACGCGGTCGACAAGACGCTCCAGCGATGGAACCGCATCGACGTCGTGCTGGATGCCGTGAGCACGGGCGTGATTGCGCCGTGCGAGGAGCAGGAGGAACATGATGTGCGGGAGCAGTTTGAGACGAACGTCGTCGGCCTCTTTCACATCATCCAGACTACGCTGCCGTACATGCGCATGCGCAGCAAGGGCCGGTATATAGTCGTCAGTGGGATCGCGGGCATGCTGGGAGTGCCGGGCATGGGTCCGTTTAGTGGCACGAAGTGGGCGATCGAGGGTATGGTCGAGACGCTGGCGTACGAGATCGAGCAGTTTGGATGCAAGGCCACGCTGGTGTATCCGGGCAGCGTCGAGTCGCCCGAGTAAGTACCGCCCGTGAATGGTTTTTTTTTTAAATTGTTTGTTGGGAGGGGCGGAGGCTAACGACGAGATATGGCAGGGAAACACAGGCCAACCGGTCGCCGGCGTGGCGGCACTTTGTGATCAAGCCGATGAGCAACGAGTACCAGGGCACGCCGGCCGAGCACGCGCGGCGGATGATCCTGTGGGTGGCTGCCCACCGCGAGACGGGGCTGGCGAAGATTGGCGAGATTGTGTGGGAGGTGAGTAGGCTACGAGAGGGCGGCGAGTGGACGGACGCGTGCTAACACGGACTTTATTGCAGCTCGCGCAGTGCCGGCACCCGCCGCTGCGGCTGCTGCTCGGGTCGCAGGCTGTCGAGACGATGCGCGACCGGCTGCGGCAGACGGTCGAGGAGGTCGAGGACTGGAAGTTCCTGTACACCGAGGACGACTGAGAGCGTGCGAGCGCGTGCGGCTGCTGAGTCAGCCACTAAGTTGGGGACGGCGGCACCCGGGCAGGGCTGGGCCGGCGCAGAGGCCCGAGCGCCGGGTTGCTTTTTGCGGGCGTGTTTTTGTTCGATCGGGGTCTGCTCGAGCTGCTGCCGTCGCTGCTGGAAACCGCTGGCTCTTCTGTGCTGTTCTTGCTCTGCTGTCGCTGCCGCTGGTTATCGGCCCGCCCTCCGCCTCTTCGTGCTCTTCGTGCTCTTCCTCGGCCACCACCAGCGCCCGCCGCGTCCCCGTCACCGCCGCCGCCGCCGCCTCCTCGCAGCGTCTCCTTCCGCAGCCCAGCAATCCCATCGCCTCCTGCCTCGCTTCCCCGTCTCCAACAGCCCGCGCTCCGCCTGCTGCTCCGCCCTCTACAGCCTCAGAGCTCTGTCTGCGCGGCTCCGTCTGCGCATCCTCCTCCTCCTCCTCTTCATCTCCATCTTCCCAGTCCCCTCGCCGCCGCTCCTCGCACACCGCCCCAGCCATGAGCTATCCTCGCTCAATCATGCCGCCCTCGCAGCAGCGCATCAACGAGCTTCTCGAGACCCTCAAGCAGGAGTTTGAAACCGTCACCAACGAGGCCTCGCTCTACCGCATGCACAAGGACGAGTTCGATCACAAGTGTGAGTCTTTTTCCTTCTCTCTTTTTTTCCACATCTTTTCCTCGCCATCTTTTCTCTTCTGCGCTCGCTTGCCTGTTGCTTGTCTTGTTGTCACTATTCGTTCTGCGTCTTACTTCATGTCTGCGCCTCTCAATCGTTCTTCTCTCTTGCCTGCTCTGCTTCTCTATACCCCCCCTGTCTATCCGCCTCTCCGCCTTCATGCGCTCGCTCGCCCTCGCTCTTCTTCAATCACATCGTTTCGCCATTCTTTCTCATTCTACTCCTTGCATCGTCATCCCTTTCGTCGTCTCTCAGCGCTTTCGCACGCCTTTTACCCGCCTTTTCACTCGTCTCTCTGCCGTCTCATACGCGCACTCGAGTACTCGACGCGCACTCGAATACTCGACTACCCGCCAGCCATCCATTCAACTAATCTCCTTTTACCCGCTCCTTCTTCACAGCCACTCTCTCCACGAGCCGTTTCTCCATTTGTTTCTGATCTGGCGTGCGTCGACGCACCCGCCAGGCCCTCACCGCACTCACAGGCCATCACCGACGATCGCATCACACCGCCTACATCCATCTACGCGTTCAACATATTTTTTCTACTCTGTCTATCTACTATTTCCCTCTGCTCTGTCCTGTGCCTTTCAATCCTTGTTTTCCTCACTGCCGTGGGCAACGTTGGCCCGTGGTGGCCCGCCCTTGCTTCTCGGAGGCGTGACGACCGCCGCATCCGCTTCCGGCTGTGCTCCGCCATCGTCATCTCGCTCTCGCGTCCTTCGCCAGCCCCTGACCGCCAGAGCCGCACTCTCTCGCCCTCGGCCCCCCCGCCCCCTTACCCTGCTGTCAACCGTAGCTCGCTCGCTTATTTCTGTGGCTTCTGTGTTGTGTTTTTGTTGATGGAAGATGTGGATCTTGCTTTTATTTATTTGTACTAATTCATCCCGTCTATAGACAACCAACAGGCTGCGGAAATGCAGCAGATTCGGCAAAATGTCTACGAGCTTGAACTGAACCACCGAAAATTGAAAGAACAGTAAGTCGCTCACGCTATTTGACTCAAACGCAACACATATACTGACTTACTCCTCGCAGCTACGAAGAAGAAATCAACCGCCTCAAGCGCGAACTTGAGGGCCGAGGTGGTCATGTGCCTGCTGCAGTGCCGCCTTCGCAAGGCACTCCTGTGCTCCCGCAGCAGCCTGCGCCCGGCCCGTCATCTGCCGCACCGCCTTCGCTGGGACACTCGTCATCCAATGTGTTCCAGGGCATCATGTCTGGCCAGAGTGGACCCACGGGAGCCGCACTTGCGCCTCCACAAGAAACTACAAATAACATGCACGGCCAACCCGGCGTCGCGCCTGCTGCCGCTGGACAGCAGCCTCAGCAAGGACAGCCGGCGGGATACGGCTCGGCCGGATACCTTAATGGGTACCATAACCAGCCGCCACAGTCTGGCTCGGCGCCCGTGCCGCCGGCGCAACAGCAGGCGGCCTCACAACCGGCTGCGCAACAACAGCAGCAGCAGCAGCAGCAGCAAGTGGCCGCGGCTACTACGCCGCAGATGGCGCAGGGTCGAGTTGTTGACGCGCGGTCGCCGCATGTGTCGCGCGCAAGCCCCGGACCTCCTCAGGGCAACAATCTTGCCGACCTCGACTTTGATCGGGTGCCGAACGAGTACAAGAAGCAGGCGAATGATTGGTTTGTGATTTACAATGACCGCGCGCCGCGCTTGCTTGATGTCGATCTCGTGCACACGCTCGATCACCACTCTGTCGTTTGTTGCGTGCGGTTTTCTGCCGATGGCAAGTATGTGGCCACGGGCTGCAATCGCTCGGCGCAGATCTACGATGTGCAGACCGGGCAGCGGATATGCCATTTGCAAGACGAGTCTGTGGATCGCGAAGGCGATCTGTATATTCGCAGCGTGTGCTTTTCGCCTGATGGCCGCTACCTGGCTACGGGGGCTGAAGACAAGCAGATCCGGGTGTGGGACATCAAGTCCAAGACGATTCGGCATCAATTCAGCGGCCACGAGCAGGATATCTACTCGCTTGACTTTGCGCGCAACGGGCGGCATATTGCGTCTGGATCAGGCGATCGTACGGTGCGCGTCTGGGATATGGAAGGCGGGCAGTGTGTGCTGACGCTGAGTATCGAAGACGGCGTCACTACGGTTGCGTTTTCGCCCGACGGACGGTTTGTCGCTGCGGGATCGCTTGACAAGAGCGTGCGGGTATGGGATGCCAGTACTGGGTTTCTTGTCGAGAGACTCGAGGCGCCAGATGGCCACAAGGACTCTGTATACTCTGTCGCGTTTGCGCCGAACGGTAAGGATCTTGTGTCGGGATCGCTCGACAAGACGATCAAGCTGTGGGAGCTGCAGTCCGCGCGCGGCTTATCGGGCAGCCACAAGGGCGGCGTATGCGTGAAGACGTTTACGGGCCACAAGGACTTTGTGCTGTCGGTGGCGCTGACGCCCGATGGCCAGTGGGTGCTGTCGGGCTCTAAGGATCGCGGAGTGCAGTTCTGGGATCCAAGGACGGCGCAGGCGCAGCTGATGTTGCAGGGACATAAGAACAGTGTCATTTCGGTGGCGCCGAGTCCGACCGGGAAGCTGTTTGCGACCGGAAGTGGCGATTGTCGGGCGCGGATCTGGAGATATAGCGTTTTGGGACAGCAGTAGGAGAGAGGGAAAAAAGAAAATGTTCCCGCGCCGCCTCGGTTTTTCTTTATATGTTTTGCGTTCAAGAGTGAAATTGTGAATGAGTGAATTGAATAGTTCAAATGTAGTTAGCTGAGTTTACTTTTGTTTTGTGTTTTTTATTACTATATTTACGAGTTGGATATTTTTGATTTGATTTGATTTGATTTGATTTGATTAGTTGTCGACGAGCAGAGCTGCGGGTCGCTTGTTGATTTGTTGAATGTTGCGTGCTTTCTGCTATACAAAGTGTTTTGTTGTACGTGTATTCCTAATACTGTATTTTTAACGATCGAGCCAGCGCAGGCGTAGACAAAGCAGAAGCCGTCGCGAGCGGGTTCGTCCGGCGCAGAGGCGCGGGCCGAGCCAGTCCCAGCCGGAGCACAGCAGCCGTGACGAGGCAGCGCGGCCAAGATCGCGCAGCCCATCCCAAACGCAACCCAACCCAACCGCACGCTTGCTTCGCCCATCGCCGCCGCCGCCGCCGCCCTCTGCGCCCGTTCAGAAGCGCGTCCAGTCCGCAGCAGCGTCTTTGGCTCGGGGAAACCCAGTGCGATGCAGCACGCTTCCGGCACAGAGCACCAGCTTCCCCATCTCTACGCGCTCAACGAGCACCACCACCACCACCACCACCACCACCACCAGCAAATGGACCGAGCAAGGCAGCCCGCGCCGTGTCCGGACGCTGCTGCTGCGTCGTCGCAGCTGCCGCCTTTGCAGCCCGCGACGTTCGACAACGGCTTCGATGTGCATTGGCAGCAGCAGCAGCAGCAGCAGCCTCTGTACCAGTACACCTACGGCATCCCGACTCACCCGCTTCCCCATCTCGCCTCGCCGCGTCAACAGGCGCATCCGCTGCCGCCGCCTACGAAGCTCTCTGCGCTGGACTCGTCCACTGCCTTCAAACCGCCGACGCCGTCGTCTGCCGCCGCGGCGAAAATCAATACCTTCCACCTTATGCACGATTACTTTGATACGCCGGCAACCTCCGCCGCCCTCAACCCGGCCCTGTCCGCAATAGCAAACCTCCAGCAGCAGCAGCAGCAGCAATTCCAGAACTTGCAGCACCAACAATACGTCGCCTCGTCGCCGGGTCCGGATATGCACCATCCGTCGTCGTCGTCCGCGTCGTCGTCCTCGTCCTCGTCGCTACATAGACCCTCGGTCTCGACCTTCTCGTCCTCGTCCTCGGTCGCAAGTGGGATCTCGTACCTGTCTCTGGGCGGCACTTCGACTTCGGGTCATAGCACGCCGGGAGATACATCGGCTGCGTCGTCGCCGCTACGCATGCTGAATCTCGATGCACTGAAAACCACGTCGTCGTCGACCGGTATGTTCCCGCCACTATCGAACTCGCCCTCGTCCTCCTCGTCACTATCGGCCCCGATGCAACCCCGTCGCGCGTCGTCCTCCTCCTCGTCCTCGTCCTCTATTCACCATCAACATCACCAGCAACCACTCTCCTTCATCGGACGCGCGCACTCGTCGCCGCAGGTTCTGCGCTCGCTCAATACGGGATCGCCCGTCGCTGCCTCCAACGCCTCCACGCCGACATCAGCCCCGCAGCGCACGCCCGAGCGCCGCGTTAGCGCAAGCGTAGTGCTCGGCTCGCGCGGCAAGGGCAAACGACAGTCGCCGACGAATTTCGCCGACGAAACTACGCCGCTAGTCGGCGCTACCCAGGTTGATCATTTGATGCTGATTGTGCAGGCGCGCGAGAAATTGCGCAAAAAGACCGAGGATGGCGGCGTCGCCGCGAACGCAGGCAATACGCATACATCCGGGTTTTTCGGCTTCGAGACGGCGGCGAGGACATCGGCGGTGACGTCGCCGCGCGAGTCGCTTGTCAAGCCTGAAATCGACGCGCAAGTAGAAGATACTGGTAGAGGAAGCAGAGGCGTCAAGCATCCTTGTTTATATGCGGGATGCGGGAAAGTGTTTAATCAAAAGACGCATTTGGATATCCATGGACGGAGTCATACCGGTTCGAGGCCGTTTGTTTGTGATGTTCCGAATTGCGGGAAGCGGTTTTCTCAACGGGGAAATTTGCGGGTGAGCTTTTATTTATTTTTTTTTTTTTGAATTTCTAGATGATATATGAGACTAAGACGGGCGAGTATAGACTCATAAGAGAAGCCATACGGGCGAGAAACCGTATGTGTGCGAACTGTGCGACAAAAGATTCGCGCAGCGCGGAAATGTGCGTGCGCACCTTCTGATCCACGAAGATTACCGGCCGTTCCTATGTAAACTCGACTCGTGCAACAAATCATTCACGCAACTCGGCAATCTCAAAGCGCATCAGAATAAGTTCCACGCCGAAGCACTGCAGGTTCTCGCGCACAAGTTTCAGGTGTATACCGAGTCGAATTGCGACGAGACTAGTTTCCCAGACGACGATCGGGAGATGTTTATGTATTTTGCGGATCTATATCGGAATTCGAATAAGGGAATCAAAGGACGCGGCAAGAATTCGAATAAGCTTGTCAGACTTGATGAGTCGGTAGACATTGTCAGGACGCAGACTCGGGCGTCATCAGCGTTTGAGCAACACCATCCGGCTGCCACATCAATTGATTCGATGATGATCCAGCCGGAAACAACTGCCGAACAAGACCAGCTTCTTCCCCATCTCCAATCGCAATCGCACTCGCTTCTGCCGCCGCGCGACTACGAGCTTGGTTTCGGTAGACTCAGTATGCCGGCCCAGCAGCACCATCATCCGCCACCGCCGTCGTTGCCGCCTGTGCATGAGGCGTTGCCTAGAGTGTCGCTGGATCCACCGCCGCATGTGATGGCGATGCATCAGTTGGCGCCTATTCAGAACGATCCAACTCAGCAGCAACAGCAGCAGCAGTATTTCTAAGGACGGTTTTAGCGTCATAGACTTTTGTTTTCTTTTTTTTTTTTGTAGTGTTTTGTATCATGGTTTAGACTTTGGAAGGGGTATATTTGTGGAGTTATCGTGTTTTCATATTGTTCAAAATGTTTTTAGTTAGTGGAGAATACAGCGCTGGGTTTGTAAAACTTTATCTACAAACTCCCAAGCCGCCGCGCGAGCTTCGCAATCCGGAAATATATTTTTCTCAAGCTATTTGTCAAGAACGGAAAGGGAATGAGTAAGATCGCATTGGGCGCAGGCGCTTTGCCTAGTAGTTTCAAATCGGCGTTGAAAAGAGCATATGAGCGGTCTTCGTACACGGATTACGACAAGTGTGGTGAGTCTTCATTTTTCTATTCAGGTTTCGAGTGTTTTTTGCAGACGAGAGAGATTGTTAATTCGGAGTTGTAGTTGAGATTGTGAAGAAGTTGGATCTAGGAGCGACGTTTAAGAAAGACGAGTTTGAAATACTGGAGATTTATCCATGTGAGAAGACGCGGACATTTTTACAATTAAAAAAAAGCGAATGGAAATGGTGACTGACGAGGATTTTTAGGCACTGGAGTCTGGGCTCGCGCGTTAAGTCAGTACACGAACCCTTCGCGACACGTTGTTCTCGAGAGATTAGATAATTATTTCACATGGAATCAGAAATATAATGCCGATATACCGTGGATGTTACCGATCAAAGTCGATGCGTATAAATGGAAAGTGTACAACTCGCTATTAAAATACGGCGCTATCTCTCCGAAAAAGTTACCGCACGACGCGATTAACCCGTCGCTACTGATTACCGGGCATTTGACAAACAAGCAGGGATTACAGCTACTAGGGCAGTTTGTGAGTTGCACGGCCTACCGGAACTGGCTGCAGGCGTACGGCTGCGTGAGGATGCTATTCTGGCTTCGCGCCGGGGACGCGCAGAGAGTGATGTTAACTCTGCACGACAAGAAAATGAACCGACTGTCTGCGCTCGCGCGGATCTTTTCCGAAATCAAGCCGATTGCCTGTGTTCGCGAGCTCGACTCGAGCGGCGAAAGCGTGCCGGTTCCGGACCTGTGGAGTACGCGCGAGTACGACCCAATCGAACTCTCGGCCGACGATACCTATCTGAAATCGGATCTCGTGCTGCTCGACATCCAGCCCCGCGCCAAACAGGACTGGGAAGACCAAGTCAGCGTTCTCGAGCTCGAATATATCCTCCGCAACCTCTTCATTCTTCCCACCGCGCCTTTGAGTGTCTCGATATCCACGCTCGGTTCAGGAGCCGATCATTATTTCATGCAGCATATCCCGCATTTAATGGACAAAATCACCGGACGACTGACGAATGAGGAGTTTGTGATGGTGTTTAAGGCATTTAGAAACTGGCCGTTTAAACCAGATCATTTGTTTGAAGTCGGCAATGATGTCGATGCAAATACGCCGAGTATGATTACGGAGTTTAGTTGATTTTGACTGAGTTCATGCAAAAGCGTTGTAGTTGGAAAACTTTGTATATATATATATCTTTATTGAAAATTTGGAGGCGTTTGGTATACCGTACATGACTACAAGTTTGTAAATTTCCGCGATTGACTCTATTCAATAGTATTTTGTCGCTTTGTAGGATATAAACATTATATAACAATGTAATGCGACAGAGTAGTTAGTTCAGGAGTTTGTGGATTTTCAAAAATATGTTACCGAACTTTAGACGCGCACTTCAGATCAAAAAGCATTTGAAAAGAAAACAATCCTCACTCACACCACATCTGATCCACATCTTTCCAATCCACACTCATTCTACAGACGAAACGCATACACTCATTCTACAGACGAAACGCATACAGACACGCCACAAGACTAACGATTCTATTTAACTGGTGATTATGAATTTCTCGTTTTCGGCGGGTAAACCCGCTGATACCAATTCATTCTCTTCTTCCTTACGACCTATGTTCTCTTCGACGCCATCTTCACCATCGCCGCCTTCGAAAGCAGAAAACATTGCTAATGCGAACATTTTCCAGTCGAAAAAGAGTATACCGCAGAGTATCATCAGCGACGATGAGGAAGAAGAAGAAGAGAGTGGTGTTGTCTCATTACCTGATGCGCCTGTTGCCTACGGTATGATGAGTGAATTCAGTAATCGGAATCGGACGCTGAAGTTCGTTATGGATCCCATGTTATTTGAAGGTGTGGCTTGGATTGATAAGAAGAGTGGGGATGTCAAGGTGGTACCGGAGGAGACGAAGATATTTCCGGCCGCGATCCCGGGAACGAAGCGACCGGATGGGTATCCTTCCGTGAGACTTTCGTTTTGGTTTTTCAGTATGGTGTAATTTATATTAACTTGGATTTGAATAGTTTCTCCTGGAATCGCACGAACTGTACGCGCAGTTACAAGATGCAGCGCAAGACGCGGCCCAGCACAACACAATGGACGAAAACATCCTACCAACTTTCGCAAACCGGTTCCTGCAAATCATAGACGCCTGGCGTCGCAGACTCGACGATGAAGCGCTAAGCGACGCGTATACGCTCTGCCATTGCCTTTTCGCAACATACTTTATTGACAAAACCGCTACGCGCGCCGAGGCGGTTATGAATTGGTTGAACCAGTATATCCCGCGTCCGTCGAATGAAGAAACTCGCGAGATCATGACGGTCATGAGTCCGGTTTCTCAGCCGGGGTTTTGGAATCTAGTACACTTGACCGCGATGAGAGGGTTATTTCTGCAATGCTCCAATTGTTTGAAACAATCCGGCATCGTCGCGCCGGACCCGACGTCCCACGGTGTTTTGCAATCAGCTATCTCGGTCCTCGAATCTGCGCCTAAAGGAGCACAAGCAGTTATCTCGCACAGACAATGGCGCGCACGGGCGATCACGTTTGGCGACGACGCTGCGCGGTTGAGTGATCCGGGTTTACGAAACGGACTTATGACGTTATCCAAGATCTTACGAGGCGACATTGATACTATTTTCGCATTGGCCGAAACATGGCAGGAAGCTACTGCTTCGCTTTTTCTATTACACGACCCTTCGCCCGCGCGATTGACCGAGTACTTTGAAATGGCCACCCAGGAATTCCCTATTGATTCGACCTTGCTAGTCGACGAAGGCTGCGCCGCGTTATTCGCAAACAATATACCCAAAGCACTGGTTTGCGCTGAGGGACTAGATATATGTGTAGCTGCGCATATGGCTGATTTCTGCGATCGACAGCGAATGCTGGATGATTTCTTTGATGTGGAAACGATCGATCGGCCGTCTATTCGGGATTACTTGTTTATTAGACATGCCGAGATGTGTTTTTCGACGGCGGGAATGGTCTTTGTTGGCGTTTCATATCTGAGAGATACGGAGGTTGACGAGAGTATTACATTGATTCGAAATGTGAGTTTGTTGTTGTTGTGGTTGTTTAATGACTGTGTTGGATTACTGAGAAATGATACTGACAATTGTGGGTAGATTGTTACGCAGGTGTATCCGCAAGATGAGAATGTGGTTGAGAATCTATTGACAGTTTGCGACGAAATTGGATTGCAGAATGAAAGAATTGAAATAGTCACGGTACGCTTTGAACATGAACCCGATATAGAGAACCAGAGAGACTGATTTTGAACAGGCCTGGAGTAAGCAGCAGCTTTCAAAGAACGAAATTGGCAGCGCATTGAACTGGCTAAGTAGCGTGCTCAATTACGTCGATATGCGGGCCATCATCTGGTCGCTTTTAGAAACTAGTTTATTGCAAGGCTGTCCACCGCTTCCCGACTCGATTCTCAGCGGATATCTTGCCTCACCCCATCTTTGCCCTGACGTGATTCGAGAATTCATTTCACCTTATGCGATTTATTATACTTACCGAGCGCAACTCGCCGAGGGAAAAGTGCCGGACGCGGCAGCCTATCTAGCGGCATTGATTCAGTTCTCGTATCTGCCTAGTAAATACGTGTTGACGCTGATGGCCGAGTTGTTACCTCTTCTCAGCCACGCGCAGCCGCGAGCTCTTCCGGTTTCGGAAATATCGTCTATAATGACATTATTCTACAGGATGGAGAAAAATCGAGAAGTTATAGAGAGCGTGGAGTTTTTACAAGGCGCGCTTGATGAAGCCAGGAAGATTGTCGATGGAGGAGCGGGCTTGGATGAGTTTGACTGGCGGGCAGCGTTCATTGGAGACGAGCAGGCGCCTGTGTCTGCGAACAGAGTCGCGAGACTTATTAGAGAATGTCTGGTTCGGGAGATCTCAAGAGCGTATCTGGATGAAGAGTGAACAATGTACGGGTTTACAAATATGATATTAGTAGATCACGAGACCCTTGAGAAAGTGTAAATTGTTGGTTGACGCGTGGCCAGAATGGATTTAGAAAGACGAGAACCAGGGCTGCCTGCTTGTCGTCTATACCTATAAACCCAATCTCTGTCTTTTTTTGTATTATATATTTATCACGGACGCAATTAATGGAGTACACGCCAGTTCCACTCAAGTTCAACGAAGTAACCAAACACCTTGACTTCTCCGACTCGGAAAAGACACCCGAACGCGCGGTCGAGATCGACAAGTTAAACAAGCTCTATCGCGATCTAATCAGTCTCAACTCCGATATCCCGCCGCCGCCTAATCAGATTAACGGGCGATTAACAGATCAAGTGAAGAAACTCAAGGAGTCAGGGAACCAGGCGTTCAAGAAATCTAGCTATGCGGACGCGGTGAAGATGTATGGCTTAGCTATCGAGATGGCGTTGAAGAGAGCCGAGTTCGAAGCTTCGGGATATCAGCGCGAGGAATTGAGCGTGTTATATTCGAATCGCGCACAGGCATACATGTCGATGGGTTCATGGGGCGAAGCACTGGTTGATGCCGACGCGGCGATATATTTGAAGCGAGGTTTTCCTAAAGCGCATTATAGAAAGGGAAAATGTTTACAGACTTTAGGCCGGTTGCGCGAGGCTAAGGATGCGTATGAGCTTGGATTGGAGAGCGGGGGAACTGATGGTAGTGTTGCTGAGCTCAAGAATGCGTTGGCGGAAGTCGAAGACTTACTTTGGCAAAGGAAGGAGTAGAGGGCTTTTTTTTTTTTGGTTTGTATGATATTGAGTATGAATAGATTGTTTATTGGAACAAAATATTAAGCACTCATGACATGGAAAAACAAATAATGCATTATACGAACTTTTTGACACCAGCTCATCTCCGAGTCGAAGCTCTTTTTCGTCTCGCGATTTCAGGCAACTTGAACGGAAGCGACAAGACGGCCATTTTATAATTCGCCGCCTCCGCGCTCGACAATCCTAACGCCTCTTTCTGTCCGGCAGTGCACGACTTGATCTTGCATCCCAACGCCTTGAATAGCTCCTGCACTTTCAGCGGACGCATCGAGAGTTCGGATGCGAGCACGGGGATCTCGACCGTATAATCGTCGATACGCAGACAGGTTGCAAGCAAATAACAAATCAATTTATCCTCCTTTTTGGGCGTGACGGTGAATGCGTGCTCGAGATCCTTTCCCACACGGCCGGCTTTCGACTCGCCGAATCGCTCAATCAGACCATCGACTAAGATCTCAGGCGGATGATTGAGTTTAGTGAGTAGCATGCGCTTATTCGACGTCCGTCGGTTCTCGTAAAAACCAACCAGTAACGCGGCGTAGTAGAGAAGCTTCAACTTCGGAAGCTGTTCTTCGTTTGTGATTCTGCCTACTCGGGTATTAATATAACTCGAGTTCTTGACCGGGAAATTCTGAACCCGTTTCTCGACATTGCTTTCTCGCAAGATAGACGCCGGAATCCGTATAGCTTTGTACTCATCCGATCCCAACAGTCCAAGTAGCGGATAAATCTCATCAGCCGTACCCGCGTCTTCTTTGCAAGGCGGAATCGGCCGCTCGTCAGATTGCTGCTTTGCGAGTTCGTCGGCGGTCGGTAGTGACGAAGTAAGTGCTTTGATGTTGTCGACAATCGAATCGGTGTATGATTCCAGTTTCTCGGCGTCGATCTGGTTACGCTCCAGGTCTCCGATTGCCTTTTTAGCTTTCTTGGTTCCAAAGGCTTCGCCTAGTGCGTTACGCTGTATTCGGTTCTATAAAATGCGCGTTAGCGGTGCTGATTCTTTTTTTTTTTCGAGCGGTCTCAGACCGTCCAAGGATACCTACTTGGACATTAATTTGTTTTTTATCGACGATCTGCCTTTTCTTTTGCGCCTTGATTGTTCGCGTAGTGTTAATCACCGGTGCATGCATCAACTCGACCGAACTAGATGCCGGGTCATATATCCCAACATAATACCTACTCACAATCAGTCTTATTTCCAAATCATCATGATATGAAGCCCCGTAATACTTACAAATCCTCATCCGGATCATTAGTGCCGTCAAATTCCATGCGTTCTGTTTCGCCGTGAATCACGTATTTGGTGTCTTTATCTTTATACGCTTCGAATACTGCGTCTTCAGGAACACTGACTCCGGGAAACATTCCTATCATAACCCAATTAACCTCATCTCTGGCAAAAAAAAACAAAATAACCGAAATAGTGGTTAAACAAAAAACAAAAAAACGTACCTAGAAACGGAGTAATACTCTCATTAACTCGAACATCAACACTCTCACCACTCGACACCTTATGTTTCTTCTCTTTCTTGTCTTTCTTCTCCTTCTCGCTCTTTTCTTTCTTGCTCTTATGATGCTTCCGCTTCTTCTCGTTATATTCAACCTCACTCATCCTCAAATATTACTTCATCCAACGATTATAAAGAAAAAAGGGCCTTGTATATTATATATGAGGAATAATATGAAAGAAAATCTTCAGGTTTGGTTGATGATTTCTTTGATGCGGCTCCTCGAATGTCCCAAAATTTTTTGTGCTCAGGGGGGGTTTTTGATTATGTCAGATGCGGTATCATTTTAAGAGATAGATTTAATTCCTGTATGGAGATTATTGTGGAAAGGCAGTGCGTATGTAGCTTATTATGATATATGTAATATACAACATATCTTTTATAATAATAATCGGTAACTGTATACCGTAACTACAGTGATATCTACAATCTACGCACGACATTTTAGGCATGAATCTCCGGACTTTTATTGATATATAAACGAACTGGAAATACAAAACCAGTTTTCTCATATACTCAATCTCAACATTTGAAAACCAAAAGAACCCGACAATATTCCATTCGAAATTTCTCTGAAAGCAAACCATCCAAGAATAATTCCCTTTCGTCAATTCTCCATCCTGGTATCTTGCCAAACCTTCCATAGCGATCTTCAATATTGTGTTGAGTATTTCCCAATCAACGATATCGGCCTTATAGGAAAACACCATTTATGAATGCACACGTATGTGCACTAGTGATTTCCCAGTCGTTCCACATAACTGCACGCACAATTCGGTATCGCAAAATCGTAGTGATACAGACTATCCGTGTTTGCCGCTCCGTTATGAAGAATCAATACGATTCTTTCTCATGATGCCCTGGAGTGACTATGGGGAAAGACAAAGGATCGCGATACGTTTATTTGCTGCAAGAGTGAGTTAGCACGCCGTTTCAAGCCCAATTCTCAGCACTACAAGACATACGATCTGGCTCTGACTTTCCGGCGCTTCCGCTTTAGTCTTCTAACTCTCTTCTTTCTCTGTTGCAGATTTGTTAGCGTCTCGTTCGCATGGTGACACCCGCGCTCATGCGCATATCAATGTAATCGTACCCATTTAGCACGCATCCTAGGGAAGAAATATTAGCACGACAGTCACTCAATTGCACAAATGCGATACACCGCAATAAGAAATACACACCTGCTTGATTTCTTCTAAAAGAATAAGGTCAAAAAGAATACGAGTTGCTGGTGGGAAAGAGAAAAGAGGAAAGGGAAGAGAGCGTGCGAGAGTTGGATGTTATAGCGCGTTGCTTGGGCCAAACCGTGTAGGGTTTACCTTGGTAGAGTTGTTATGTAACCAAGATAACAGGATACAGATAGCTTACTGCCTATATGGTATAATGGGCCAAGTAATACTTGCTACGTTACCGCTTCTCCGCCATTCGGCCCAAACGCGTGACTGCTTTTCTCGCCCGCGCCCTAACTGGTTGGCTGACGTCACGCTGACACGCGTCTAAGGGGCAGGTGTGCATTATGTCATAGACCAGCGAACTCCGCAGTAGAAACCATTTAATAATAAACTTACTACACACTGCAGATGCAATTGAATACCATTAAATTCGTAGAGGAAAGCACTAAACTCGAATTATTTACCTAAATCTCTCACAAACTTTTGCTTATCTTCTTTCCACGACTTCAATCCAGATTAAACCAGTCCTATACCTGCGACTTCCTCTCGAATATACCGTCAACATTCTCTTTTAAGTCAATCGCAACTGACAATTCACCTGCTGCTTAAACTCTGGTACACTACCAGCCACGTTTCGCCAGCTTCTCAGTCTCTTTTAGACTTTCGACGGTGCGACCAACCATAGCCGGGCCCAAATCCGTGCTAACTTCCGCAAGTATCTTAGCGTCCTAAACATCACCAGCACATTAGCTCATATCCATAATAGTCAGAGGCGTATATCTGCGTAACGTACGTTGAAGTGGGTGACGGCCTGAACGATAGCGCGCGCGCGCTTCTCCGGATTATGACCGAGGAAAATGCCCGAGCCGACAAAGACGCCGTCGCAGCCTAATTGCATGCACATAGCGGCATCAGCCGGCGTCGCGATTCCACCTCTATCGAACTAGTCAGCTCTACATATTCACTAAAATACAATTGTGAGAAACATACGCGGCAAAATTGACGACACTGAGATGCCCTTTTCTGGCAGTATCCTTAAGTAAGTGGTAAGAAACACCGAGGTCTTTCGCATAAACGTATAGTTCCTCATCAGCCATACCCGCCGCCTGACGGATTTCCTGGTTAATCTGGCGGATATGCTTGACGGCTTCAGTGACGTCTCCCGTTCCCGCTTCGCCCTTTGTACGCACTGGTTTCCATTCTGTTAGGTTTCGCTCACAATATTTAGTGTAAATTATTATACGTACTCATAGCAGCACCTTCACTGATCCGACGCAGTGCTTCGCCGAGATTGCGGGCACCGCAGACGAATGGAACTTTGTAGCCGTGCTTGACAATATGGTGGACCTGATCAGCCGGAGTGAGGACCTCTGTAAATTTCGCTATTAGCCAATAGATAATTTATAAAAGGAGGATTCTGTCCCACGCACCTGACTCGTCGATGTAGTCAACACCAAGGGCTTCGAGGATCTGAGCCTCGACGAAATGGCCAATACGGCATTTAGCCATGACTTTAAAACAGCAATCAGCACCTAAATCACCAAAACTAACCCAACAAAATCTAACCAGGAATAGAAACACTACATTGAAACAATATCAGTATCCGTCCCACCAAGCCCCCACAGAAATTCACTACTCACGCATCAATGATTTCCTTAATCATCTTGGGATCGCTCATTCTGGCAACACCGCCTTCGGCACGGATATCAGCCGGCACACGCTCGAGAGCCATAACGGCGCAAGCACCTGCGCGCTCAGCGATAATCGCTTGCTCGGCATTCACGACGCTGGATGTATTGTTAGTCGATTATGTGGTGTCGACGTGGTTGCCGCCCATATTGACCTACTCCATAATAACACCGCCTAAAGATGAAAATTTCGTTAATTACCGCTGATAATCACATAGTAGAAGACTGATATACCCTTGAGCATCTGGGCAAGACCAGCTTTGAGCGTGAATGACGTATTCGCGGCAACGACACTCGCGTCGACTGGCGGTCGAGGCGTAGCAGATTTCTCAGACATGGTAATTGTATCTACTCGCACGATAACTGTATGGAATGAAGACTATTGCTATTGCAAGGTGTTTAAAAGCAGAATGCGGAGAAAGTAAGAACGAAAAACGCTCGCTTGGACAGCTGATGAGTCAGAGCGCGGCGCAACTTAAAAATCTTTGGCTCTTTCAAGTCTGGCTTCTGTTGTAAAAGAGCATATAAATGACATTATTGACTGGGAATAATGGTAATCTGGTTGCATTATCGGCAAGTTCTGCATTTGAATATGATTTGCTTCCCGTTGTAACAGCTACGAGACCAGATGAGACGACTCGTAAACATCTCCCACGTCATACGCTTCATTACCTAAACTCCTTCAATAATTCACCAAATAGCACCATCGTTCAGCAGCCAGCATCTTGTCTGCTAGCTACAATATCCCCTTTTGTATTTCACGGGATCGCTTATATCATTGTGGCCGGAGGCAGCGCGACGGCCCGTCGCTGGCGCGGCAAGACAGCGTCTAGTGGTAGCATACAGATGTCAGTGGCTTGGTGGCTTGCTTTAGCACAAAACGGCAATCTTTATCTACTTGACTCGCCGGGTTCGTACTTTAGATAAACTCGATAGAATACCATTCACTGCCTTTAGTGTGAACAAGCTAAACTGTACAATGGGCCAAAGACTTATCGAAGGGCAAGAAAGACCAGGCGTTCATCCAAGCGCAATGAGTTTACCAACCATCCTCAACAACACTCGCGCCGGAATCTTGATGAAACCCTTGATGATTTTCTCTGGCAAGTCAATGAGCCACCACGCCAATAGTCTCCAGACCCACCATGTACCGGCTGGATATCTCTGCACGGGGCTGTGCTCATTGCTCCTATCCTGCGTCCGCGGCGACATATCGTACATTTTGAGCTTCTCTGCCGTCAACTGCGCCACATCGTCCGCCGTATTTCCCGTACTGAACCTTCTAACCTCTCTCTCCAATTCTCCAACTCGTGACCCGACTTCCTGCGCCTGGAACACTTGCTTCCGTTCATATTGCCGCATAGCTCTCACTAACGCATCGACATCGGTGCGCAGTCCTTGCTCAGCCATCTCTTGAACGCTGATGACCAGCTCGCGCATACGAGTTAGCTCGTCTTGTAAATCAGCAACATCTTGTCGCAGCCGAGTTACCAGCGGCACACTCTCCATACCCAATGCCGAATCAGCTGTTCGCCGCTTAATGTACTCCGACACACAACTTCCAGAGCGCGCAAACGCAGATAATACAAACAGCGTGATATTTGAATTCGAAACGAGACCGCCGGCAGCCGAATTCGAAGACAACAATGAGCTACGTAAATAATGTAGCAGCAACCCTCCGGCAAACGGGCTAACGAATAGCACGACCAGCGTGACTAACTCCCAAAGATGCACTTTCGACGCTGCGAGTTTTTGCTCTCGAATCGCCTTTTCCTGCGTTCTTTGCGCGAAAAGCATCGATTCGGCTGAAATAGCATGTGCGCGTGCGTCTTGGTATACTGCATATGGCGTTTTAACCAGGAACTGTAGATACAACGCCATGAGCAGTAACAGTAATAGATCTGTTACCGCACGCGAGCCATTAGCAAAGAAAATCCCTACAAAAGCCGGACATAGCGCGAATAACAGCGGGATATACGTCCAAGCCGAGTCATCATCTTCCGTTCCAGCATGCTCTAGTGCGCTTCGCGAAGACGTACTGACAAAGGACGCACTGCGATGGTGCGCAAACGACGGAACTGGCGGTACTGATTGCGATTTCGTGCTCGTGCCCGACGACACAGAAGATCGCTTTCTGCGCTGTTTCTCCCTGCTTCGTCCTTCGAGTGGACTCGATAGTGTATGATGAGTGCGCGCAGCTAGTCTGTCGAGTAACAACGCGTCGTGGTCGGTCGCGTGCATTTCTTCAGCGTCGACCACCGTGCCAGGCGAAATTCGGCCTGCGATTTCTTCTGGAAGTTTGGCGTCAGTCTGGTCGTCGATGACGGCAGATTCATTGCTCCCCGTACGCAATACATCTGTTTCGCTAATCGTAATTGGAGTGCCGCCTCCTGCGCCCAAGAAGTTTCGCGTAGCATTCGCCCCGGATCTATAAGCGAACTTGTCCGCATTCGCGCCCAGCACGGCCTCGGACTCAGTTCCCCGCGACCGCTGCCGCAAATGCTGCGAGCGATCTGACGGGACAGCCGGAGGATTTGCAATGGACTCTGGGAAAAAGCTTGGTTGGAGAACCGACGCGGCCATGTCGTGAAATCCAACGCGCGAGATAGTAGTGGGTGATCGGTATACTGAATCAAGCCGGGTCCAAACGCACGCAGTTTTGCTCTCTGCTAGCTCTCTGGGTGGTGCACAGCACTGGATAACAAAACAACTACGTGGCAATAGGCAACAATGAGGACGCGGCCTCACAACAAACAAACGAAGGGAGTGCCGCCGATCCTGCCGCGGATTCTTTTCTGGACTGCGGGGCCAAAGTTTGTTTTCCCCACAGAGTCACGCGCTCGGCGGTCGGCGGACGCGTCGCATCGCATCGCGTGCACCGCGAAAAGGCAATATCGCGGATTAATAACAGTCTATTACGGCATACAGTCAGCTCGAGCCGGCGTATCTAACAAACGTAAGACCGCCAGACTGAGAGCGACAGAGGACGTGATTAATGACTGTGCATTTAAGACACCCAACCAAAACGAATAACAAACAAAACCATTTCAATCCAAGTACTCTGAACAAAAAACAAAACAACCAAAGCCCAGAGCTGTGCATAATTATAGTCTGTCTTTGTCTTGCCTCAACACCCACCCATTGCTCCTTGCTAATATATAATAAAAGTACACTTGAGAACGACGCTGAAAAAGCTGCTGCTCACCTACAAATACATCTTCTCGACAACGATCTCGTCAAGCAAGTCCAATATCCAAGTCTACCATAGTCTGCTCGTACGATCCGGCTCCTCCTCCTAATGCAATGCCGTCGTCGCCGCCGTCGTCGTATCCATATCCTGACGCATACTGCGCCTGCAAATCAGTTGCTATCAGCGGCATATCATGCACCACGAGAGTCTGCTGCTGCTGGGCACGATCTCTATCGTCGGCTGCGTTGTTTGTATATTCATGATACGAGGGGCTAAGAGACTGCGATACTTGGGACCGTGGCAAAACCTCCTGCAACGACCGCATCCGCTCTCGCCTACCGTGCTGCTCAATTACGCCCATTTGCTGCTGAAGCTGTTGCTGCTGCTGAAGATGCAAATGCAAATGCAGCGGCTGTGGCGCAGGGGGATGCGCAGCAAATGCATACAAAGGCACGTTCTCTGGCATTAGCATGCTGTGCCCATTGGCAGCCTGCATAGCAATCGAGTCCTGGATCGAGCCCGTGGTGTACCTTCGTGCATTAGAGTTAAAGTACGGCGGCGTCGAGCTGGCACTAGTAACCGTACTTTGCGAATTGTTGTAGAGAATCTGATGGCCATCATCAAGCGCGCGGTCTCGTGGCGTGAAGCCATCGAGAGCATCGACTGTTGTGGTCGCGGGCGACTGCTCGGGAGCGCTAGTCATTATCGGGTGGTCGTACGAAAGATAGTGCGGTGGTCCTTCGAGAATCGTATTGGTCTGCATATTATGCTGCATGACGACGGGAACATACTGATGCTGCATATGCACCTGCGGGTCTGCGGCAGAAGAGAATACTGCCCGCTCTTGCGAAGTCGTCTCTTCTAGCCGTAGCCTCCGACTTGGTGGTTCCTCGCTCTTTATAGCCACGTCGCATTCCAGCTCTCGTTTTATTGCATTTCCCGGCGACATCTTCGGCATGCGGTTTGCAATCGTGTTTAGCGACCGGCTGGACGCCTCGACTGCTGCCGCAGCAGCAGCCTGTACAGTCTTTGACGGCTTTTCCAGCGCGATAGTCCAGATTATGAGAGCCTCGCCTGACGGGCACGGATTGCGCTGATGTTGCTCTTCCATTTCGGCAACATAGTATATCTCTTCCAGTAGTTCCATCTTGTTTTTAGGTATATTGAGCGCCAGTTCGGTTGTAGCTGAGCGCAGTTGACTGAGATCGACCCTTCGCGACCGAAGCATTGATATCAGCAGCAATATCCGCTCGGGCTTCATCAAGTGATCAGGCTCGCGATGCCGAGCATTATCAGGCCACCAATCCGGTTTATACTCCTCGCCCTTGTTGTAAGGATGGTTACTCTGCTTCTTTGGCTCGATCACTCTGATCCACGCCTTGGCAACAATCTTGCAGGCCAGCTGCTGCAGTTCTCGAAACTTTGCCTCAAGGAATTGCGTCACGGCGTCAGAGTCCGAGATAGCAAGCGGGTAATATCCCGGCGCGTCGGGCTTGTTTGAGAGTATTGGCGCTGGAATCTCGTCTGTCGAGCGGATATACACGGGCCGCGGCCGCGTCCGCTGCGCGTGCGAGAGGAATTCCTCCTCGCTAAGAGTGGTGGTGGCCGTGCTGTTCGGCAGGCGCGGAGTGGCGATAGAGGACGGGGTGGATTGCGCCGGCGAGCGGCCGGCGGATGTGCTAGTTGCCGAGACCGGGTTGGGCGAGCGCACTCGGGTGGGCGAGAGCGACGTCGAGAGGGCTGGCCGGTCCGGCAACGATACAGACTCAATCGGTTGATCCCAGTCCTGCTTGTTGTTTGCCGTGTCTGCCACTTGCGCAGACGGCGCAGCCGAGACGGCAGGCGACGAGCGCACGACATTGAGCAGCAAATCCGAGCACTGTTTTGGCACCAGCTGGTCGATGTGGGATTCGAGGGCCTTCGAGCTAACGATCTGTAGCTGGCCGGCTTTTGCCGAGTCGTCGACGACCCCGTGGGCGGTGCGCGACACGGCGACCAGGACGTAGTCGAGCTCGGCGGAGCGGTCGAGGGCGCCGAGGTTCGCGAGGACCTAGACGGACGAACAGATTAGCACCGAGGCTTGTCGCGCTGAGCAGCAGACGAAGCGCCGCGCGCCGACAACGTACTCTGGCGAACTGCTCGCGGGGCAGCTCTGCGGGATCCGGAGGCATTCCCTGGACGAAGTGGAGGCTGAGCTGTGCGCGCGCCCGGGGAGAAAGATGGCCGGTGTCTGGGAAAGAGAGCTGTGCGTCGACGGCGACGATGGCACTTGCCGGACCCGCTTAACCGTTGAGCGAGAGCTTATTAGGTAACATTCGCCGTGCGCCTGAGTCAGCGGCACGCAGCGGCTTACGTGAGAATCTTGTTTGTGCTCCTGCGGCGCACGGCGCACGGCGCTCGTTTTCGCGTTCGCGGGCGTCGCGGGCGGCTGCGTTGGGGCCACTGGCGCACAAACAGGCAGTTGCCGCCAGCGCTACCAGTCTTTGCGCGCTCGCTTATCGTGGGCCCTGAGCTGCTGCCGCCCGCAGGCGCAAGTCTGGTACGGGAGAAAACACAATGCATTCATTCGTCGCTCGTTCAGTCATTAGCCCTCTCTCTATCGCGCGCCGCCCCTCGGCCTCTGCTCGCCTACAGCGTCTCGTTGTTCAGATACGAAAACCCCCGGAACTGCTCCTGGTCCGCCTTAGTCAGCACCGTCGTCACCGGCGTCAGCACCGGCACCTCCGCCGTGAACTCCTGGTCAAAGTTGCGCGTGTCGGTCGGGCTCTCGATCTTGGGAATGTACGGCGGCGGCACGCGCTTGTTGTAGATATCGTCCCAGTTGATGTTGGCAAAGTACGGGTGCGCCATCACGTCGTGCGCGTCGTTGGGGCCCGAGCCTAGTCGCTTGTTTGGATCCCTCGTCAACAGCTCCTGTAGAATAGACACGCTGTGCCGCGCCATGTTGATCGGATACAGCGGCTCGTCGCTCAGGATCGCGCCAAAGATCTCTTGCTCGTCGTCTCCGCGAAACGGACTCTGGCCAAGAATCATCTGGTAGATCAGCACTCCAAACGCCCACCAGTCAACCGCTCGCCCATACCGGTGCCCTTCAATGATCTCCGGTGCCATCAGTTCCGGGGTCCCGCAAAACGTGCTCGTGGTGTTACCATACTCCATATTCTCCTTACACAGCCCATAGTCTGCAATCTTAACATGGCCATCCAGCGTCAGTAAAATGTTGTCGAGCTTCAAATCACGGTAGATGACTCCGCATTGGTGGAAGTACATTAATCCCAGACACACTTCGGCCGCGTAAAACTGAGCTCGCGCAGCACTGAACTGCTCCTTCTGAATATGCCACATCAGATCTCCGCCGCTAATGTAATCCATCACAAAATACACCCGCGTCTCGGTTTGGAAACACGAGTGCAAATTAAGCAGAAATGGGTGTCGTTCACGATTGGCAATCAAAAACACCCGTTTTTCCGACCGCGTGCTCTCAACCCCATCAGTCTCCAGGATGTACTCTTTCTTCAACACCTTAATCGCATACAAACTCTTACTCATCTTTGCCTCTGCGAGCATGACTTTACCAAAATTACCTTTACCCAACACTGCCAGAAAATTAAAATCATCCAATCCAATCTTACGTCTAGGAGCAGTTTGCTGTGCCTGTCGCTGTTGAACTTGCTGCTGTTGCTGCGCTGGCGGCGTTTGTCGCGCGGGAAGAATCTGCTGTGCCTGCGCGGCCGCCTGTTGCTCGAACGGAGACCTAGGTTGTCCTTTCTGTATATTCGCCGGAACAGGTACACGCTTCACTATACTTCCCGCCGCACTACCGACCGGCTGTCGTGGCGCTTGCTGTCGCAGTTTCTGCTGCTGCTGTTGGCGCATAGCTGCTTCTTGCTCGGCTGTGTATCCGGTGCGAGTTGGCGATCCGTCACCTACTCGTGAATCATTGTAACTCTGCTTTGTCTGCTGAGCCGCAGGTTGCTGTGCTCTGGGAGGCGCCCACTCTTGCGACTGCTGCGCCTGCTGGTGTGACTGCTGCCCTCTACCTGTAGCCGATGTCGTCGATGTCATGTCAACAGACGATGTTCGCGGCGCATATGGCGATTTAACCGGTGCCGTGCCAGAAATGAACTTGGTCCGCTGTTCAGTAGCAGGCGGCGTCGAACTAGTCGATGATCGTAAAGACGCCGTCAACGCAGCGGATGGCGGCGGCGTAGGTAGTTGCTTTTGCGGCTTCGCAGTCTGCTGATCCTTCATGGCCTGCAGAATCTTATTCGCAGTCTCCATCGTCATTCCGCAAAAGTCAGGAACAAGATGCACACAGTCTGAATGACAAGTTAGTCCGCACTCCTTACACTTTCTGGCCGTGCGCTTTCCTAGTGGTAAGATATAACCGCAATGGCAACACCAGTTTGCGCCCATATTTGTCATTGGCTCGAAGCGATGCGGAATACGGTGATTGATCTTCTCTTCTTCTGGATCGGTATCCGAGCTCGACTTTGAAATACATTTGGTGACAACTTTAGCATAGCACTTTTTGTGACAAGTATACTTGCAATCCTCGCATTGGTATCCAGAAGAGTACTTGAGAAACTCGCCGCAAAACGCGCACCGCATAACGTTATAGAACTGCTGCTGGACAAACTTGTGGCCGTACATCTCGTGCACTTCTTCTTTGCGCTGCCGAATAGCTCCCTGTCTGCCCAATCCGCCTCTGCCCAACTGGTGCTCCATCGTGCGCTTCTTCTGATTATGACGAGTGAAGGACACGCGGATACGGATACGACCGGTAGGTTCAAGCACAAACCATTCGTCAATGTATAATTCTTGCTCATTAACCGGTACAGCAGAAGTCTGCATCGCTCCCGCATGGGCCCCGGCCAACGAGTTTGTGCCTGAAGTTTGCAACTGACGCATAGCAGTCGTTGCCGGTGCCGCGACATCTCTCGTCTGATCGGCCGCAACCCATCCACTAGCCGCGAGTTCCGCCTCTGTTTTCTTTCGCCGCAGTTCCTCGGCAATATCAGACAATCGCATCCACATCATTCCAACCGGAACATTATGATCGCCAGATTTATCGTACACAGTAATCTCAACCTCGTTGGCTTTGTCGACCTCTAAATCAAAAGTCTCGTTCCATCTATCAGTCCGAGACGGACGCGTGCGTACTTTGATTGGGTCCTCGACTTTGATTAAGACTGAGGTCTCTGGTGCGCGTCCACGGCTTGTCGCCGCGTGATCAACGTTTTCAACAGCCAGGATCGTGATGCGCAGACGGCCGGAAAGTGGGCGTCTAAAATTAGGCGAATTAAGACTCGTGTTGTCTATTGCACGCTTGTTAGCCTCCACATAAGCTGAACTAAAGATTATAAGCAACGCACCTTCGGCATCATCGTCGTCCAAGACAATATGCATATCCTGATATCTCTTCAGTGCTTTGTTCAACAGCTGAATCTTCTCATGAGATTCAAGTCGTTGACTTTCCGCCTGGCGCTGATTTTCGGCGTGCAGTTTATTGCGACGGTCGCCGTCCAATTGATACAATCTGACTAGCTTCTCTGTGCCCTCGCTGTACTGACTTTCAACAGACAATTTAAATTCAAGCTGCTGAAGCATAAGCTGGATTCGCGGGCCGAGATAAGGTGAGTCATATTTGATTAGATCTGTATATCAAAGCAAACGCCAGTTAGTAGACCTGAGCAAAACACGGATGCGAATGAACAAGGGGCTGAGCGTACCGAGTTCCGTATAATTAGGTCTCTGTTTTGAATTTCGCTGGCTCTGCAGCTCTTTCAAGGTCTTTTCCAGGTACTCGATGTTTTTTCTTGACTCGCGGATGTTGGAATCGCAGCGACTCTTGACATCGGCGTTGGAAGTGTTATTACGCATCGCGGTCGCGCCGGTGATGAGCGACCGCTCACGCTCGATCTTGCGATAGATATCCTCAATCACGGCCGACGCGCCAGATGACGCTTGGCGCTTGCCCGCCATTGTATATCTATGCGGCGACGCGGTGTTCCAAGTGTAGGAGGATGGGGATGGAGAAGTGGTGAGAAATTAAAAACGCGGCTGGATTGCGCTGGATTTGTTTTGCTTGCAAAGGGCGATCTGGCGGAAACTGAGGTTCGGGATGGCGCAGGGAACCGCCGGTTCGGGTTCGGTTCGGGTTCCATCCTGGTTCGTGCTGGCGTGCGCCCCGTTCGGCATCTATTGCTTTTCAACTTGGGCTGGGTTGCTATTTTTGATTTTTCACTAAATTGTAGCTGGGAAGGTGTAGACCAGAAAGCGGACTGGCTGGAGAGACTGGCTGCAAAAGTGCAGAGCGGATGTCTGTCAGCCAGTGCTTGCGTCATGAGCAAGTTTCTTCTAGTCGTAATTGTCGCTCACCGGATGTCAACGCGTACTTTAATTCTGCAAATGGAAGCAGAAGCACCTGACCGTGTTCTATGGACCGCAGGAAAGGCGTAGTTCTCCAAACTTGCAGGTAGAGCCGTGTTTGTGAATCAATCACATATTCAAGCTAAGTCCACTACCTTTTGGCTCTATGAACATTCGTAATTCATTAATTGCCAAACAGCAGACAACTTCCAAAAAGACAGTGCTCCGCCCAAATACCAATACCTAGTTACAAAAGAAATTCCGCGTCATATCTGCCCATGCAGGTAGCCTTCTCTTAATTCCTCCAAGTCTCGTCCTTCCCGGCTAGTTAAGATCTCGTAAACCTCTGCCGGAGGTTCGAATCCAAGTTTTTCAGCCCGATGCCATCGTTCTAGGCGCGTCATGCCGTACGCCGGGCCGTATGCTGCTGTCAGATCGAATCGTTTGAGGATCTTCACCACTGTCGATACGTCTTGTTGATGAACTGTATTGAATTGTCAGTACTTCCAACCGTAAATCATCAATAACGTAACGCACTTGGTTCTGCTATTTCGTTCTCCAGTAACTTATTCAAAAATCCACGGTAGCCAGGATCATCGTAATTCAATTCCTCAGCCGGCTCCTCAGCTTCATCCTCCACTTTCTCCTCAACCTCAGCCACATCTTCTTTCTCTGTCTGCTTCGGGAGCAAGTCCACATGCTCAAACGGTGACTCTGACGCTACAGACGTCTGATCCTTAACAACTTCTTTACCACCAGATATCTCCTTCTGCGCCGGCGATCCAACTGAAGGCGACTTCTTCGTTTGCCGGAAACTATCCGTCAACCGCACCTGCTTCGGAGCACCTAGACTCGTCTTCCGTGTAGCTGCAGCCTTTTTCTTCGGCGGCATCTCTTATAATTGCGTAAATGTACCTCAAGCCCAAGTGCAAAACATGGACAAACTTGACAGAGCGTTGAGACGTGATTATTTGCGCTAACCCAATGGAGTATACTAATAATAATCGGAATCGTGTAAGTATTTAGGGGTTTAGTGTTGCGGTGGGCACATTATCAAACAGCAGTACGTCATGACTGTTAATCGTAGCCAGCCGTATAAAGGTACGCATGTAAGAATACGAATATATTAAACACCGATTATTATAAAGTAAATACAGCCAATGATGGCACGCAGCTTGGCTTGAATTCTGCGACGGGACAGGATTCCGTCGTCGCCAAACCACGTGAAAATCGTTCTTTGTCGGGGACAATCCTGATTCCAAAGTTTCATAGATCCGACGCTCAACCTTTGCTTGTCAAGGGCCTCTTTGTGTACGCATATCTTACACAAAAGGTACTTCTTACTCATTAGCGAGTATTCTTAAATAACCAAAGTACTACTGTCGACACTAATTTCGGCGTCGATCAATTTTGAACACTATAATACCGGGTGAACACGTATTCGAATACCAAAAGAACACGCAAAGATGTTAGGACTCAAGGCGAAATTAGCTATAAGTATAATATCTATTTATACAACTTACAACGGTCTCTTAATTGGTGCACGTCTATTCGAAATCCGACAACGTCGAATCCGAGCGGAGAAGGCTACAGAAAGCGGGGATCTTGAAGCGTGCGTCTCACTCCACTTATCCACAGTTTGAAATAAAGAGGATTAACATTTGGAAATTTATAGTCTTGAGCAACATGCTGCTCCAGAGAAACAGTTTGGGGTGCTGATCATCGCCGGACGCTTTGCGAATCCGTTCCGAGAATACCGCGAGCAAGGCGTGTTTGATTTCTTCTTCTGGCGGTTCGTCGAGCTGATAAATTATCGACCATGGTATCCGCGCGCAGGAGTACCGCGAAGCATTGCCGAGCGCGAGGCAATGCTACCGACATTCACGCCCGATTACGAAGTCCTCTTCGAACAGCCCGTTCTGCCACCACAGCCCGCTAGTATCGCAAGCGAAGATTCGGACGGCGCTAACGCGTGTGCTAGTGGCGACGGCGAAAATACAAGTCTGGCTACGTCGGCAATATATTACTCGTCGGATACTGGCTCTTCGACCAATATCGCACTAGATAGCCCGCTCACCGAGTCCTGGACTGCCGTCTCAGGTCGGCGGGCCAGACACGAGGAGGATAACAACAGCAGCAGTTCGGACGATCATTTGCCGGCCCCGTCCTCTCAACGACAACCGAGTCTGCACTCGCTGACAGCCGAAGTTCCGCCTTGCGCTGAGCGTCTGACGGTTACCTGGATCGGACAGTCTTGCATGTACGTGCAATGCAACGGCATCAATTTCCTCACGGACCCCGTGTTCGGCAACCATTTGATCTCAGCCTACATCGGTCCCAAACGCATCATACCGACCCCGTGCTCTCTGAGTAGTCTTCCTCCGGCGGATTTTGTGCTAGTGTCACATAACCATCCTGATCATTTCGAAGACGACACAATTCGAGAGATTGGAAACTCTGCATTGTGGATCGTAGGACTTGGTGTTCGACCGTTCCTGGCGCGACGTGGGATTTTCAGAGTCGTTGAGATGCAGTGGTGGGATAGGATTTCGTTACCGTCGATTTCTGGCAAAGAGACCGAGGGATGGGAAATTGCTTGTACGCCGGCAATGGTAAGTTTTCTCTCATTTTTCTAATGGTGATGCATACTAATGTTTCAATAGCACTGGTCCGGTCGCCATCTGTTCGACGCCAACGCCTCGCTATGGTGCTCGTTCATGATCCTTCACCATTCCAAGCCTGTGGTCTTTCACTGCGGTGACACCGGCTACTCACCCGACATCTTTAACTCGATCCAAAAAGTTTACGGCTCAGGCTGCGAACTCGCGCTCGTTCCTATCGGCGCCTACGAGCCTCGTTTTCATTTACGGCCGTTACATTGTAACCCGGAAGAAGCGGTTCAGATTATGACTGATATCGGCGCGCGCCGGCTAATAGGCGTACATTGGGGAACCTTCATCTTAAGCGACGAACACTTTCTAGAACCCAAACAGCGCATCCATGAAGCCGGTGCCAAAAAGGGACTCGGCAATGCTGTCTGGGGCGCTGAGTTTGGCCGCACGGTGGTGGTGCCTTATCGAGGTATCCCTGAAGACGAAACTTTGCGAACCGAGCGATTCGTGAAAGAGAGAGAGGAAGATGAGAGTGGAAGTGAGAGCGTGTACGATTTTGCTAGAGCTAGAGTTTTGAGCGTGGGTCCTATGCGGGCAGTCGAGGGTCGCGACACAGTTATTTGGTGAGGGTGAATTAGAGAGCTGTTTCTTATTTTGAGGAGTTTGTTGCCTTTTTTTTTCTGTTTTAGTGCAGTAATTCCTTAAATTCTCAAATCAAATATAATATATAAAAACACAAAGAAAACAAGTATAATAAAATACAAAAATCTAAACATCGCGATGAATATCCAAACAAAAACCCTCCATTACCCAAAAAGCATATCCCAAAACAAATATCAAAATACTATTTACAGCCAAAAAAAAAGAAATAACAGCCAACAGCTACAAATAAATATTCCGATCCAAATCCTCATCAATAGTAACTGCTCCACCTTTATCTACCCATTTACGCCACATGATCCAATATACTCGTTCTAAATCTCTAGTCCAGCGCGGCGTATCGAAAATCGGTGCTTTCTCCCTATTAAAAAACAATCGTTTCCGCAAATTTCGTAATTCAAATGCATCCGTACACAGCGAGACAGCCGCATCTTCGTATTCTTTCTCGGAATTGGCAATCAGCTTGTTCGCATCTTGCTCGATCGCGACCGCTGAGGTTATCACTGACGCCGCAATCCGACTGCACATCTTATGTTTGTTTCGCGGGAATGTCAGGATTGGTGTTCCCGCCCAGATGACATCGGTCGCGGTCGTATGCGCGTTGCATTCCGGCGTGTCGAGTACGAGATCAGGTACCCGGCTCCTCATCAAATGAGTTTCTTTATCCGCCACATCAGTGAATAATAACCGGCTAGCGACTTCAGGACCAGCCCACCGATTAGCAAATGCGTGCAGATAAGCAGTGCCTAATTCAGGAAACTTGAGAAGCCACAAGACGGCTTTCGGCAACCGCGCCAGGATACGTAACCAAATCAGAAAAGAGCCAGGATCAATTTTATAAAGTTGATTGAAATTCGCAAGGATTATTGTGTCCTCCGACAGGTTTGCGAAAAGCTCTCGCCGCATCTTACTCCGAATAGCAAGCTCAGCCTGCCATCGCGCCTCGGGATCTGATATCGCGAGATCGGATACCGGCGACGCGTCCGGTGCAGATTGCCGATGATCACAGCAGAAAAAAGAATGCTTGCAAAACACGACGTCTTCGAAATATACCCAATCATCCGGATTTTCAACTTGATGATGCCGCAAGATCCGTCCTCGAGTTTTCCCAGCATCAAGTTTCCGCACCGTACATTCCGGCACAGCCACTCTATCGGCTAAAATGTAATCAGACCATTCTGCCCCCAAACTGCCCGCGAACCCCATGAAGGAGATATTCAACGGCGCAGGCCGACAAGCAAAGATCTCGTTTCGCGCACCGCGCGTGAATCCATTAAGATTAACAAGCACGTGTATTCCGTCCGCGACGATACGCTCCACTATAGCCTGTGTACTCCAGCTTGACACGTCAATGAATTTATGCGCCTCGCGCTCGATTTTCTGGCGGTAGACAGAGTTATCGGACGCGGTTAGCGCATAGCATATACCATACACGGGGAATTCCGCCGTGCTCTGGCGATGCAATCCAAACACGCTCTGCATGAGATGCGACAGCGGATGGTTATTGAAATCTGAAGAGAGGTAGCCGACCTTGAGATGTTTGGCAGGCGGAGGCGGAGGCGGGTAAACTTCGGCGGGTAACCAGGCATACCGATTTGCCGAGACAGAGACGCGTAGCGCGGTCCGTCGACATACTTCGCGCACTTGCACAGCATCAAATGGAATGGTAAATGTATGGAATGGTAATACTGTCGGCGCAGGAGGTAGCGACAGCGAAGTAGGCAGTATAGGACGATGGTATCTTGACGGCGCAGAAACTTTGTCGACTTGAATATCTCGATAAGCTCGCCATCGCGCCTGCCGTCCCGCAGCTTCAAGCAGCTCCACAATCTTCGCACCTTCATCTTGGCCGCTCACTTTAATCCTCTCAAGCTCTTCAAGCCAAGGCCTCATTCGCGCGTCTCCCACAGAAACATATCCACATGCCAAGGCTATTTCTTTTGCCAGAAACGCATACTCACTGGTAGCAACTCCAGTTCCCCACACTAGAAGATTACGCAACTGTCCATCGACAATCTCGAGAATCCGCGAAATCCATCCCGAACATTTGGTAGTCACAATCGAGCTCTCGGCGTCGACACCACAGGCTTCAATGCCGGCACATCCGCGTCCAACCCAATCGCACACCGAGCTTAACGCGTTAGCCAGACCGCAGGCAGCTTCGTCGAATTGGGGATTAGCAGCTACTGCTCGCCGATAATATTTAATCGCGTCGCCTATCCGCCCTTGGTCTTTGACGGCATTAGCTAGATTTGCAAGCGCAATGTCGAAATTCGCATCACATGCTACAGCACGTTCGTACATGCCCACTGCGTCAGCGAGTCTTCCTTGGTCTTTCAGCAGCGAGCCAAGATTCGTATATAAATGAGGATGCCGCGAATCGAGCGACAGGCCGTAACGATAATACTCTAGCGCTAGCATATGCTCATACGGCACCGGTAAAGCCGGCGCGAGACTCGCCAGCAAAATCCCGATATTGTTAGCCGTACTAGGCGACGCATGCAGCGCCAGCGAGAGATAATACATTGGCAGAACATCATACGGCGTCGGCATGCGACCCATTATCCTCACCAACGTCGACGTCGTGGCCGTCTTCGCCGACTTTGAATTTGTCGCGCCAACGTTCTCGGCCTCGTCGAGCTCGTTGCTTTTTGAATTCGCCGCACCACCGGAGCCGCTGCTGCCGGCCGCAATCGCATCCTGCAATATCTTCGCAAGAGTAAGTAACGTGTTTGCAGTAGTTTGCGCAATAGCCTGGCGATGCTGAGAATTCTCGACCGCGCAAAGGCCCGGCAATTCGCCGCCAAACACATCGTTCAGACAGGCTTGAGCCTCCTGCGGCGTAAGCAGCAGCCGCGCGCCGTACCGTACTTGAAGAGCCAGCCTGATGCGATCGACAAGCTGCTGAAGCGATTGCTCGCCGGAATCTTCGATCAAAGGATATCCTGATGCAGCGTGGGCGAGGACTCTCGAAAACGCCTGAGCGGCAGCCAGGTGATCTTCAAGCGCGTACAGAAGTGTGCCTTTGGCGTGTATGATGGCAAGGTATCGAGCAAAATCTGCGCCGGGAGCAGAAGACGGAGCCGCGTTTTTCTCGACGTAATGCAGAACGTTCGCGGCATCGGCATAGCGCTGCTGGGCGCAGAGAAGGGAAAATAAATGGTCGGCAGCGTCCCAATATGCAGGTCGAAGATGAACCGCGCGCGTCCACCATGCTTCGGCATCGGCGTCGCGTCGCTGAGCACGGAAAGCTGCAGCAAGATTCGACATTGCTTCGACATATCTGAATATACACAATTAGTACAAAAAAAGATAAAACGCACTGCAAGAATACGGAGACTTACCCACGATCGACTCGCAAAATGCGCACGTTCCATTCGATAGCACGGTTCATATCCCCGAGCGACTACACAGCAGCAAAGTCAGTCAACAGAGGAACAACACAAACACAAACAGAGTACACACATAAGCGATACATCCGCCGAGCAACCACGCCTCAAGCACAGCAGCAGTAGAAGCAGCAACATCCGGCGCATACCGCACCTGCCGTCCCTCTCTGATAACAGGCTTAACCTGACCGGCGTCGACCAACCTCGTAGTGTGCTCGTCGAGCAAGCCCAACACCCGCCAAAGGTCATCGCGTGTAGTCGTGTGCGGATGATCTGCATACGCGGCATGCGCAGCGGCAAGTAACGACCGCAAAGAAGTCTGCTGCTCGAGCTGCCTGTCGGCATCCGGCGCCGGCGAGCGGCAGGTCTCAGAAGCGTATGCCATCAGCTAGCGGGCGCCGCACCAAAAGAAAAAAAAGAAAAGAAGAAAAGAGAAAAAAAAGAAGAAATGCACGACGGCTAACGACGGCGAATCCAGCGAGAGAAGATCAACAAAGGAGAAAAAGGTCTGAATGCGAAAAGTGAACCGAATTCCAGCTTTGGCCGGCTCTCATCGCAAATCACACCCTAACCCAAGCTGTACCTGCGTCATCGCGAAGAGGAAACGAGGAAGCGAGTCTTTGCCGGAGACTGCGTTGGCGCGCAGTTTCCGGCTTTTATTCGTAAAATTACAGACGGAATGCATAGACGATATGTGATAGCTGTCAGATGTAGCGATTTCTCTTGCAAGGATCGAATCAGCAACTGCGTCCAAGCAGATTCTCCTCGTCATGCCTTTACGTCATAGCTGCGCCGCAGCACGTGATGTAATTAATTTGGCCCGGAAGGAGGTCTGGAATCAAATGGGGCATGGCCATTTTATTTCAGGGTAGGAATACGTTTAAACAGAGGGGCAGAATTGCTGTATCAAACAGGTGATATGTAGTGGTGAGGTTGTGACCCTCGGAAATGCGAGGAAATCGACGCAAGCCATACGGCGCGTAGTTTGCACTCCTGAAACCTGTCAGTTTCATCAGAGAAAAGCGTCATTCGAGCAGATTATGCCATAAATGATATAGAATTTCCAAGCCGTATAAGTAGACGTTCCTGTCCGTAATTTGCAGCTCTTCGAATCAGTCGAACTGCTGAGAAGCGACGAGTCTGGGGTTGGTTTACTACGCGCCTGTGCTTTAGACATGAGACGTCTTAGTTTCTGTCGAAATTTGCACGAAAACCAGGAATACCTTTGTTGCGGATTCCTTGTTTCCTTGCGATACTCTGGCGTTTTATATACTTTTACTGCTCAATAGTAAACAAGGATTCTGAAAAGACAAAAAAAATACAGCTGACGGCAGTGAAATTGAGGGAGTAGCAAAAATATCCATAAACGAAATGGTCGGCCACAGTGTTTGCTAGACTATTCGATGGGCGATCATGTCTACTATTGATACCCTATTGACGTTGGTACCATCACTCCGTATTATTCTGTGTCATTCTGGTGTTTATTTTTTGAGTTAGCTGATGAAGTTCGTGATCTTAGCAGTGAGATAGCGAACCAAGCCAACCATATTATCATTCGGCATAGGTACAAGCTGATTCCAGGTCAAAGCGACTTATTATATCCTGTGAAAAAACATACCAGGCGAGAACCGCGAATTCAAGCGCAGAAATCTATCAGAAACAGACTCGCGTCAAATCAATCGATCATAGGAATAAATACCGTCGAAAAGCCATGAATCAAAAGTGAAACTGATATACAGCGAAGTCAAAAGTACAGGCGAATTTGCTAGTCTATGCTTGCCATATAACTATACATGTGTATCTCGAACGCACATGAACCAGCACAATAAATTGTTACGGAACGGTCAAAATAATGACTGACAAATATGAAGGTACTGCGTCGCATATTATATCATTTGAGCAGAGAAAAGACTTGCGAAATACCCGCCCGTCTACGTGTCTACCTTGCATCCACTCTACTTATAGCCGGTATACTATTCGAATGAAATACTTCACTTGAGTAAGATGGCGATTTGGTCTATTGCTAGTGCGCTTTGAATGTATGAATTTCAAGATCAAGAACAAGATCATATTGGTTTACTTAGAATCGAATACATGCGCTCCGAAGAGTATTGCGTTCAAAATTGTAGGATATAAAGCTCAGAAAATACACCCTCCAAAGTATCAGATCAACAGACTCGCTGCCGGCTCTAAAAATAACGGGTTTATTCCATTGCAATCAGATGAACATGCAGACTGATTAAGTAACCAGAAGACAAGACGGCTTATCTAAGGAAGGGCAAAGAAAACCGAAGATACGGATGATTTGCGCCGGGTTAGAGATAGCAGATTTCTAGCAGGTGCTATTATTCGGCCTGGGAATTACAGTTTGGATGAGAGGACGTTGTTCATCTTATCGACTGCTTGGTTGCCGTTTATTTGCTAAATGTTTTTGAAAAAAGAATATTATAAATAACAGTCGAGGTATATGATAAACAGCACACACTAGTAGCAAGGATTATCTTATATGGAGTAAACAGAGGCCAGCAATGACCGGCCAGCGATCCACCTCCACCAAAGTCGACATGTAGTCCCATGCCGCTAGCCACAACCGAAGTAGAAGCATGGCCAGTACCCACTAGTCGTGGCGTGCACCGTACCGCGACTCGCGAATTCCTCCCTCTGAATCCGTCGGCGCGCA
The DNA here is from genome assembly GCA_030568315.1 of Myxozyma sirexii. Taxonomy (NCBI): domain Eukaryota; kingdom Fungi; phylum Ascomycota; class Lipomycetes; order Lipomycetales; family Lipomycetaceae; genus Myxozyma; species Myxozyma sirexii. The sequence goes on along the minus strand of JAJLTT010000007.1, from coordinate 50,525 downwards.
AAGTCAGAATCGCTCTGCGCTATCCCTTGGCTAGCGAAGCGACCGTTCTCGGCTCCTGGACCCGCCTCCTCGGTTGTCTATTACGTCAGGGGTAGTTCGCGTGCCGTATCATATTCCTCGCGGATCTCAATGGGCGATCAGATTGCACCAGCCGGCGCGGAATAAGGTTAGATGCGTCGTCTGGATTGCAGCAGCTGCGCAGGACTGAGGCACACCAGTCGGGGCAGGAAGGGGCAGGAAGGGGGCAGGAAGTCCATTTAGGGTTATTAAAGCGCTCTTCGTCTCACCGGTCGCCTAGCAGACGATAGCCAATATAGACCGATTTTGTGCTCGCGAGCGTCCAGATATACAGGCACCTTGCTTCCTGGTGTCCCGCCATGCAGACGGTAGACAAGACGCATGTCAAGGGCAAATATGATGTCGTTTCAGGTCAGGCAGTGTCCGAGAACTTGACGTCAGCGGACGTGAATTCCGATCACCCTCGCGCTGCTATCTCCCGGGCACGCTTTCTCGGTGCGTTTTGCGAGTCCACAGCCCACTCGGGCACTCCCTGCTGCTGGACATTCCACGTCATGCTTTAGTAACTCCGCCCGGGTTCAAGATCCGATGGTGTGCTGCAAAGCCCAGTAGCTTAGCGTAGCACGACTGGCGCCCGCACCGCCAGGCCGTGGTTAGTTTTTGTCGCCCGTGAATCTACATCGATGTTGCCGCAATAAGGCGGCGCGCGCTACGTCACTGTACAGGCCCTCCACCGAAAAGGCACGGCCGGCTTGTCGCCTGCTTTTGGGAACCGCAACGTCCCGACGCACAGATCTGGTCTATTGTACCGTCGTCGCCTCAGTAGCCGTCTTCTCTGGCTCGTCTGGCCGCGAAGATTGCGTCAGGCTGGCTTTTTGGAGCTGTCTTGAGCCACAGGGTCCTGCAGACGGGTAGCCCGAGTCGACTGGCTGTCGACTGTCGTGCGGGGCTGCCATGAACATCCCGTAGACTTACAGACTGGTGATTATGCTTATTCTTCTGATTCACAGCATTAGACCAAACACAACCACATCCTTTCCTACGTTCGTCTCGGCCGCGGTGCATGGCAATGGGCTGCGCGCATTCGGCACCGTAGAGTGCGCCCAACGTCTTCTTCTACGCTTGCCACAAAACGACTTCACCGCATCTAGCCAGCCGCGCATGGGATATTGAGTCAAGGGTCTGTGTAGAACGGAGTGCCCCGCGGATCCTATGCGGAATATCATTTGTTACCACCAGAACTAGCAGCCAGCCGGGCTTTGCTATGCAGCCTGTGCACCAAGCGGCCCGCGTAGTCGTGAAGAGCGCAAGAGGACGAGCGGTAAGGGCCATTCGCAGCATTTTTATGCGCCCGCAATCTCGGCTCACATCTGAGATCTCTCGCGCGACTTCAAGCATCATCTTGGCACACAGCGGCCGAAATGTGCGCAGGATGCCGCCAGCAAGGGGATGAAGCGCGCCTGGTCCGGAAGAGGAGAGCCTATCTCATTAGCCTTCGCGCTGGTGGGCCACACGCTGTGGCTGGGGCCGGCGTCGCCTAAACGAAAACTCAACCTCCGCTTGTTTTCGGTCGTGGACTCCGGTCTGAGCTGAGCGGTTGGTGGAGTGCAGGCCGAGCCAGAGCCGAAGCAGATGGCTTGCTCGGTGTCCGGAAGCGCTGGATGGACTGGGGCATCATCGTCTTTGGCGGAAAGCGGGGACCGCGTCCGGTGTGCTGCGCAGTCTTCGCGCATACGGACTACGCGCACGATATCGCCTTCGCTGCTGAATGAGATGCAGCCAGCTGTGCAGCTCGCCACAGCCGGACGCGCGTTTGCAAGACGCACGCCGAACACAGGTATACATTTTCACATGCGTGCACATACACACGCCTTTCCCTCTTCTCCATCCTCACCAAAACAAGCAAATGCGCATGAATCGCGCAAATAGAGTTCGCGGCCTTAAGTTGCTCCCAAACCTTCTCTCTCTGGCATTTGATTCGTCCCGTCGCGTCGCCAGCCGAAACTGCCCCGTTGCTGCTTTGACAGCTGTAGCAGCTTCTTTGACTTTGGCGAAGACTGTGCCAGCTAAATCGCAATTTTCGCAAGCGTCTGAAATCCCCCTTTCTCAGTCCTCTTATCGTAGCCGCGACAACAAAACTGTTCGGACGAACACTCGAATACGTAACTTGATTTTATTTTTATATGTTTCATTTTGGGTTTTCGGACGAAACAAATGAGACCCACAGTTCGAGAAAGGCGTGCTTGATAACGCACGCCTCCGGATTTCAGTCCCGTCCGCTCTTTTGTTCGAACATTTTTTTTAAAAAGCCTATTGCACCGTACGTAGTCTTGGTTATATGGTTCATAGACTCGCATTCGCTTCACTGAGTAAGCGAGGGCGGGGGTGTTAAGGACAACTTGTCAGGTTGCTAGCGTCTCGCTTACTGAACACTGGCAGCATCCAACACCGAGCCATGCTCATCGGCCCATAATTAAAAAAGCCATTCTTCCAAAGGACACAGACAACAAACACGTTGAATAGAAAGAAGCATAGCACCGTAGAACGCTTGAACGGTCAAGCAAATCTCGCCACGCCGGAAGTATCCACTTTTCCTTACAACGGCTTGCCCGTTTGCAGAGGCGGTCAGCACTCTGCACTATTCCACCGGAAAATACGCATTCATATTCGTTCCGCGTCCGGCCACTACTGGTGAAAGTAGAAGAGGCAACAACGACGGTAGACTAGCCAGATAGAAGAGTCGCCTGAATTTGCATGCCGAAACGTATCGCGTATGACTCGCCACTGCGGATGGCACGCAAGTGAGACGAGGGGTCCACAATATAAATCCGTTTTTATAAGCGAGGATCCGGTCTATGATCAAATCCGTTCCCACGGTATGATAATCCGCTCGCTTCCCTTGTACGAAAAGTGGCTGTTAAAAGTTGATTCATCCCGGGATTAGACGAAGCTCGAAATTGCGTAAATTTCTCAAATTAAGGTCTTCATATTAATCGTTTCGACATCCGTCGCTTGACATCCTATTGCCGTATATAAAGAGTAAACGGTCATTAAGATGAATTAGACAACGACAGAATTAACAAGCATGAATACCGGCGCTTGTTCCAGTAGACGTCGGTGGGGTGCAAAGATGTGGCCGGAAGTGGGTATTTTCGCGCCATGAACAACGGCATAAATGCGATTGGTGCAATTCAGTGAAAAGTGATAATCGCATGATCAACCCTGTTTTCTTGTTGAATGTGAATATGATAAAAGAAACTATGCAGGAGCCAAAACATTTGACGATAAACGGTTCGAGAGGTCAGATACTTTTGCACGCGCACTCCACGCTGCACGGTCTGCTGGTATTAACTATATTCAAGCACCAACAGTCGTTTTAAAGAATATCAGAACAGAGCAAAGTGACAAATTTATAGAGTAATCGGTATTCATATATATGAGTAAGGGAGCCGAGTCGAGCCACAATATATTATAAGCACTAAAACGCTAATATATGAGGGTACTTTACCGAACAGAGAACGTGGAACAGGGCAAAACCAGTTCTGTCTTGCCCAACTGAGACTGAGCGAGCGTTGGAATTTTAGCAAGGGATCAAAAGATTGTAGCGCAACTGTTGGCGACAAACAAGGCGGGGGTGATAGTGGGAAGCCCAGTGCGATAGATGATGGTAAAAGCGCTCAGGGCGATAAGAACCCAGATGACGAAACTAGCGAGAAGAAGGTCGCGAGAACAAAGAATAAAGAATTAAGAACATGATAAATAACGACTTAGTCTCAGATGCATTTCTTTTTCAAGTCGGGATGCGCGTGGACGGATCCACTTGGGAGGAGAACCAGTTTACGCGAGAATAAGCTTACCGCGTTTTAGCGTGCACACCAACGCGACGAGCATGGGATATGTAACTATATTCGCAAAGCCCGTCATATACTGCCAACCGCCAGAGTAACTGCAATTTACTGGAATACAGGCCGCGATGAAGACAAACGAGCGCTCTCCGCGCGCCGTCTAGATTCGCCTTGGCCCTGCTGGGATCCGCACGGTAGCCTGCCGCCCCGAGCCCGCCCGCCCAACGCAGCCCACGCAGCCCACGCAGCCCGCAGAGAACACCCCCCCAAACCACAGCTAGGAGCATGTCGATTGCAGGGTCACACGCCAGAGCTGGACGCGGCCAGTGTGGGTTGATTAATGGCACCACTTTCTAGCATCCGCCGATAAACTTTCTTTTGTTTTTGTAATACAACTCTATTTGCTGCAAACGGACCGTACCCGCACAGCCCCGTGGTTCAGCACGTGTGGCGACGTCGCGGGCAGGCTGAAACCTGATCGTCGAGATCTGCCCTGCTCTGCGCATCCATATGTTCTGATTGTATAATTACATTCCACTAATAGTTACAGGTACGTCTTCCAGAGATTAAAAACGCAACAAACAAACAAATAAACAATAAAGTAAGCAATTCAAACGCCCCCAAGTTCCCTGCTATAACATTACACCACCAGTATCTTAACCACGACCTTCCCATCCAATACACTTTAATAAACTACATCAACAACCGATTGATGTTCATCCGCTGGTCCCGCAGACGCTGCTCCTCGTCCTCGTCAATGACTTCGCCCGCCGCAATCCGCTGCTGCACCGATGCAACATACGCGTCGTACTGCGCCTGCGCGGCCGCGGCAGCGGCCGCCGTAGCGGGGTCCCTTGGCAACGCGTACTCTGTCTGCGAAAATGGCCGCTGCTGCGAGGAATCAATCAGACCCGAAAGCGACGCGCGGTACTGGTTCTCGATCGGCTGCTGCTGCTGCTGTTGCTGGACCTGCGGTTGTGGTTGAGATTGCGGTTGAGATTGAGATTGCTGCTGTGGTTGCGAGATTTGCTGCTGGATCGGAGTTTGTGGCGGCGCGTACTGCTGGTACACCATTTGGGGGTAGACCTGCTGTCCGTAGCTGTTGTACATCGCCGGTTGTTGCGGGTACGACATCAGCGAGGACGAGTAGAGCGCGGCAGACTGCGGAGTGTATATCGAGTGCTGCTGCTGCTGCGAATGTTGAGGCTGCTGAACTGAGCGCGAGTATGTGCGGTAGTAATCGGCGTCGTCTGAAGCCGCTGCGGGGGCAGAGACGGAGTAGTTTGTGTACTGCAGCGACGAAGGCTGCATTGGCTGGTAGCCGGTCTGTGCCGACTGATAGGCGGCTCCATGGTCGAATGCGACTTCTGGCGAGAGGCTCTGCGCGGCAGCCAAGGCTGACGCAGAGGACACCGACGACGGCGGCGACATGCTTGAGACAGAGTCGTCTCTGTCCTGCGAGTTGCCACGGCGCCGTCTGCTGGCGCCGCCATTCCACCAGTTCTTGACAGCGTTGTCCGACCGACCGGCCAGATGCCTGGCAATCTCTGCCCACTTCTTGCCGAGTTGAGCGACTAGGGCCTCGATGAGCTGGCCTTCTTCGGGCGAGATGGGCGAGTGGTTGAGCGACGGCTTGAGGTTTTGGTGGTAGCGTTCACGGCACTGCTTAGCCGAGCGCGAGCCCAGCAGCTGGGCGATGCGGACCCAGTTCGTAGGCCCGTGGTGGCCGATGAGGGAGAGCAGGCGGGCATCCTCGGCCGCCGACCATGGCCCGCGACGATGGTGCGCGTGCGAGGGGAGGTCGGAGGGGGAGGCCGCAGGGAAAGCGGACATGGGCGCCGGGGCGCGGTACAGTGTTGAGGCCGTTGCGAGGGATCCGCTCGATGGCGGTGAGCGCAGGGGGGAAAGAAAAAAAGGTGCTGGTGGGAGCGGAGGGCGCGGAGCAGGGCGGTGGAGACGGGGGAGCAGCAGAAGCCGAGGAGAAGCCAATATATAGAGAAGCAGAGAGTTGGACGAGGGTCGTATTGTGCGTGCGGCGCGAAGTCGCGTACTTGCCGACCTCAGCCACAGCGGGCTAGTGCGTACCGCCACGTATACCCTGCTAGCGGGCGCACCGCCACAAGGGTGCCCACCGCGCTTATCGGCGTGTCGACTGACAGATGCGAGCTCTCGCGGCCGCGCAGGGGAGGGGCTGCGGAGGGGCTCTGGCGGGATTACAGAGCCCTTACTAAGACGAGCAGCGGCAGCAGCCCGGGTAGCGAGCAGCGGGCAGGCCGGAGGGACAGCGCAGCACGCGCTCTAGAAAGAGTATTCGCTGAATGAAAGAGGAAGGACCCTGCGCGGCGATCCACTATTCCACACCAACCTCCCGCGACCGGTTCTCGTATACTTTGGGGATTAGCACCGCGCTCTCCTGCGCGCGCTATTCGCCACTCGGTGGCTGCGAGCAGGGCTCCGACAGACCTGTTTGAGCCCTTTTCTGGCTTTTCGCCTATGAACCTTATCTCTGACGCAGATCTCCCGGCCGTCTCCGGCGGGCTGCGGTCGCGGGGGAAGGACTGGGTCTGGTCTGCCGCTACGGCTACAAGAATATATCGCTATACTATTCGGTAATAGCACCAGAACGTCCCCCGCAGCTCGCTCAAGCGACCCTAGTTGCCGTCCGTTCTCGAATACGCCAAGTTAAAAACACGCCATTTTGCCTTCGCTGTCACTGTCACCACGAACCTTATCTGCTAGCATTTCCCAGCCCGGCTTTCGAATATCTTATCAGCATCCCTAAGCATACTCGGTCTGTTTCTATAATCAATCCTGTATTGGTATATGCTGATTCGCCGTCGCATTCATTTCCTGTTCTCCTTTTTGCCACGACTTCTCGCGTCCTGTGGTCGCCAGTCAACCCTAATTCCCCGGCTCCACCTCGTATTCTCCTCCTGCTCATCAGCAGATCAATCCCGCGCCACACACGCGCTAAGCCTTTTGGTCCGCTTTGTTCTCTTCCTCGCTATTTACAGTTAACCCCTGTCGTTCGGCCTGCGTGCTGCTTCTCTAGTCCTCTGTCATGATCTAATCCCGCCCTTCCTGGAAACTCGTCCCTAGCGCGAGATAGTTCACGTCCGAGATCTGCGGGGTTCGCGTTAGCTTTCATTTGCTTGCCTTCACATGACTCCTGCCGTCTCTCGCACGCCCACGCACAGCCGATTCCAAAGAATAAAAGAAGAACAAACTAGGGGGGAAAAACTCACCTTCCATTCTATCTCGTCCGGGTCCTGCATCAGCAGATTTGGCGTCAGGAATGACTTGGTCATCCACGGCACCTGCACCTCCTTCTTCTCTGCCTCAACATCCTCCAGTCTCTTCTCCACGTCTGCCCGTCGCTTGAGGTAGATCTTTTTATCCGCCTCGCTTAAAGGGAAAAACTGTGAATCAAAACTAACCACCGTGCGCCGCATCTCGTACCCGTTCCCGCCCGCCCCACCATCCAACACTCGCAGCTCGCGTTTCTCCTCGTGTTCCACTCCAACCGCCACTGGCGCCTCAATGAGCACGTCCACCATGTACTGTACTCCAACTGGCACTCGTCCGTCAAACGGCTGCTCGATCACCAGCCGAGGCAACATGAACGCGTTCCTCGCTACTCCCGGCCGCTCTTCCAACTGATCCACTGACAGCATCATCGACTTCAATATCCCCACCTCGCCGTCTTCCTTCATCGCTTCCTCGACTTCCTTTCGTGTCTGGAATTTTTCCAGCGGTGTGCATCCGTATCGGATCCGGTCGAGCGAATGCTCACTATTGCCAATTCGCATCGACAAATCCAGAAGCGACACTTTAGCGTCCGCATGCGTCACATCCCAATCCAGCCACATCTCCCATCCATCCGCATACTCCTCCGTCCCCGAACTTGCGTCCGGCTCCGCCATCAGAAAATAATCAATCAGCCTTGCAAACCGCTCAGCGACTACTCCTTCGTCAACTAGCTTCCGTCGGATTATAAACGCCGACGAATCGCCTATCGATCGTATCTCGCCTCGTACTTGATCAACCACAAACTCGCGCGCCGCTAATGCCGCCCCGCGTAGAAACTCGTACGATAAATACTCTCTCATCGGGTCCAGATTCTTGAATCTGGCGTCGTGAACTCCCTCGCAAGCAGCCAAACTCTTCAAGAGCGGAGTAACTGCCACCGGAAGCGGTTGCGGCGAATGCTTTTCCACATAGTTTAACCGGCCAAGAATAGTATCTTTATCTGGTATGCCTAAGTCGGGTACTCCCAGGTCCTCTTCATTCAGCGGATTCAGAGCGGAAGGGAATCGCTCGTGAACAGCATTGGGACTCGGCTTTCCCACATCCTCTCCCGAAATCGTGCTTTTCAAAACCACAAACGGCAACAATTTCGTCTTCCTCTCAAGCATGACCTCATATAAATTTTTCGCTGCGAGATTCACCGCCATTACGAAATGCGACTCGATTTGTCCGTAGTTATTCGACATTCGGTATAGCCAACGACTAAGAAAATTGCCCGTCTGATCCTGATATTCGGGAACTGTGCAAGTATAAGCGGGGTTCATCGCGATGGTACCGTCTGCTGTTCTGATAGGTATAGTGGTGATTTGTCGGTACGGCGGCATCTCTGGCGGTGTAGATGTCCAAGGATACAGAAATGCTGTCAACGCAATTAGCTGGGTTTTGGTGTTCAAGATGTAAGTGTAGAAACATACGTAATGAACGAAGCTTGTATGGAACTTTTTTCATAAATGAATCACTGTCTATTGATTGTATATTCCATTTCTCTTGTTGTTGACTATGCACGATCCGGGTAGTATGGAACTGTCGACTCGAAATACGTCGTGACAGACATGATGAGAACCGTGAAATACTCATGATCTCTATAAATTATCACGAATTGCACTAAAAGAAACAAAACAAATGCGCGAACCGAGAGAGGAAAGCGAATCGAACGATCGAACAAAAGGAAAATGAAAACTCGAAGCAGATTAAAAAACGTGAGCTGAGTGCGGCGTTGGTCGGGTTCTGAATCCCGGGCGCTATTTGTCTATGGGTTTTCAATATTCCGCCGTCGTGGTTAGATTGCTCTGATAAACATATTATTCGCGCTACGAGTAATTTATCATTAGGAGTTTATTACGTGAAATTTATATCCGGTTGTATACGGGGTGGATACCTGGTCAATGGCGCAAATTACTTGTCTTTCGCGCAGCGTTTTTACAACAATCAAAACATCATCAGTTTGCGCTAACCGTGACGCGACGTCCGAGTTAACGGGAGTGTTGTGCGAATTGCTGTGATCCTAGAGTATCGTGGACAATACGGATTCTACAACTTACTGGATAAATGCCAGCCGAGAAAACACGAAATTGTTCCGGTAAATATCTATATACCACCTTTTTTGATGCTCTATTTCATATCTTACAAAAGCACTGCATGCTCATACCCAATCTATATCTATCTCATCATCTTTCGCATTCCGGTTGCTCCTCATCCAACAACTTCATCCTGATCAGCATTGCTTTGCCGGGTACTTCTCCGAAATAATAATAATCATACGCCGCCGACGCAATCGATCCTTGAACTTCGCAACGAAAGAATAAGCGCACGATAGACAGCATTCTATTTCAGACTCTGCTAGTTAGACTCTTTATACTATTACACAGAAGGATAGATGACGTACCCGGCTATTCCGATTTCAATTGGCAAAAGTGTGTTGACGATTTGTGGACTATACGAAGAAAATGGCGACGAATATGGTTTGCGCACATTTGCGCGTCGGATTGATGATTGAAATATCTTATACGTCCAATTCATTGTCTGAAAAGAGGATAATTCACACAATGTGACTCTCGTCAAGGAATCATCCACTGCCTGTTTATATACCGATGAGCGAAATTCTCGCCACGCGTCGATCATATCCAACCTTCGTCGCCATCCCACACCCGAAGTTTCCTTTTTTTTTTTTCGACATCTACAGACACCACTCTTCCCGTCGAAAGTTTTATTTGATATTCCCCTTTTCCATCTCAATTTGTTAATTTTATCATTGGTCCGATCTTATTGCTGTTTTCAAACAAAACACTAGCATCACGTGCAAATGACACGAACGCCGCAACTCCTGTAAGCACTAGATAAATTCATGCTTCGAGAAAACTTCCGATGTAGACATTGAACATCAAGTTGTTCGCTTAGACCAGGTACAATGATTGTGCGGTTGATATTTGCGAGACCAGCTATTAGCTTGACGTATAAACGTGCTACGTCATTGTATGTCTTTGATTACCAGACTTTTGGGCGCAATCATGCTAATTGGACAATAGATGTTTCTTCTCAACGACATTTCCGACCGCCAAAACCAGGGAAATCTCCGCGAAACAAACTCGAATCAGGACCGGCATAAAAGCAACGACTGAATACCACAAGCTCAAGAAGGCGCCAAGACCAACTCCGGAAGATGGCGAAGATATCCTTGTGCCGATGTACCAGCCGTCTGAATTCAGAGCCGCGGCCGAAGAAGTTGTTGAACGATTTGGAAAACGAGTGCAGGAGTTACGGCTTGGAAAAGCGGATTTGAGTGTGATTAATCGACTGAAAGTCTCGGTTGATAAGCAGAAGATCCAGCTGGATCAGATTGCGCAGGTCACCACGCGGGGGGGACGGCAGATCTTAGTATCGGTTTATGATCCTGATGTGAGTGCGCCCTGCTTTGACCTTTTTGCTTTCCGAAGACAAAGCTGACTGTTGGTAGATGGTGTCTGATGTTCAGAAAGCAATTATCTCGGCATCTTTGAATATGAACCCGGTAATCGACTCTTCGAACCGACAAAACCTTTTAATCCCAATTCCCGCCGCAACAGCCGAATCACGCCAGGCGACCGCGAACGCAATCAAAGAAGCAGCTCTCGACGCACGTCATGGTCATGGCTCGAAAGAGCCTACTCTCTCGACCGAACGAGAGCGCGCGCTAAACAGTATCAAGTTGATGTCAAAGGCTTCGTATAGTAAAGACGTGGTCAACGCGTTGCAAGTTAAAGTTGACAATCTGAATAAGGAGTTTGCTACGAAGATCCAAAAAGCTGCGGATGCGGCGATTAAGGCTGTTTTGAAGAGTTAGATGTATATAGTTTAGAATGTTGTAAATAGAGTAACCATTTATATTTGAACTCGTATCATCTATATCGTACAATCTGCAAATAATGTCTAGTGCTCTCTTCGTTTGGCCGATGGCTCAAAGTCTTGTCTCTGTTCACCAAGTTGTAGCCGCACAGCTTCCTCGACGAGTTTCCGAACACTTTCTTCAGGGTTGTCGGATCGCATTGCTTCTTCGATCTGCCTCCGTCGCTCAGTAGTTACTTCATCATCAACTTCCTCCGCAACTCGCTGAATCGAGACTGACATTCCGTCCGGGACTTTCTCTTCAATCTCCTTCTGCAGATCTGCAATAGTTTGACTCTCAGACTCTTCCAACCCCTTTAAATACGCAACAATATCCTCATACGCCTCTCCATCTTCCTCAATCTCCCTCTCCATCTTCTCCCGCGCCGTCTCTCCTTCCGCGTTTCGCACCTTCCAATCAGCACCAAACTCCTCAACCAATACCTTAGCCGCATCGACTTTCTCAACAACAAACAACGGCGTCTCCTGGTCTTCATCTAATATATTCACATCTCCACCCCGTTCAACTAATATGCGCAAAAGCTGTAAATGCGAATATGATGCCGCCGCATGAAGCGCCGTATATCCATGCGGATCTTTGTCGTTTACCGCGTATTTTCCAGATATCAGCAGTGCTTCAACGGCTTGTATATTATTGTCGGCCGCGGCTAACCAGATGTTCGTCGACATTGTGCTCCTTATTTCGATTTGTCTCCGTGGGTTCCAAGATCTTTCGTTGAAGAAAAGTTCTGAGCCGCGCGATGTACGTGCTGGAGATTGGTTACGTAATTAATCATCATATCCGACCGAGATCTGTTTATATGATGGAGAATGCATAGAGCACTAAAGTATTAGACAAATGCGCTACATAAATGAAACGGAGCTGCGTTCGGAAAGGAAATTATTGAACCTGGCCAAGAGGTCAAGTTCCGCGCTCCAATCTATACCTTTCACATGCAGAACTACGAAAAGCAAATTGAGGCGAAATAAGACTACAGGAAACTGTAAACAGCGAGTCGATATTTTAGTGTACACAGCAAATACAGCAAACAAGCTACAAAACACACTTAAAGGTTACTCAAGTAGAGCAACTAAACGTTAAACACAGCAGCACATTGCATCGCACTAAGGATCTGCCGTTGCTCAGAAGGCGGAATCCACCCGCTAACGATCTTTCGCTCGTAAATGTCCTCCAGAAGTGCGCGCTGCGAAGATATCCATGGATGAGCAAAACATTCCGCTACACTGTATCGCGTGCGTGGATCAACTGAAAGTAATCTACGAACTAAACTCTTAGCTGTATCGAGGACTATTAGGGCGCGATAGTAACGAAATAATAAATTCGAAAATACCTTGCAGACTGACGGATGTCCAGTACGAATTTGTGAAATCTAAAGCACAAGCTTGAGCTTTCAATGCCATCCGCCTGCTATTCTGAGACGAATCGTAAAATGGCGAAATCCCTATTCCAGTTTAGTATACACAGTTGGACAAAACACCTAATACCAAATACCAGATAATAGGATATGTAAAATCACTCCTAGACTCCATAAATCGCATTTACTGTCGTATCCCCTCCTCCTCGCCGCTTCCGCAAAGGTAGTCGTAGCAGCGAATCCAATCTCTGGAGCAGCGTACTCTGGTGTTCCGACAACGGTAGTCATTCGTCGACCTCCACCGCGCACAATATACTTTGAAATTCCAAAGTCGATCAACACAATACGAGATCCGGGATGCTGCGACACGCGAAGAATATTATCGAGTTTGAGGTCGCGGTGAGTGATGTTGCTGCTATGAAGGTATTCTAGAGCTTTAAGGATTTGAAAAGTGATTAAAAGCGCTTCTGCCTCTGGAACAGAGGACATCTGTTCGCCATTTGAAAGGTAACTGAACAGGTCGCCACCGGTGATTCTGTAAATACGTTAGTGACTTGCTCTTATATAGCTCAAGAGGATCCCGACAAATCCTCAAAAATGTAACTGGCGAAAGTTAGTAAGAATCCACAGGAAAAATCACTAGCATACAGACATTCGATTGCGGATCACAAATGCGTCATAAACCGCCACGACGTTAGGCTAAACCAATCAGTTCCATTCACACCAATTAACTTAAATGCAAGTCAGACATACGTGTCTGAGTCTTTGAAGAATCGCGACCTCTGTCTTCGCTTTGACCATCCTCAGCGAACTTCCTTTCGAATCAACAATCTTACACGCAACCTGTCGTCCACCGGCACCGCGCTCGGTAGCTAACAGCACTTGACCAAACGTACCATGTCCTAATGCTCTCGACGAGATTTCATACGACTCAATTTCATCCCTATCCTCGTCAAGCACAGCATCTACCAACTCATGTGTCTCCATAACTTTCTGTCCGCGCTGATGGAATGTAAATGAACAAGCATGTCGCACTTCCAACTCGTCGCCGTCAGATAAAAGCACGCGCTTATCTCGACCAATAAGTTTCCGATTGTGAAATGTACCGTTACGGCTTTTGTCCCAGCAGTATACAAGCGGTGCACTGTCGTCGTCGAATTTCACGCTATAGATTGTGAAATGCACGTTACTTACCGCGTTGTGCGCGACGACCTCGTCGCTGAGTGCGATTGTTTAGTCTTGAGTACCTATACAGAACAATTAAACTTACCACGACTGGTTTCGGCCACAACTAAAGCCTCGATCACGGGTAAGGTAAATAACTGCGCAAACGTTAACGGTGTAAATGGCGGTCGTAGGTGAGTGGTACCTTTCTGTTCGTTCGGGGTTCGCATGAGCAACGTCGCGACTGAGTCAAGCCCGGATACAGATGAATTATAACCAGACTATGGAGTCAGATGATGTAGTTCAAATTGATAAATAATAAACCTACCAGGTCGTCGACTGCCATTAAAAGCTGTGTCGACTGCTGCGATGGTTGCGATGGTTGCGAGTCAAGGTTGATGATGCTTGCAAGCGCATTTTTTGAAAGAGACTTCTTCCTTAGCATCTAAAGCTTTATTCAAAAAAGTGTTCAATATTTTACGATAAGTGAGGAAAGAGACAGGTAGCAAGAATAGAAATCGAATAGATGGAATCAGAAAGACGCGTCAGTCGCGAGCCGCACCGCGAGACTGGGATCAGCCCGGGTGATGCCCAATTAATTCGATCCAAACCACCGGAATCGTCTCGACTCCTTCTTCTCTTCTCACACGGCCGCCGGTCTTGTTGCTCATTTTAATATCCTGACATTTTGCTGCTGGATTGGCTATCAGTGAACAGAAGTGACAGAGAGCGTCCTTTGCTAATCAGTATGAAGTGCTACTCGGTTCTCGCAGCGCTGACGGCAACGCTTAGTTTTGGCCAGGCGATTGATTTCACGTGTATGTCAAGAAAGATACGTGATTGTCATTCTAGCTAACTTCAATGCTTAGCGTGGTCGAAGAAGTCATACGCGGACGGCGAGCGTATACCGTTGATGGTGAATAAAGTGACATCAGACTCGACTCAACTTCCCTACGCATACTACGATCTCCCATTCGTATGCCCGCCTTCGAAAGAAGTCTCTCGAATCAGTCTAAACTTGGGAGAGATACTGAGGGGAGATAGAATTGCGGGTTCGGACTATGTCGTGAATATGGGGGAGGAAGTTGAGTGCACGACTTTGTGCACGACGACAATAGATACGCCAGTTATCGAACGAGCGATATCACTAGTCCGAAATTCTTATGTTGTCGAGTGGTATGCCGTTCTGTTTTAGGTGTTGGGGGACATGTGACTAACTGCGACTAGGATCATGGATAACCTCCCTGGGGCGACATCATTCGTATCAGTCGACAAAACACACAAATATTATGCGGCAGGTTTCAAGTTAGGATCATACGAGAACGATGTAAGCGTGCGCGAATTTGACTGGGAATGAGAATTGTGCTGATGAACTAGGTCGCTTATATCAATAACCACGTCACGATGATTGTGCGATATCGTCCAGACAAAGAAGATCCTTCTCGAAAACAGATCGTGGCATTTGAAGTCTATCCCAAGTCGTACGTTTAGCTTATTTTCTTGCTATCTTCAGATGCTAACTCGGCCAGAATTGCTGCTGATGCGGCAGGCTGCCGTCGCAAAATAAAGCCAGACTTGAAGAAACTCGCGCTCGACGCGTCAAAAGAGACAATGGAGATTCCATATTCGTACTCGGTCTACTTCAAAGAAGATCTAGAAATCGAATACTCTAACCGATGGGATTTGTACTTTCTAAACAGCTCGGAGTCTGATAGTATTCATTGGCTGGCAATCATTAATTCAGTAGTGATACTATCGCTTTTGACTGCGGTTGTGGCTATTATTATGGTCCGCACTTTATCGCGCGATATTCAAACATACAACCAGGAATTACACGGAGAAGACGACAAAGATATTCCTGAGGACGTGAGTGGTTGGAAACTTGTGCACGGAGACGTCTTTAGACCACCGGTCCACAAAGGTGTTTTGGCATCGCTGATAGGCGCCGGTGTGCAGATGTTTGTGATGGTACTTGCCGTGCTTGGATTTGCTACGCTTGGATTCCTGAGACCGAGTTACCGTGGTGGATTTCTTACTCTGGCCCTGGTCTTATTTGTGTTTGCTGGGTGAGTATTTGTTGTCTGAGCGATTTGGCATGATAGAAAAGCTAATCATGTGCAGAGTTTTTTCCGGATATTTCAGTTCACGTCTGTATAAGTCATTCAAGGGTGTTAAATGGCTAAAGAATGCGCTCCGGGTATGTATTAGAGTTGAGGTTTATTAAGCTGTATGACTGACGTAGCATAGACTGCGAGTTTGGTTCCTGGTGTTTTGTTTGGTGTCGTATTTGTGCTGAATTTCTTCTCATGGGCACAGTCTTCATCGTCAGCGATTCCGTTTGGCACATTGGTTGGATTGATTAGTATGTGGTTACTGATACTTGTTCCCTTGGTTGTGCTGGGAGGATGGATGGGATTCAAGCGGCCGACTATCGAGCCGCCCGTGCGCGTGAAGCAGATTGCTCGGCAGATTCCCGAACGGCCGTGGTACATGAGTCAGTGGTTTTCGGTTGCGTTCGGTGGGTTTATCGCGTTTGCGGTGGTTCTCATCGAGTTACTGTTTATTCTCAAATCAGTCTGGCAGGACAAGACGGGATACTACTACCTGTACGGCTTCTTGGGATTGACGTACGTTATAGAGATGGTGACGGTGGTCGAGATCTCGATAGTGACGACGTACATTCAGTTGTGCGCCGAGGATTACAATTGGTGGTGGCGGTCCTTTTTCGTCGGCACCGGGTCTGCGTTCTGGATATTCTTGTACTCTGTGTGGTATTATCTGACAAAACTGAACATGACTGGGTTTGTCTCGGGGCTGCTGTTTTTCAGTTACTCGCTGATAGCGTGTGCTGTCTACGGCCTGTGCACGGGTACAGTTGGGTTTTTGGGGTCGCATCTGTTTGTAAGCAAGATCTACACGGCGGTGAAGACTGACTGAGGACAGCTATTAGAATACGAATAATGAATGGTTTTGTTAGCGGAAGGCGCGGTGCAGATGACGTAGACGGGAGACGCAAACGCAGACAATGGCTGCCGGTGATGTCATATGCTCTGCTGGCGATAGAATGCTGACCGAGGTATTGTTAGCACGAAGTGTTTGTATAGAGCTGTCAAATGTTTAAGAGTCAGCTAGTGACTAAACTTGGGACTTTTGCACTTTTAGGTTTTGCAGGGAAACTCTAATTGCTAGTTAAAGGCCAACTCCGCGAACTCAGAGCCGGAGGTGGTGTTCTCTGGTTCGTCCATTGTTTGATTATAGACGTGTCGAGCGAATGTAGATAGCTTGCTAAGTAAATAGTTCTGCCACCATATGTCTTGTGCACTGCGCAGAACGCAGACCTGAGAACAGCCCTGGAAAGTGACAGGCGCCTCCAACCTGCCAACTCTGGTACGGGGTACACCTGAGCAGCTCACTAGCCTGCATTGGCTGCACAAATAGGAATACAGGCTAATGAGCATAGCTCAAGGCGTGCGATGCCGGTGCTATTGTACGCGGTTCCCTCAGCCGTCGTCAGCCGTCCTCAGTGGACGATCGCCGATATCGGTGTACGCTTCGTCTGTCCGCGGAGATACTCGCGAGAGCAGCCGCCTCCCAAACAGTCGCTGTCCTGGCGTGCTGCAGCAGACTCATATTTCTCTCCCAGCGACTGACGCAGTTGATAGCGCACTTTGTATATGCGACCGAAATTTCGTCTGATTGTCGCTGCTTATCTGGGCATCCCCGCACTTTGAGCGGGCCGCTATCGCATCGCAGCCGTTCCATTGTAAAGGTCAGCCGACTGGGAGCCTTTGTTCATGCCGTGCAGGCCTCTTCGCCAAACGACACTCGCATGATGTAACGGCAGTGCTTACAGCCCGTAGCTTGCCATTGCTCAATTTCAAACCCAATCCCTCTTCTCCGGCTGCTCTGTTCCAAAGCGGATAGTGAGTGCGGCCTGGGGCCAGTGCGCGTTAAGATTCCGACTTCGCTTCTTCAGCCTGACTCACGACTATGCTCCCAATTTATTTTAAATACCCACAATGATTCCCTCCGTCTGCTGTTCTCTCTCGTACCAATTCCCTTTCGCTTAATGCAACAGCACCGGCTCAGTCAGAGTTCCTCTTCTTCCTCCGGCTCAGACGCGCGTCGGTCTTCAGCCGGCTCCGGCTTCGCGCTCCCAACCGGCGCTCGACGGGCGTCGTCTGCCTTATCGGTCTCCACTCGCTCCTCATCTTCCGGCTCCTCGTCCTCACTCTCCAGTTCCTCTTCTTTTCGGCAGCGTATCGCCGCCACCACATTCTTATCTTCGTCTCCCTCAAGCCTCCTGAACCGGCTTCACCCAAACCCCACAAACCCACTCCTTGTCATTATCGAAGATAAAAAAGAGGCCTACAAGCCTGGTGACGGCATCTCTGGAAACGTTATCGTTACTCCTAAGCATGACACTGAGTTCACAACCTTTATCATCACCCTCGAAGGCACCGCGCGCACGTGGAACGACCGTGGCGGTGTCGGCAACCGTATCAGCGTGCGAAATACAGTACGCCTTGATCCTGCGCTTTACTCCAACTACATGCAATACTGACAATGCTCCAGTTCCTAAAAATGTCCTGTCCTATTGACGAAGAAGACTACCCATCGCCTCGAATTCTCCGCGCCAATACCACATACTCCTTCTACTTCTCCTTTGTACTTCCTGAACACCTTCTCGAAACTGAATGCGAGCACATCGACTGCCACAGAAGACTTCCTTCGTCGCTCGGCAAAGGCTCGGATTTCCCGCATGACGATTGTTCGCCTGACATGGCACGCATAACTTATCAAGTGCACGCAAAAGTGCTACATTTGAAATCTGATAACCGCCGTACTGTACCGTTTCAACATTCAAGTACAATCACTGTTGTTGCAGCATACGAACCTGATATCAATACCCTCCCACATCATCATTTTGAAGACCAAGAAGTTTCACTATCAGAGTCCGGCGGGTTTACTCGGTTCTACCGTAAATCAAAGACATTGTCCAAAGGCCTGTTACACCGAGCGTCACCGGGGAAACTCACACTCGAAGCATGCATCCTGAAACCTTTCATCTACTTGCAGCAGGACTCTACTGCGCCCCTTCTTCTTGCGCTCTCCTGTTCTCCGCGTGACTCAAATGCAGATTTACCGCGTGTCGAATCTGTCTCTGTCAAGCTTAGAGTGTATACCTACTCTAGCACAGTCGCCATGACTTATCTGCCGGTACCAGACTCCCGAGCAACGGACCCGCGTCTAGGGATATACTACGAGTCCTACACGATAAACGCGACGTCATTCGCAGATGATTGCTGCTCTACAAAATGGACTCGAGAGACTCCGGGCCATTTCACATTCAACACGACACTCGCGCTACAACTTCCCAAAAAGCGCTCTCTTGTTCCAAATTTCTGGTCGTGCCTGGTGGGAAGACAATACGAGGCAGAAATCACTGTCCGGCTTTCCGGAGTCGGATCGTTAACTCTCAAAATCCCTGTCGAAGTAACCACTTCGGAAATCGCAGACACTGTTCTCAATGCCGAATTGTTTTCCTCACGCAACAATCTCATCGCTCCTAGTCTCGATAATCGAAATTCGGTATCAAGCAACGACGACGATGACGACGATGTAATGAACGCATTCTCACAATGGCAGCAACAACCTCAGCGTCAAACTGATCCAACAATGTATGATATCCACCGCGCTGAGATCCGCCGGGCGCGACAACTTTCCGCACTTGCTAATATCGACAATCTCGAAGACGGCGCTGCGCGATTATGTAAGGATTTGTCGGCTCGAGAAACTTTTGGACAGTTAAGACATAATAGTTATGGAAGTTCTCGGCGGGGAAGTGCAGACGACGGAGTTCTCTGAGGTACTGTTTAAAAACTGGTTTTTTCTCCTTTCTTGTTTATAGGTTTCGTTTTATTTATGCATGCGCTTGTTTGGAATATTCGGTGATATTAAGGCTAGGAAAAGTATTACGGAAAATATGGGACACGGGAAAAAATGGGTTTGCTTTGATAAGGACGTTTTATGCATCGGTATTGGTATACCTGTTTCTTTGTTTGCAATTATCTCAATGGCAGTTTTATTACATGATTTATGATATTATTTATTTATTATATACAGATCCGACTCTAAATCCTCGGTGCAAAGCTTCTATATCCCAGCAAGATAAACCACAAAAACCATCAATCTAACACCAAAAAGAACATTTAAAAAAAGCAATTTAATAAAATAAGAACAATAAGAAAACAAATCATCTAGGCAAATGGCCTGCAAAATTATCATTCCGATAATCGATATGCACAAAGGCTCTCTCCACAAACGGTAAAGTCTCAAGCGCATACTGTAAACTTTCTCCAATATCATGACTATCTCTCAAACTCATCTTCTCACGAACCATAACGTCGACTTCAACATTGAGGCGGTCGCCAGAGTAATATGCGTTTAAAGCAGTGACTTGTTGGATGCAATCTGCGAAGCGCATGCACAGATATAGGATGACTTGTCGATCAAGCGGATCGGCTGCCGCACCTGTCAAATGCGTAATATGGTCCATTGCAGTTTGCGACCATGTAAAAATCACATATGTCGAAAGGCACATAGCGCCGACCGAATCAAGCCAAGGCGCGTTGAACAGAGAAGCGAAAAGCGGAAAGAGAATAGAGAACGTGTTGAAAACAACGTCGGTCACGGCATCTTGCGCGAGCGCTCGCACAGACGAGGACTTCACGCTACGACACCAGAACCAGGCAGCCAGCTTGGTGGTAATAGTTAGTAGCATGATAACGAGCGTTGAAATACCGAGAGAGACAGGTTCTGATCCGGAATACAGGCGACCCAGAGCTTCGATCAGAACCTGGATAAACGAGACAATCATAATGACCGAAAAAACCAGCACACCAATTGGCTCAAGTCGCGAGCGTCCTACAGGGAACGCCGACCTCAGCTTTGAGCTATTCGATTGGATAAAAGTCGCACTCGTCCAAATAATCGCCGTCGACAAGAAATCTAATGCCGAGTCAATCAACGAAGCAATGAGCGACAGCGAATTTGAAAGCACAGCAACAGCAATCTTTCCGCCCAGTAAAAATATATTAAGCACAAAGTTAACCAGAATCGCAACTCGGATTGCGCGGTCTTGGTCAGGGTCATATCCCAACAGCGGAAGCCCTTCCTCCTCGATATTGCCTGGAACTTCTAAATGTCGGTTTGCTGACTCGTCTCCGTACACTTGCAGTACATTTGCGGGAATCTTAGAATCAAGAAGACGATCGATCTCGCTATATCTATCTATTAATTCATTCTGCGCCTTGTTAGCACGTCCACTGCTGGGTATACCTTAATAGATAGTCATACCTGTTCTTCGTAAAACTTGCGCAATCTTCGGTCTTTGATTGTACTCAAGTCGACTTTCTTTTCCGACCAGTTCGTTAACGCTTTACTATTTCCAATCAAAGTTTGTGACCTCCGTTCCAATAAGTTCGTCAGACGCGAAATAGAGTCCATGCGCTGTAACTTCGACGGAGGCGCCATGGCAAAGGAAATCAAGTCCGGGGACAGAGCAGTAGATCCTCCTTCTTCGACAATGAAATCAAACATTGACGGTCTGCGCATCATTGCGGGAGAAGCCGCGAGCGAGATATATGAGTCTGGCGGTGGAGTAGCCGTAGAAGCCGGTTGCGCGTTGCCATTCTGCTGATTCAAAGAAACCAAACGCACTGGTCTCGGTGAAGACATGATAGAACGTTATTACAAAAATTCGGGAGGTATATTAGAGAGCGGGCAGAGGAGAAGGTGGATATATATTCTCGCAGATCAGTGACCGCAGATTAATTGGCGTCGACGCATTCGTCATCGCACATCTCGGGAGCTGTTTGTCGTTTTATGCCGAAAGCGTAGAGAACAAAGAAGGCGAATCTGATTAGATTAGGTTCTCCTTCTCTGGCACTTACGAGTGGACTCGTCTGTTTATTTCTGTTCATTGATCCAGAAAAGACTTAAAATAATGTATCGGGAGTTGTTTGCGACACTAACGCTAATGTGAATTGAGTTAGAAGCGTGGTGTTATCAGAATGCATCTGTAGTGCTTAACGCTTTATCCTGTAATACTGTCAGCGATCCCGCCGTTTTCTGAACACAACATCACAGAGGTATAGCAATCTTCAAAAGAGCTCAGCGAGATAAGCACTGTCGGGATTACTGCTTGGGTTAACTCGAGTTGCTCAATAGGCAGAAAACAGAGCAACATATCCAGACCATGGCTGCTACGTCCTTGCAAACGCAGGGACCGCTAATGCGACTAAATAAAAACTTCTTGTAACATTTATTGTGTAATATATTTGCAATGCTCACTATTCTCTGACTGTGGTATTTTTCAATTGATCGAATTGCTCTGTCAGGAAGGCAGCAATCACTGAATGATCACAGCCTTTCTGCTCTTTACAAGGATATTTTTTTCTCTTTAGCCATTTCACGCGTACTTTAGTAAACCTCAATAGTAAATAAAAATCTTCTCGTAGCACTAAGCAAAGCAATGCTTCTAACTAGTGACAATAACGGATACTCTTTTCACTATCAAAGTCCCCGCCAAATAACTGCAGAGCCCAAAACGCAGTTACGCTTATGCATCACCTCTTCACCACAAACATCGAACCTCCGTCCTCGAATCTGCCAGAGGATTCGGTCCTTCGCCCCATCCTTTCGATCTGTTGTTCTCTCGTCAAAAAATATATCTATGTTTTTCCTTGTATGTTGATTATGTTACCATCTTATCGCGGTTCAAGTCCGCGTATTATATATTGAGAAATAGAGCTGATCGTTGTTGGTTGAAAAAATCACAGAAGGACTTGTCGCTGAGCATAACACTGCACCCGTCCTATTTCGGGCCATCTATGCACACGTATCTGCGCTCTAAACTGCTACAGGACGTGGAAGGCACTTGTTCTGGAGAATATGGATATATCATTTACGTGATGGACGGCATGCGCATCGACGTCGACCGTGGCCGCGTGATTCCCGGCAATGGAGGCGCCGAGTTCGAAGTCAAGTACAGAGCCATCGTGTGGAAACCTTTCAAAGTACGTTCACTTTATGGATTTTCTTCCGTCCGGATTTCGCTTGTTTCGATACTGATATGACTACAGGGAGAGGTGGTAGATGCAGTCGTTACCAGTGTCAACAACGTGTGTAGCAATGACTCTTCAATTGCTGAGCTGTGCTGATTTTTCCGCCAGATTGGTTTTTTCGCCGACGTGGGCCCTCTCAGTGTTTTTGTTTCGACAAAAGTACGAATTTAAATGACTGCGTGGAATCTATGTTCAAAAGACTAACTCTGTGTATAGTTGATACCATCCGATATGCGTTTCGACCCAAATAGTTCTCCGCCCGCTTACGTTTCCGACGATCAGACAATTGAGAGAGGAAGTCATGTGCGTCTAAAAATTGTGGGAACACGAGTTGATGTTGGCGAGATGTTTGCCATGTACGTCGTCATACACTTACTCTTTTCTAATTTATCATTCGTCCACTAATGATTCTTGCAGCGGGAGCATCAAAGAGGATTACTTGGGTGTATTATAGATTGTATATTATGAGAAATTTTTTTGAAAAAACTTGCGTTTTTGATTACTGTTTGCGTTGATATATGGCATCATCATGGTTTACGTTTAATGTGTGCACTGCTTTCCCTTCATCTGTCTCTTTTGTTTTGGAGTTATCATTTTCTTTGTACAGTATTGATATCAATAAAAGCTTTATGTTATATTAGATATATATCATCCACATAGTATACGCAATGTATACCATAGCGAGAACGGATATACATTTAGTTTTATTTACAAAAAGGTTGCCTTCTTACGCATTATATCCAACCTCTGAAATCGTAAGCACAGTATAAGCATGCTTACTTATGATGTGCTTAGTCCGTCTAGTACGTTGTTTCTTACGGATCTTGACTCTCATCGGCTCTTTGGTCTGCTCAACCACTCGAGCGCGCACAACGCATCGATCATCTTCAATAAAGGGGCTTCCTTTCCACGTAAATTTGCGAGAACCAAGAGTCTCAACTTGATTCAAACGAATAACGTCTCCGACCTGGACATCTTTGAGTCGAAATGGTAAAGTAACGGAGTCGCCGACGGAGACTAGAAATTGATGCTTGTGTATCCGGATAGTCGCATAAAGAGGTGTATGCAGAGAGTGGTTGAGGTGCGCACTTGGCTTGAATGCTGCGGCAAGCTGCTCGGATGTCGGCTGAGCGATTGTGGTATTAGTTGCCTGGAAACTCGAGGCAAGAGGAATAGGAAGCGAGACGGAGGGCGAGGATGTGGACGAGGCGAAGCGCGAGAAGACGGCTCTGCTTTGGCTCACCGCTGGTCGCTGAAATGTTGTCCGGCAAAACGTGTTAACCAGACTTCGCCACGGAGCAGCCATTGTGCAGTCTGTTTATTCGGCGCAGAATACTGAGGACAGAATGTGTGAGCAGCAGCAATTAGCACTTTCTTGGTGAGAGAAACCAAATATTTTCGTGTCAGCAGGCGCGGGTATCGTGTTGCTCGAGGCGAGTACGTTGCCAGGCCGACGCGGCTGTTTACGGCAGCCGGCATTGCACAATCCACCGCAGTTGTGCGTAATTGCTAATTGTATCACCAGAAACAGATAGTTGAGGACGACGAAGACAAAACGATGCCATCGCTGTTTCTCGCCCTTTGCGTGGCGATATACCCGTACACGGCGCAGTCACCGCAGGAGCTTTCGCTCGCCGAGGGAGACGTGCTCTACATTCTTGACAAGGACAGCGAAGATGAGTGGTGGAAAGCGAAGAAGAGGATGGTTGGCGCTGAGGAGGATGAACCAATAGGTCTTGTACCGAGCAATTACGTTGAAGGTGTACGTGTTGATGATGATCCTCCTTAATCGACCATGTAACTGACAATCCCCGTCTTTCTACAGCTGCCCATTTCGGGAAAGGCCCGAGCAATGTTCGACTACGATCGCCAAACAGACGAAGAAGTGACAATTAAAGAAGACGAATTGCTAGATGTTTACGACACCTCCGATCCGGATTGGGTCTTGATTGGTGTCCGTGACGAGTTTGGCTTTGCCCCGTCGAACTATCTCGAATATCTCTCCGAGGCAGATGCGCAGGCACATGCTGCCCGGCTCGCCAATCCTCAGCCTGCTGCAGTTACTGCTACTCCTGCTGCTCCTATGCAGATCCCCGTACCTCAGCAACAGGTACAGCAGTACGAGCAACAGTACGAGCAGCACTACGAAGAGCCACCACCACCACAGCCGGCTCGTCCGCAGACCGAGCAGCAGCAATCTTACGCTTCTCGACGATCTGATAGTTATTCTCGATATCGTGAACCCGAGCCCGAATATGACGATGAAGAAGAGGAAGAAGATGCTCCACGGCTTCCATCCCGTCCGCGAACTTACTCTGCTCAATCAAACGAGTCGATTGTATCTCCCAAAACATCTTCTCCTTCAAAGCGCAACACTGGATTCCTTACATGGAGTGTCCAGGAAGTTGATGGAAAAAAAAAGTACAAGGCAACTCTTGGAATTGGAAATGGATCGATCATGTTCTCTCCTGAAAGCGACAAATCGAGCTTATCATCTCAGCAATGGTCAATTACAAACCTCGTGCACTACAACTCCGAAAAGAAGCACGTGTTTCTTGAATTTGAACATCCTTCTATTTCTCTTGATTTACACGCCGGATCCAAGGATGCTGCTGCTGAGATTGTTTCCGCTATTGGCGACCTAGTCGGTGCAAAGCGCGCTACCGGCTTACGGGAAGTTATCCATGCGTCCGTTCCCGCCGGCCAGAAATACGGCCGTGCTCTGTATGATTTTGACGCGGAGGGAAATGATGAAGTCACGGTCCGCGAAGGCGATGATGTATTTATTCTTGACGACAGTATGAGTGACGAATGGCTCGTCATTAAGCATGCAGTTTCTGGACGTGAAGGTGTAGTTCCTCGAAGTTATATCGAGATCATTAAGAAACCTGCTCGAAAACCAGCTGAAGTAGAGGAAGAATCACCGCGAAAATCAAAGCGATCCACTAAACGCGAGTCGCGATCAACCAAGAGAGAAGAGTCATCGCCGCCTCCACGAGCACCGTCAAAACCTAGTATGAATCTTTTTTTGTTTGCATGTTTTTTATAGACAATAGTCTAACTAGTGACAGAACCGGATCCGGCTAAGATTCGCACGTGGACCGATCGCACTGGATCATTTAAAGTGGAAGCTGCTTTCGTTGGTCTCCAAGATGGTAAAATTCAGCTACACAAACTTAACGGAGTCAAGATTGCCGTTGCCGCGAATAAGATGTCGACTGAGGACCTCGAGTATGTCGAGCGCCTCACTGGAGATTCGCTTAGACCCGATTCTGGACGTAAACAGGGCGCTCTTGGTGCCGTGGCTTCTGGTGAATCTAGCCAAAACAACGCACCTGCGCGAAACCGGGAAAACGGCGGTAGCAATGGATCCAGGAAGAATTCATTTGATTGGTTTGATTTTTTCTTGTCTTGCGGCGTTGATTACAATAGCTGTCAGCGCTATGCTATTAATTTTGAACGGGACCAAATGGATGAAGCTGTCTTACCCGATATCACACAGTCAGTCATGCGGATGCTGGGACTCAAAGAAGGCGACATCTTGCGCGTGTCTAAAGCAATCGATGAGAGATATCGGAAAAAGGCCGCGGATTCTTCTGCAGCTGGCCAAGCGGATGAGGAAGCTGATACTCTCTTTTCCGGTCCAGATGGTGCTTTGAAAAACAATACTCGCAAGGGACGCCCCGCACCAGCGGTAACTACGACTACTTCAGTGGACGGCAAGTTGCTTTCTGGCGACCAGCCTACTGCGCCATCCAATCAATCACAGTCTGGACCACCTGATCGCGACTTGCTCTCGATGCCGGCGGGCTCGTCAGAACATACACCGGCTTCTGAGCCTGCCGCGGCCCAGTACCCCGAGCCTACAGGTGCTCTGAAGGATCTCATGACGCCGCTGGTCCCATCTCCTGCTCCGGTTCAGCAAGAGCCCCCTCGACAGCAGCCGCAGCCTACGCAATCTACGTTATCGCCGGTTGTATCTGCCATTACCGGCCAGCAAGCTCAGCCAACAGGTCAATATGTCGCAATGCAGCCCAAGATCATGTTTCCGCAGCAACCGCAGCAGCAGATGGTCGCCCCGACTGGAATGATTTTCGCTTCTCAGGCGCAGCAGCAGCCTACTTTTGCATCTCTTTCTGCCGCCCCTTTGCAAATTCCCACCAACACTGTCTTTGTGCAATCGCCTCCTCCCATGCAACAGCAGCAGCCTGTATTTTATGGAATTACTAGACCAGCGCCTCCACCTCCACAACAACAACAGAATACTCAGTATGTTCAGCAGATTCCTGCTCCTCCGCAGCAGCAAAATGGCAGTGGTATAGTATATATCCAGCAGACGGGGTACCCCCAACAATCACCGTTCCAAACAATTGTTACTCAACCATTACAGGCGCAGCCTACTCGGGCATTTGTGCCGCAGTCACAGTTTGGAATTGCTTCCATGCAGACTGGTTTTGGCGGAGCGCTGCAACCGCAACCAACAGCTTATCAGCCTCAACAACAGCAACAGTCGCAGATGCTGCAGTCACAACCCACTGGCTGGGGATTTGGCAATGGTCCTCCAGGTGGGCGCGATATCATGACTCCGCTGGTGCCGACGAAGACTGGACCTCCTCCAAATGTCAGTTTTGGAATTAAACCTGTACAGCCTACGCCAACTGGTAAACGACAAGCTAATCTGGCTGCCGCTAGTAAGTGCATTGTATACTTTAGATACGTGAATTATGGTTACTAATCTGAGTGAACTATAGCTGCTGAGAATCCATTTGGATTTTAGTTCTTTTTGAAGGTGTTATATTTTGCTTCTTCATCAGTAGAGTTCTGTGTCGTTTATACATATTGCCGTGCTTCATTTTTGATCTATATATTTCTCATTCCGTTTGAATTGTTTCATCGCAATGCCGTGTGAAATTCGCCTTTGGGCGGTCTCTGCAGGGCAATAGAAGTTGTTTTTTCTTTTCAGAATTGATGCCTGTAACGATATGAATTACATTTGATATTATTTTGTTTCAAGATTATCGTGGTTTTTTATATGAGTTCAATCGAACGTTATAAATGCGTGCATACTTCGACCATGTCTCACTGTCATTCGCCCAACTATGAGGAGACGGACCTGGGAGAACCAGAAACGGATGACATAAGCGATGAGCCAACATGGGGCCGAGGGATCGGTGACACGACGGCCCGTGACACGACGGCCGAGCCGAGAACAGAGGTTAGATAATACAGGCATATAAGGAGATACGGAGAATGGTGAAGATATCGGTTTGGGTATGTTTGGGTATGCTCGGGTATACACATACTACTCGGCAGAGCGAGAGTCGGGGATGAGGGGTCGGGCGGGGCCGAAATGAATATATTAGGAAGCAGTTTGTCCACGTTTGAGGAATACACGATTGTTACAGTTACTTACCTGACTATCGGATTCCGGCATCAGATCCTGATTACTACCTGACTATCCGGATGAGCCCCTTCATCAGACCCCATTCTCTGACACTTGGTAGCGAGGAACTGCCGGATCTGGAGTTTGGCAGCCATCGCATCGATATTGTGCCTGACGCGCTGCCGCCGGCTCTTCCGCCGTATCGACTGTCTATCCATGAAAATGAGGAATTGGAACGCCAGCTTAAGGAGCTGCTGGCCAATTGTTTTATTATGCCCGACTCCGACCCCAGCGCACACCCCACCGACCAGCCCTCCAACGTCACGGAAGAGCCTGGCACCACTGGAGCCCAGGTGCCTATGAGTTCCTTTGCCGCCGTGGTCGACGCCCTGTCTCGCGCAGTCCTACGCCTCGACCGCTCGTTCGGCGTCCGCACCGACGACAACGGATCCAACAATGCTTTCAACAATAAGGCACCGACGTTCGACGGTACCCGCGATGCAAAGACCGCACGCACCTTGGACCGGTTTATTCAGAATGTGCGGTTGCAGATCATGTTGAATGATATCGTGGATAAAGATGCGGCGGTCCGTTACGCAGGCAAATGCCTGACCGAAGGGGCAGCGAAATGGGCTTACTACTATATGAGCCTTCTTTGACGCGTTGAATCGCGAGTACCGACCAGCCGACGCCGATTTTGAAGCCGAGGAACAGTTCTTCTCTATCCATCAGAAGACTACCGTGGCGCTTTACAATGAAGAATTCTCTGATCTACTCTTGGAACTCAAGCCTGATCTCCTGGGGCTTTCGGTCAACCGATACATTAGTGGCCTCGCCCCCCAGCATCCAGTCTTATGTGAAGCAACAGGCACCTGAGACCTTGGGGAAGGCGATGTCTATCGCAATCGACGTCGCCCAGTTGCAGCCTGCTCAGCGCGCCGCGAATACACGGAACAGCTCCCCGCGACCATGCCAACCGTTCCAGTCTTTTGTGCCATCACCCAATGCGTCGTACGTTCCACGGCCCGCGCCCGGACCCGCGCCAAAGTCCTCTTCGTTGACGCAGTATTACAAGGACTTGGGGCCAGGCGACTCTACGGGCCGGGAGATCGCAGCACTAGAAGCAGAGGCGGCGGAGGAGGCCGCTGAAGCTAGCGCTGGGGCTTTGAGACACACGCGACTCTCGTCTGAAGAACGCGTCCGCCTGTTGGCGGAAGGCAAAGTTTCTACTGCCGTGCGGGGGTGCACCTGGCCCGCGATTGCCCTGAGAAGGCAAAAAATGGCAACGGTCAGGCTTAAATGCCGTGCCTGACCGCGGTAATGACGGTACACGTTATCCAGAACGTAATCGAATCAAGAATTCTCCGGAAATGATGGGATCGGAACTGCAGCAGTTTGATTTGTTTATTGGAAAAGACGGAAAGGATGTTGCAAGGGCGGAACCGAAGATTGGCGTATCGTTTCAAGCCACGGGTTCTATTCAGGCTAGCTCGAGTAATAACAGAACTTCTTTTCCTATAATACTCCGTTGAATGTGTTACTAGACACTGGTGCGGGCGCGTCCTTCATCAAGAGATGCACGGTCAGACGGGCAAGCCTAGAAGATGCACTATATCAAGCAAAGCCGATTACTTTGAGATCCGCCTTCCAACATAATGCCTTGCGGACGCAGGGTGCGGTGGAGGTGCCACTATTATGCCCTTCGGACTTACAAACGCACCGGCGACGTTTCAGGATTATATGAATGAGGTTATTGGGGATTTGAAGGATGTTTGTGCTATTGAATATTTGGACGATGTTCTAATTTATTCGAGCTCGAAGGAGGAACATGAGAGACATGTGAAAAAGGTGTTAAAGAGGTTACACGCTCATCGTCTCATCGCGAGCCAGCAAATGCGAGTTTTCAAGGAAGAAGTGACTTCTCTCGGGTATCGGGTCTCCACCAAAGGGTATGCTTCCAGACGCGGCTAAGATCGAAGCGGTTCAACAGTTCAAGACGCCGAAGTATCCTCTTGAAGCCCAGCGTTTTTTGGGATTGGCCAATTTCTACCGGCGCTTCATCCCATACTTTTCCGATGTAGCCGGCCCAATTCGCGAATTCATTACGAAACGAACACCTTGGACCGACAAAGCGCAAGAAGCGTTAGAATCCCTCAAGACAGCACTCGCCACGGCACCGGTCCTAATCGCACCGGATACCACTAAGGAATTCGTGTCACGGGCCGTCGTGTCACCGATCCCTCGGCCCCAAGCTGGCTCGTCGCTTATGTCAGCCGTTTCTGGTTCTCCCAACATCCTCACCACACCTACATTTATACACAATTTACTAGTAATAACAAAATCTTTATAAAGAGCCAACGTATTTACAATGGAAAAAAAAACATTTGAAGAAAGTCGCGAGACTTAATAATCTCGGTAACGGGGAATTGAACCCCGGTCCCCCGCGTGACAGGCGGAAATTCTAGCCACTAAACTATTACCGACTTCTTGAAAAATTTAAAAAATTTGGGTCCATTATTATTCGTAAAATCTTAGTAATACTGGCGCCAAAATGACTAAGCGTGCCGTGTACGAGATGCATTAAACTACAGCCTGGAATGGTTAAGAGAAGGGGCTATATTTGAATTTGTTGAAAAGACAAGGACTAGAAGATATAATGAATACGCGATGTCGGTTCAATTCTTAGATGGAGATTATTGTGGAAGATGTGGTTTTTACATTGTCTGTTTTGTGGTAATTCCCGCCTTTGTAATATTTGGAAGTTGCCTTCCCGCTAAAACTATATCATCATCAGCTATAGTAACGACCATTTTTTATCGATTCATGGTGTTATATAACTTAGTTTCCAGCTAGTAAATTATTATAAAAGATGCAATTTTGGAAAGACTTAGTTTTAAAATCATCAAAATCTATTTCTATCTTTGGTGTATACAGGTATATTTCGACAAATAAAGGCTCTAGATGAACTGGCTGAAAGTTAAATTAGATGTTATTGCATGCTGTACAACTGGAGACCACTAGATATGACACCTAATGCGATATAATTGAGCATTCTTAACCTTGGAAGTAATCCTTATACGCAATCTTAGACTAAATATCGTTTAAAAGGAAAGCAAATAAACGTCCACCAGAACCGAGTTCACTCACAGGATAGGTATCGTCTACTTCAGCTTTCGTAAAATTTAGAACTTTCGGGAAAATCATTAAGCATGTCGCGAAGAATAGTTGAAACTTTCTCAGCTCCCCATTGAAGTAGCGACGGGCTTGTCGTCATGTGCTTTATATTTTCTGGTCTTAGTTTCCAAGAGAGTCGCGGGCCAAATTTCTGGGGGACAACTGATATGCTTTTGAGATGATCTGAGCCTTGTTCTGCTCGCTTGATCTGTACATATTCTAGATTCTATACCAATGATATTAACTCAGTCAGAATTAAAGAAAAGTGCTGCTTAGCATACCAATCCGCTCCTAAATGATGATAACGCCTCTGTTTCTCTGATTTCAATCATAAGAGTTCTCCACTCATAACCTGAATATCGTCCCGGGGGCACGTAAAATTCAGCTATTTCAATATCTTTTGTTCCCCGCGCTATCTGTCTTGCCGTGCGACCACCAAATTGGGTCGAGGAGATCAGTTTCCGTGCTGGATTTATGGGATCAGCACATGAACTCCTGTCGTTTTTAAAATCGTGCTCATAAAGATACACATTAAATTCGATATGGTCGAAGTCCTCGTACATGTCAGCTGGCCGCTCTTTGATGCACATCCTGTACTGCAACAAGTAATTACCGGGAGCTACCCTTACGTTTCTGTATACATGTACAGGCACAGTTCCGAAATCAAGAACATGGTGAGCAGGAATCAGTTTGATGTGAGGATAGGCGTATACTGGTACCAGCGCAGTACCGTCATACCCCGCCGCTCCCCAGCCTTTCATGTCCCCAAACGGTATCTTCCACTGTTCTTCCATACCGCAGTAAACCATTTCCCAAGATACCAGTTTCTCCAGCTGCGGGTGATTTTTGACTGCACAGGCGTACTGGTATCCCTCAATACCAAACTCGTATATCATTTTGGTGCGAAGAAAAGACTCGTCGTTGAGATTGATTCCCGGAATGGCCGGTAACGCAGCACAAAAGGCGTTAAAGTCCGCATGAGACAGAAGCAAAGCAATCCGCTGGATCAGCTCCGTGGGCAGGGAGATGATATTTGAAGCATGTGGCGAATGTGCGGAGGATAGCCGCGTACACTCCTCTGTTGCCATTATTGTGTTTCTTCCCAAAACGGCAATACCATTGGAATCGGGCCCACTACGGCAAAACGATAGCAAAGAAAACTAGAGGTGATGTCGGTGGATGGCCTTGGTTGCGGAGACAATTAGTGTCTAGACGCGATAAGATAGTTAACTGAGCCCAGACTTAATTATGCGGGGCCGTCCGAGTAACCATACTCGTCCGCTGGTACTGTTAGCAGTATTTAGCCACGGTAACGCGCTCTAGTGGTCAGCGCAGCTAAACACAAGTCTGTTTTTACTTCTAAACGCTGGTATATTCTCGAAAGATCACCTTTCTGCATCTTCGTTGAAGTAATTACGTGGACCGGTGCTCTTTAGACCAGCAAGCCGCACCGTGGACCTTCCGGAATAGTAGTGCACGCGACGCCCTGGTGGTTTGCACTCGATTCGGCTTGTTGCAAATATATTTCTTAGAACAAAAGACATGTAGTTTAAATTTATTAGGTTATTGCTCCAGTTATACGTTTTCTATCGTACATTGCACCATATTGGAATCTCGCTTGGAAGACACTCCCACCGTGCGGCTTCTATTTTCTAGTGTGACCCTTTGCGCCTTCGTCACTTTAGCTGTTCAGGCCCGCCTCTCCTTTCGTCGATGATATCTCAACTGCTGTTTCTCGTTTGAGAAAGCATCTGGCTGTACGTTTATATTTTTACTGATACGACCTCGCTTTTTTTTATCTGGCAAAGACATACACTTTCTTTGTCCACCGGGCGCGACTCAGTCGGATATGTCACTATCTGCCCGGTCGCCTCTAGGCGGTTATAAAATAAGACGAGACAGCACCCGCAAAAAAGTCCTTGATAGATATGAGATTTTGGGATACATTGCTGCTGGAACGTATGGCCGGTAAGTATTTACACCCGTTTTGACAAACGAAGGACAAAACACTGACTGATTTGCCGTAAAGAGTCTACAAAGCTAGGTCGAAATATGGGTATGCGTCGACATCCAGAGCGTCTTTCTAATGTTCCGAGACTAATCTGTAAACAGAACACAGCAGCGTGAATTTGCGATTAAAAAGTTCAAGGCCGACAAAGAAGGCGAGGTAGCGCATTATACAGGCATCTCACAATCCGCATGTCGAGAAATCGCCTTATGTCGCGAACTGCGGCATGTGAATATCACGACCTTGACTGAGATTATACTAGAAGACAAGTGCATCTATATGGTTTTTGAATTTGCAGAGCATGATTTATTGGTGTGTTGCTTTTACTATGCATGATGTAATCCCTGCTAACTTTGCGCCTTTTAGCAATTGATACATTTTCATTCGCATCCTGATCGCCGACCAATTCCTGACTCGGCGCTCAAATCCATTCTCTGGCAACTGCTAAACGGGGTCTCATATCTTCATCAAAACTGGGTTCTTCACCGTGATCTCAAACCGGCCAACATCATGGTAACAGCCGATGGCGTCGTCAAGATCGGCGATCTTGGGCTCGCGCGTCTATTTTACAAACCGCTTCAGCCATTGTTCACTGGAGATAAAGTTATAGTTACAATTTGGTATCGTGCGCCGGAGTTGCTTCTTGGTTCTAGACATTATACTCCGGCTGTCGACATTTGGGCAGTGGGCTGCATCTTTGCAGAACTCTTGGCTCTAAGGCCTATCTTTAAAGGTGAAGAGGCAAAAATGGATAACAAAAAGACTGTTCCGTTCCAAAGAAACCAGATGCAAAAGATCATAGAGATCCTAGGAACTCCTACCAGTAAAATTATTCCGAGCCTTTCTTAAGTTTTATAGAGTCACTGACAGTTGTTTAGGAGAAAATTGGCCAGCATTACCTCAATATCCAGAATACCATGCCCTGTCATCATTTAAAACATATCAAAGTGTTTTAGAAACTTGGTATAACACGGTGCCTAATGCGACTTCTTCTTCACAGCCTCAACC
The DNA here is from genome assembly GCA_030568315.1 of Myxozyma sirexii. Lineage (NCBI taxonomy): Eukaryota > Fungi > Ascomycota > Lipomycetes > Lipomycetales > Lipomycetaceae > Myxozyma > Myxozyma sirexii. The sequence goes on along the minus strand of JAJLTT010000007.1, from coordinate 16,254 downwards.
AGCGGCTAGCCAGCGAGGATTCCAATTACTTCAAGGGCTATTAGAGTATAATCCCTTGAAACGTTTGACAGCTGAACAAGCTATGCAGCATCCCTATTTTGGCGAAATGCCCAAGCCCACCGCAAAGTATGCCTACATTCTCGCTCTTTGAGTTTCGTTTTTATTTTCACTCAGGTTTACTGACTGACGCGGTATAGTATCTTCGAATCCGTGAATGTGGAGTATCCTCATCGGCGCATTTCAAATGAGGATAATGATATCAAAACAGTCAGCTTACCAGGTACTAAGCGAAGTGGATTGCCAGACGATTCGCTCCCTTCGAGAAAGAAACTCCGTAACGACCATTAAACGTCTTGGGTTATTTACGTCAGAATGTTATTTGTAAATATAAATATGACATATTAATGACCATACTATTCTGCTTAGTTGTTCACGCAACATTATTCTTTCTAAACCGGGCTGTAGATGAGATTAACGAACAATCGAGACGTGGACCAAATATAAACACAACCACCGCGCCGCATCGCATCGCAACTAAACTCTCTACACATTCGCTCGAAAACCAAAAGTACCTGTCGTTACCACGATCTGCACTGTAAACGTTCTTTTCGTCTTTCGACATTTAACTTTTTGATAGTTGGAGGTGATTGATATTGGTTGAATATAATGGGCAATGCCTTGACGCGTCTGGTGGTGAGTTTTTCTGCGCGATCATTGTGACCCCTATTGTCCTAATTTTGATCTACAGGCGCGGTTATTCGGGTCAAAAGAGATTCGGTATGCATTTCTAAATCTCTCTATGTGACTGTTGTACTTATTTTTTTGCTAAACAGGCTGCTAATGCTTGGTTTGGATGCGGCAGGGAAAACAAGTATGAACTGAAATATCACTATATTTACAACCTTTACTAATTGATACGACTAAGCTATTTTACTACGACTAAAACTAGGCGAGGCGTATGTCTATTATAATTGCTGGAAACAACTGTACAGATCCTAACTTTTTGCAACAAAGGGTATCAACGGTGCCAACAGTGGGATTTAATGTCGAATCAGTAACTTACAAAAACGTCAAGTTCAATGTCTGGGTAGGTTCTCCGCTTCATTAACACAGAGGTAACACTAATATTATAACATAAAGGATGTTGGTGGTCAAGATAAAATACGACCTCTATGGAGACATTATTTTACAGGCACACAAGCCTTGATCTACGTCGTCGACAGCGCCGACCGCAACCGCTTACAGGAATCAAAACAAGAGTTGAACCGAATACTCTCGGATCGAGAAATGAGGAGATGCGTGGTCCTTGTATTCGCCAATAAGCAAGACTCAGAGGGCGCTTTGAGTGCACATGAAATCACCAGAGAACTGGATTTAGATACAATTGCAAGTGGGCGGCCATGGACAGTCTTACCGTCAAATGCTAGAACCGGTGAGGGACTCGCGGACGGACTAGCCTGGATTGATGCAAATATGCCAAAAGACGGTCTTCGGTAGTCATAGTTGATATTTTATAGCACGAAACTCGCCTTTGGTTCAGCAGTATCGGTTGAAAAAGTTGAATTGCAGTATATTTGAGAAACAATCATAGGAGGATATGATCTGATAATTTTATGGTGTATATATAGTCTTTGAGAGTTTGGTGTAGGTTTTTAATATGACGGTCACTTACGCCTCCGCTGTCCGGAGAACCATCTTAATCAGATAATAATGAAACAGTATATAACCGTAATGAGACTGAAGTATTGAAATATCAACTCAACTTCGAGAAAAGAATACAAAACGTGCCAAAACTTAAAACTCCAAATAATCTGCTCATGTCAAAGCAGCTCAACCTACAATCCTCACATAATTGCTCGGAAAACTTCCAATGACCCCGTTCAATTCGCCCTCTGTCCATCCTTCTCCTGTGCTTCCTCCGGTCAGTACAATCTTGTCGCCTTCATGGATTGAGAGTTCGGCATCTGATCGTCCCTCATAATCGTACAATGCAATGGCATACTTAATTTTCTTTGCCCCACGTTTCGGCGCAACAGCTGGCCCTTTCTTCTTGCCCGACATCATACTAGCCGTTGAGGAAGAAATAGATGAAGTGCGCGTCATATCAGAGACCAGCTCAATATAACTAAACGGAACCAATCCTTCCGCAAGACCATTACGAACAAGAACCCAACCTGTGCCATCATGCGGCTCTAGCACTTCCAGCTCGTCTCCTGGCGCAAGCGGAATCTCGCCGTCGCCGTTGGCACTGTATGCAAATTTGGCATGTGCTTCTTGTGTCTTGGGTGCGGGATTAGCAAGTTCGTACGGATCTGAAGGCGGCATTGTTGAGCTGGCGTTCGATTTTGCTTTTCGTCTTCCAAAGCGCGACATTGAATCTAGCATTGATGAAGTATGCGAGGTGATGGAGTTAGTTGACCGCGGCATCATAACCGATGATCCGTCATCGTCAGAGGCATTTCCGTTACCATTCAGACTCGTTGTTTCAGTGTTTTTGTTTTTCTTCTTGCTCTTCTTAACCTTCGTCCCTGCGCAATCTGCTGGAACTTTCATCTGGCATTTCGCATGGCAAGTGTAACCGCAACTTCGACATTTGAAGCCATGTCTAGATAGACCCCAAATAGAATCATTACAGAACAGGCACGTGGTTGGAATCTTAAATGAGACACTCTTGAAATCATGTGGTCTGGTTCCTTTGATGATATCGCCGACGACAAGCTCAACAGTTTCCACCTCGACTTCTAGAGCAATGCGTTTTGTATCCGCAATAGACGCTTCTCTCTGAGCATTGATCAACTTTGTGAAAACCTCATCGAAATTTCCCTTGGTAGGATCCTTGATAGCTTGCTCACGCAATTGATACAGATTTTCAATCTCGCTTCTCTTCTGCTCGACTGTTGATCGTAAATCCATCATATTGCGTCGTGAAATAGCAATCTTGTTGCGTAAGTACGTCTGAGCAGCATCATCAACAATCATCTCATCATCGTCATGCCAGATAGGAGAAGGCTCGTAGATAAAATCTGGTGGAGGAGCCCAGTCTGCCACTGCGTTGTGCCGCATGAACATGGCTGAGTCAAGGAAAGGATCGTTCAGCGAGATTGCGTGCACCGAGTCTTGCATATGCTCTGTGCAACGCTGTAAACATGACAGCTCAACATTCGAGGCTTGCGTCCAGATTGCATTGAGTTTTCGCACACGAGCTTCATTGAGGTCTTGAACACTGTCCAGGAGAGAAGGGACATCTTGAAAATAGTACTTATCCTTTATTCGGTTGGCGACATTGATAGCGATAAGATACGAATTCTTGGCATTATTCATGTCAAGTTGATTTTGTTCATAATGTCTAGTCGCTTTCGATTTGCTGCTGTCGAATGATTTCTCAGCTTTGGTTCGCGAACTCTCGACAACCTGGCAAGCCGCGTCGTATTGCGCTTTCATCTTCTTAAGTTCGGCATATACAATTTCCCGCTCTTCATCTAATTTCTCGTTAAAGACCACATGCTGCAGGAATTCAGTTAGATGACGGTTCACAATGATCGGCCAAAGCCATAGTTACCTTTTTTCTAAACTCCTCATATCTACTTTGTAATCCACGCAGTTGATCTGCCACTTGTACGGTCATTTCGCTCGATAACCGATCATGCTCATTCGCCATGTTCTCAGTTTGCGTTAGGATATTGGTCCATGTAACCAAACTCGCTCTAGCCTAGTGTTAACATATATCCGAGTAATCCTTACAAATAATGACATACGATTCAAGCGAACCGGGAGTAACCTGCGGCGTATCGCCAACTGAGAGCGAGATACTCTTTTTGGCCTTCTTTTCAAAATATTTCTTTGTCAACGCCAAAAGCTTAACCGAGTACTCTTTTTCCAGAGTTGACCGCTCGCGATAGAACATTTGTAAGTCCTCTAGCCATCGAATTCCGTTTCCGATCTGGATTGGAGATGATTAGATTAGCCTGGGATTCATGCGTTATATATTCAAAAGATAGTCTGCCAAGACGTACCCATGCTTCAGTCACTTTGAATCCGTCCTATAAGTAATATAAAATTATAATTAGTACGGCAATTGTGATTGAGGGTAAGACTATTGCCCGGACTGGTCAGTCAGTCAGGGGATTGTATTCAGTTGTTCGTACCTTTAACTCGGTGCCAAAGGAAAGACCATCCTCAATCTCATTCTCATCTACAGCTTCCATAATTCCAAACAAAACAGTGCACTCGAAAACGAATAGGAAAAGGTAATTGCCAGCCTTCTCTGCTGCTGTCTTGTATTGCAGTCGTCGTCGACGATGCTGGAACTGGGCTTCGCATCGTCGGTGCTTAACTGCGCTGCTGATGACGTTGTTGTGCTGATGCCGGGTAACCGGGTCGCATCGACAGAAAAACAAATACAAAGGCAGCGAGCTTTTCTACACACTCGTCGTGATCCGTGGAACGACAGTGAATAGAACAGGTTATTAGAGAACTATTCCAACAGATCAATCAGAGAAGAATAGATATCTAGGTATGGCTTGGGACACACCTGCAAAAGCGACAGAGACCGTAACAGGTACGCCCGAGAAGCTCAAAGAACCAGAGACCACCAAAGCATCACTCAGCTGGGCTGAGGAAGACGATGATTCCGACAATGCGCCTTCGCCGCCTCCGGATGCAGCATCAGAACCGCCAATTCCTGCGTCGACTGATCGTGATGTGACGCCCCCTCCAGAGCCTGCGCCGACTGAGAGTGCTGCGCCGACTGAGAATGCTGCGATCCCTCCGGCTCCGAGTGAGGAAGAGATGCTGAAAGCGTTCGAGCAGGATGAGCACTACGTTAGTCTTGTTGAGAACGAGCATGAAGTTCTGGTGAAGTTGGCCGATTTACAAGCCGATCCTAATTCGACACTGTACTCGATCAAGAAATTCGAGGATCTGGGAATGTGAGCAATCGATTGGATGTGCTTAGGAAATATGAGAGAGCTAACAATGATATCTTTTACTATTTAGATCTGAAGAATTGCTAAAAGGTTTATATGGAATGAAGTTCCAGAAACCATCAAAAATTCAAGAGCGCGCACTTCCATTGCTTTTAAATGATCCGTACGTGAATCGATGATGGCGTCACTTTTGTTTTTGTCAATCTTACCAAGTTCTAACAAAAAGAATGTAGTCCTCGCAATATGATAGGACAGTCGCAGTCCGGTACCGGAAAGACCGCAGCATTTACACTGACGATGCTGTCGCGAGTGAACCCTGATGAGCACTGCGTGCAAGCGCTCTGCCTTGCGCCGTCGCGAGAGCTGGCGAGACAGATTATGGATGTTGTGCGGGAGATGGGAAAATACACGAAAGTAACGACTGAGTTTGCGATTCCAGGCGTGCGACCACCTCGCGGACAGCAGCTAACACAGAACATTGTTGTTGGAACACCAGGATCAGTGCTTGATTTGATTATGCGCCGGCAATTGCCATTAAAGAAGGTGAAGGTGTTTGTTCTGGACGAGGCCGACAACATGATTGAAGGCCAGGGGCATGGAGACCAGTGCATTCGGATCCGCAACTCGCTGCCAAAGGAGACTCAGCTTGTGCTATTCTCTGCGACATTCCCCGACGAGGTGTCAGAATACGCCCGCACTATTATTCCGGATGCAAATGAAATTAGACTAAAGACAAGCGAGTTGAATGTGAAGGCAATCAAGCAGCTGTACATGGACTGTCATGGAGAGCAGCATAAGTACGATGTTCTAGTGGAGCTTTATCATCTGTTGACGGTAGGCTCGTCTATTATTTTTACAAACACGAGAGCGACGGCGGATAGGATCCAAGAACGGATGACGAAGGATGGCCATAAAGTGAGTGTGCTCCATGCTCAGTTCGAGGGCTTTGAACGTGACCAGATTCTGGACGACTTCCGGGCTGGGCGCAGCAAAGTGCTAGTGACTACTAATGTGCTTGCGCGCGGAATTGATGTGCCATCGGTGTCTATGGTGATCAACTACGACATGCCGACGACGCAGGGCGGCGACGCGGATCCACAGACATATCTGCACCGAATCGGCCGGACAGGACGGTTCGGCCGCGTGGGAGTATCGATATCGTTTGTCGGAAACGACCGATCGCGGGAGGTGCTGGAGGAAATTGAGCAGTACTTTGGTCTTCAGATGATTGCCGTGCCGACGGACGACTGGGACACCGTCGAGAAGATTCTGAAGAAGGCGCTGAAGGGAGTGCGCCTGAGCTGAGCAATACGGAAAGCGAGATGTATAAATTCGGTAGCTATAGTGTACTAGTAATGCGAGATGAGCACGTTACATAAGCGCATTGTAACCAGGTTAGGGCGATAGCAGATGCCGCGCCAGGGCGAGCCCAGCACATGGCTTGGCCCATTCCAGGGAGCACCGCGGGCAGCGCAGCGCGGAGCAGGCCATTGACGCGCAATGTAAGTCTTTTTCACCGCAAACGGCAGAAGCCAAACGCAGCAGCAGCAAAACCCTGGAGCCAGCAATGTCGACGTCGAGAGAGCCGTGTTGGCCTCTTTCCCAAAGCAGCAGCCCCCCGTTGACAGCCGCGAACAGAGTTTGCGGCAGAACCTTAACCAGCAACAAAAATAAACAAAAAACTGTCGGCCCGAATCGCTCAGCCTTTCTTGGCTCAGCAGACGCTTTTAACCTCCTCGTCGGCCGCTCTTCCTCTCCTCCACCACCGCCTTCTTCCGCGACCATGAAGCTCCTCTACTCCGCCATCGCTGCTGCTGCTGCTGCCGCGTCGTCCGTGGCGGCGCTCAACCCCATCGAAGTCCGGGGCAACGGTATGTTGCTGCTGCTTGCTGCCTCTAACATTCCCCATCGTGCTGAACCTGCTCCTAGCATTCTTTGACTCGGTCACCGACGAGCGCTTCTACATCAGAGGTATTCTTTCTCCGTCTGCTCTGCTGCTTTTCTTCTGCTAACCGAGCCCCGCAGGCGTCGACTATCAGCCCCCCGACGCCAACGGCGACACCGCCGACCCGCTCAAAGACTACGCCGTCTGCTCGCGCGACGTCCCCTATTTCAAGGACCTGGGCCTCAACACCATCCGCGTCTACCACGTCGACAACGCCGCTGACCACTCCGAGTGCATGCAGCTCCTCGAGGAAAACGGCATCTACCTCGTCCTCGACGTAGCCACCGCCGAACAGGCCATCTCGCGCGACTACCCCATGTACTCTTACAACTACGTCCTTGCCCAGCACAACTTTGCTACCATTGACGTTTTCCAGAATTACACCAACCTCCTCGCCTTCGTTGCCGCCAACGAAGTCGTCAACGACGCCAACTCGACAAACACCGCTACCGTCCTCAAGGCCGTCATCCGTGACATGCGCGCTTACATCAAGGCTATGGACTACCGCTCCATCCCCGTCGGATACTCTGCCGCCGACGTCGAGGAGAACCGCTACCAGCTTGCCCATTACCTCAACTGCGGTGACGAGGACACCCGCGCCGAGTTCTTTGCCATCAACGACTACTCGTGGTGCGGAGACTCTTCTTTCACCGTCTCGGGTTACAACACTAAAGTCAAGAATTTTGGCAACTACTCGCTGCCCATTTTCTTCTCCGAGTTTGGCTGCAACCTCGTCGAGCCGCGTCCCTTCACCGAAGTTGCTTCCATCTACTCGACCCAGATGTCGTCTGTCTTTTCCGGTGGTCTCGTTTACGAGTACGTTCAGGAAGTCAACGACTACGGTCTTGTCAACGTAACCGCTGGCTCTGACGAGGTTACCATCCTGACCGACTACAACAACCTTAAGGCGATGTATGCTAAGACTGATGACCCTGCCGGAACTGGCAACTACAGGACCTCCAGCGAGGCCTCTGAGTGCCCTGCTTACGTTGCTGGTCTATGGGAAGCCAACAACACCCTCCCTGCTCTCCCCGAGGAGGCATCGGCCTACATGACTGAAGGCGCCGGCACTCCTCTTGGCACTGATGGTCCTTCCAACCAGTGGACTCCCGAGAACCCCGATGATGGTGACGCTGTTCTCCCGATTGCATCCGGCCAGTCAGTTGAGAGCTCGGTTGCTTCCTCGACCGCTAGATCTGGCTCGTCTTCGGCTGCCTCGGCCACTGCTACTTCGACTAATGCCAGCTCCTCGTCGTCTTCGTCTTCGTCCACCTCGGCCACCTCGTCGGCTGCCACTTCGTCCTCCGCCGCCACTGCCAACCTGAAGCGTGCCCAGAGCGCCGTCTCGTTCGCTATGCCCGCTGCTGCTGTCGTCGTCTGCTTTATCTTCGGCCTCGTTGCCTTTTAAGTGTCTCTACATATTCTCGTATTTTTTTTTTAGATTCCCTTGTAAAGGTTTAAGACACACGACTCTCGCTTTTTTTCTTTTCTTCATTTTGTCCCTTTTTCTAGTTCTTCAAATTGGTGTTTGTGATGGATAAGCGTTTGTGTTGGAATGCGCGTTAGAAACGGCATGGGATTGATGAGTTTATCATGCTTTTGTACTTTTATTTTTAGTATTCCCCATCACTAGTATTCCTAGAGTTTGCCCAAGATTATTATCTTTACCAGAGTTCTTATAAAGTTAAAATTAAGTATAAAAGTATTCAAATAATATGTATTGTGACGAATTGAGTAATCTCTCTCGGATAGCAGATAAAATATCGTACTCTATAGTTACAAGAAAGTGTATATGAGAGAAAAGAATAGACATGGGCGTGGTGGTTGTGGTGGCACTGATCTTCATGCACTTAAAAGACCAGTCTGGCTAGGTCTAAACCATTCCTTTGCCAAATCATCCCAGACTTCCTCTGCGATTTGCCGGCTAGCTTCGCGACTGACTGTAGACTTTGCTTCAATGTAGACTTTGAGTTTAGGTTCGGTGCCACTTCCGCGGATTGTTACGCGGACGGTGGAATCAAGAGCAAATGTAATCATCTCGGATGATTTCGAGACCGGCAGAACAGGGAGATGGTCAGGTGTAGAGGAATCGTATCCAACTGTGAGGTCGCGCCAGTATGTCACCTTTCGGGCGCCGACGGTGGCGGGATATTTGTATTCGGATAAGGATGTAGGTTCTAATGATTCGGAAGTTTCGTTGTCGGATGGTGTTGTAGAGTTCTTGGTCCGGATGTAACGGAAGACTGAGGCAGTTACGCGCGGGTCCAGCGCTACATAGTAACTGTTTTTATTTTCGAAATAGCCGTATTTCTTGTAAATTCTTTCAAGTACAATAATAATTCCTTGCGCTCGAGTCATGGTCGTCCCCGAAACGGTATCTTCAATCCAGCGCAGGAGTTTGAGAAACATGAGCATGGCTCCTATTCCGTCCTTGTCGCGTATACCGGGAAACATATACCCAATGGCCTCTTCGAATGCAAAGATAACATTATAGCCTTGCGCTTCAAGGTCAATTGCCCGATTACCCAGCCATTTGAATCCTGTAAGAGTCTCTTCATAGTAAAAGCCTTCAGTCTCAGCAAGCGAACGCAGAATCTGCGACGAAGCAGTCGAATTCAACATAGCTACTTTGGCGCGCTCGGAAGGTGGTAAAGGCATCACGATAGTGTGGAACAAGAAATATGCAAATAAGATACCAAGCTCGTTACCAGTCATTTGCGTCCACTTGCCGTCAGATCCCATCACTGCGGCACTAAATCGGTCGGCATCAGGGTCGTTGGCAAGTACTAGAGAAATACCAATCTTTTGCGCAGCAGCAATGACAAGCTTGAGAGCGCCTTTCTCCTCTGGGTTGGGAAAGTCGACGGTTGGGAAATCCGGATCAGGCATGGCCTGTTCTGCAACAACAAACATATTTACATCGGCTCGTGCATCAAGTAACTCGGCTGCACGGTAAGCGTAAGGGAGACCAACACCATGTATGGGGGTATACATGAATCGCATGAGAGGATTGATACGAGTGGATCCAGCTAGAGTTTTGAGCTGAGCATAGTATCTGTCAACAAGCTCTTTAAGCGGACGGGTGACGAGCTCGCTATTGTCAACCAAAGTCTTATCCCAAACCCACGGTTGGTAGTTGTTCTCGATTTCAGCGGCGATACCTTTGTCGTGCGGACTAACTATCTGACAACCATTGTGCCAGTAAACTTTATAGCCGTTTGCAGAAGCCGGGTTATGCGACGCAGTAACCATGACACCGCATGCAGCACCAAGTTGTACGACAGAAAAGGGAACGAGAGGAGTGTGAACCAGCTCGTCCAGATAGTGAACAGCAAAGCCGTGGGTGATGAAGGCGCACGCGGTGAGACGAGCGAAGGCGTCGCTCTCATGGCGGTGGTCATGGCCAATGACAATACCACGAGACTTGGCGTCTGGTACTGTGTTTGCAACATAGACTGCGAGGCCCTGGGAGGCCTGGAGGACGGTGAGTTCGTTCATGCGTGAGAAACCCGCCTCGAGCTTAGCGCGCAGACCAGCGGTGCCGAACTGGATGGGAGTCCGCAGACGGCGGTCAAGCTCGGCGACATTTCCGGCAGCGAGCAAGTCTGTGATCTGCTTCCGAGTGCGCTCGTTCTATAAGAGAGGAAATCATCAGTTACAGCTGTCCGAAGAACGGGTGTGAACAGACGACAGGAGGCACGTACCTGGTCCAGAGCCAGCCAATCGTCTGCGAGCTCACTGATGGACTTGAGCGACTGCGGCATTGTGTACAGCGCACTGAATGAGCTACTCGGTCTCCTTCTAATACTTCGTTTGCGACCGTGGGCGTTGCGAAGAAATGCGGAAGGCAAGAGACCGCAGGCCGTGGTCGAGCTGGATGCGGCGGTGGAGCTCCAGTCACGTGCCCTGTTCTTGCCCGCTCTGCTCCACGCCGGACCGCCGCAGCCTCGTCGCCAGCGCAGGCAAGGAGCAGAAGAAGAACAATGCTGGAGCCTGCGCTGGGCAACGCGTCTCTGTCGTTCACGAACGTCACGTACAATCCCAACGACCCGCTCGCGTACGTCTTTGCCTGGGCGTCGCTCATTCCGCAGACAATTGGCGTCTTCTATGTCGCAATCATCCTCAGCCGTCGCGAGGCGGAGGCGCTGCTGGTGCTTGCCGGGCAGACCGCGTGCGAAGTCGCAAACATGATTCTGAAGTACTTCTTTGCTCACGAACGCCCCCAGTGTACGTCTGTCTTGTTCTTGCGGCGTGGACTTAGCTAACGGGAAAAGACGGTGGTCAATTTGGATACGGCATGCCTTCCTCGCACGCCCAGTTCATGGGATTCAATGCTACATACATTATCTTGTGGATGTATCTGAGGTAGGCGATTGCTATCTATGTGGTGGATCAAACACTAATCGCCCCTGCAGAGCTCACCATTTCTCCTCCTTCAAACGCGCCTATCGCGCAGTTGGTCTCTTCACTCTCTCCATCCTTGTATGCGTCTCGAGAGTGTACCTCTCTTATCACACCACGAAACAGGTCGTCGTCGGCTATCTCGTCGGCGTATTCCTGGCGGTGCTCTACTTCTTTGTCGTCGTCTTTCTACGCGAAATCGGCCTCGTCGACTATGCTCTGGACTCGCCTCTCTTCAGAGCATTCTACATCAAAGACACCGCGCATTACAAAAACTTTGTCAGAGATGAACATGCCGCCTGGCTTGCTTCGCGCACTAGAAACATGTACGCGAGCATGTACGCCGGGTTCGATAAGAGACCGTCTAAAACCGTAGTCATTGCAGAGTCGCGCAAGACTCGGTGATGCCGCGCATGAGCGACCTACAAATTGCTGCAAAAGTCGATAGAATCCTGCTATGTTGTTATCATTTGAATATGCTCTCCTAATGTTATTACTTCGCTGCTAAACCAGACTCCATCTCGTCGGTTAATGACGCGACTAAATCTCTCTCCCCAGCAGATCGCCCCACTAAACCCTAAACACCAAGACTCCAACACCAACGCCTCAATTTCTTACTCTTCACCAGCTACACAGCACCCTCAGTCGCTGTAACCATCCCATCTTTGTTTACAGACGCGTGTGTGCCCTTGCAAAAGCGCGACTCGGATACGCATTTGCTTTCTAGTTCGTGTTTGTGATTTGGATCGGTCGAGAAGCGTCGTATCGGTGAGTCTGCTCGTGCTGCACTCCTATTCGCTGTTGCGTTGTGTCATCACCCGCTAATCCGCTCTCTTCTCCAGCTTCCGTTTAATTACATTTAAAGATCACTCTTACCTGCTCCAATGTCGCAAGAGCCTCCGACTGAAGCGGCTCAGGACGGTGTCGTTATCACAGCAACGCCTGTTCATGTGCGTCGTCCGGCTCCCTCCGCTACGCAGTTCAACGCCTCGTCCTCAGCTGTAGCCAATATCATGTCGACCACTGCGGCTCCGCAGAATGATTCCATGCTCATTGACTCCGGCGTGGCTGAAGCTGCTCTTGCCACTATAGTAACTGATCCTGCCTTCAACGAGACCTCGGCTCAAATCTCTTCCTCATTGCGCGTTCATGACGCTGAACGCGCCCTTGCCCAAGCCGTGCAGGCTACGCAACATGCTCCTCTGCAGTCTTCGCAAATGCACTTGCTCCAGAAGCAGGAGCAGCAGGACTCGCAACAACATCAACAGCAGGACCCGCAACAGCAAGCTCATATGTCATCCGCGAGACTTTGCCATCGCTGCAAATCGCGCAAACCGGATTCTTCGTATGCGAAACCACCTGGACGCGAAGGTTACTACAAATTCTGTGAATCTTGCCGTGAGCAGAGCAGACAGCACACGTCGGACACACGCAAACGTAAGCGCGAATCTGAGCTGGCTGGCGGCAATGCTGGCATGCTGGGAAGCTCGTCAAGTGGCGCTATTCCTGGCGAGGGTGCGCCTAATGGCGATGGAACAAAAAATTCCGGTTCATATATCATCACGGACTATGCGGATTTTGTTCGTCTATTCCCGTTACAGGGTCGAGCCGATGATGACGGAAACACCATTGAAGTAGATCCAGAACTCACTGGCGGACTGACTCGCGTCCCGCTTCACCAGCGGTCCTTTGTCTTGCATTCTAGTGTATCTCTCGATGGGGGCTTGACTACGATTGACGATATGCTTAAAGATGTCAGCGGTGAGCCTACAGAACTGTTTAAGACTGTGATTCAACGCATATACGACATAACGGGCTACTACTTTGCTCGTCGCGCCCGCACAAAGTCTCCCAAAAGCTATCGGATTCAGTATGTGTGTTCGCAAGTTGCCGACACGTCCAACAATAGAAATCCTTTTAAGCCAGCAAAACGTGCTCGTGCTCGAAGAGAACTGTACGATTGCCATGGACGCCTCATTCTCGCCGCATCCTATGCTGACCACAGTGTTGTGGTTAAATACACTCATCGGATCGTGCATGGCCCAGCTACAAGACGCCGCTATCTTTCGGATGAGGTCAAGGCTCACATTTTGCGCAACCGAGACAAGCCGCTCTCAGAAATCTTTTCGTCAATCCGCGAACTTGGTCCGGAAGCCGGTACCGAATCTGAACTTGCGAGCGTGACACGGAAGCAGGTCTACATTTTCCTCAAGCGACTTGAAGAGAATGAGCGGAATGGGCAGGACATGTCTGCCATTGCGAATATGGAAGAGGGAAATGATGTCAATTATCAGCAAGCGATGCCTGATAATGGACAAGATAATGGAAATGACTCTACTCAGCAGTATACGGGTGCTGATTTGATATTTGATAGTATTTCGGGCGCGGCTTAGACCCGGCCCCATCTTTGTACAATAGTACGTGATTTAGGATTAATTTGAAACAGTTAACTATATTACACGTCTCACTATCTTACAAATCTCAAGATTCTACTCTGCAAGCGGATTAGCATGAATTGTAACATTCTTTATGTAAACTGGCTCAAGTGGCCGATTCTTTTTATCGCACTTGAGATTCTCTAACTCGGTCAAGGTAGTGTCTTGTCCATCTATAACCTTGCCAAATACTGTGTACGCTCCATCTAGGTGACTATGCTTATCGTAGGTCTGAAGCATTTGTTAGTTTTAATGTTTTAGATGAAAGACTGGAGTGCATACTATAAAAAACTGACTTCCGTTTGTATTTGGTCCCGCATTGGCCATTGAAACCACGCCCTAGAAAAAGAAACCATTAAAATCATATTCACCATACTGAAAAATGCCAGCTAGATATCATACTCGAGCATTGTGCCGCAGTTCGGGTCGGATTTCATCTTCAAACTTGCCTCCCCATATTGATTCTCCGCCTTTGCCCGTCCCAGTAGGATCACCCATCTGAACCATAAATCCGGGAATATTTCGGTGAATCTTTGTATTATCGTACGTGCCTTGAGCGCAGTGTGCCAGAAAATTCTACTGGACCAGTCAGAGCTTGAATCAACGAATCTAAATTGTCTTCTTTACTTCGCATGTTTTGGGCACTATGCCGCAGAATAGTTCTAACTTCAAATCACCAACATCTGTATGTAACTGAAGAATGTAAATCAATTATAAGCTACTATTTTATGGAGGAAACCTATACATACCGTGACTGACATGACTGGATTTTGTGTGGAGCGGAAAGAAAGAGCCGTGAACGAGTAAAAGTCAGAAGGTTCAAAATCTCAATTATCTACGTCACCATCTTTTGAAATTCTGTCGACATTTCCCCATATTCTCAGCACCACCATTATACAGCTATGACGGAGATATTGAAGAGTACATTAATATTCGGCGGGGCGATGAAAATATCAATTCCGGATGGTTTTATTGATGCCAGCGAGTTACGCCAAATTCCTGATAATCAAGAAGTGTTTGTTTCCTCAGCATCAAGTACTTCGCAAGACGACAGCATTATTGTTGAATTAGTTGAACGCCTAGATCAGGCTACAGATGAATTAGCCGTTGTATCCCACCTTGATGAGATATTGGAGATAAATAGTCCCGATTATAAATTTGGCGAGAATGTTACAAAAAAAGAAGATCTGGTATCTACTATCGCGTCGCCGCAGGCACTGTAAGTGTGTGTCAATTACTTGTTTCATACCTGATCCTAATACTTCTCTAGGCCTTCAGCTTCATCGTATTTGATTGTTGACTCAAGATTAGCACAAAAATGGGCAACTACAACGTCAGCTAAATCAATGTATCTCTCTCTAGCGCTCGCGGTTGTCAGGATTACATCTCCCGTCAAGACAGATATATTGATCTCTCTCAACTCTGGGGTCGATATTCAAGAGCACAGCGTTACGAAAGAAGAGCAGCAGTCTCTCACCGAGGCTTTGAGAAAACTAGCGGCAACAATTGTGGGCAGTTTAGAAGTGGTTGATTGGAGTTTGTTCGGAGAAGAATAGAAGCCCCTGTTGATTGAAAACTTCCTATTTCACCCGATCTATAAGCTTGCGCGCTACAAGCACAAGCTCATTTATCTAAAGAAGCAAGCCGCGAGCATAGCCTCTTCGGATTTACAGAACGCTGCCCGTAAGGGAAGCTGCTGCTTACTACACGTGCTGGTAACATCTGTTATATCTGGGTGTCTTAGCAGTTTGAAACTTAGAGCTACCAAATGTTTTTGGTAAGGACCATGCTCGAAATAAACCTCAAGTTTTTATAGGTTGCAGACGATTACGGTAGAGTTTTACATGCTTGATAGCTACCGTTTCGAGGAGAAACATGGACCCTTCGTTTGGCTATGAGAAATCGACATTCATGCGGCCCGAAAATATTGCTTATATCATACTGTATTTAGTTTTAAAACCGTATAACATTTGTGTTATATGTATTTTAGTGTCTAATATTTTTTCGGCCGAGCCAAAAAAGATTCTTTAGTTTTTTAATTTATAATTCTTATTTATTGGCTTCCATTAAATAGCCAGCCAATCTATTTAATCTGCTACTCTATAGAAAACCACATCTCAAGCAGAGTTTAAGTTGATTATTTGTATCAAACAAACGTGTGAATTTTATAGTCGTAAAACCTATCGATCAAGCTTACAGCGATACCTATTCACATGGAATAATTAACTACCGCATATTTACTGACAACATGCCAAGTATCCCCACACCTAAAAATAAAACATCTCAAACGCAATAAATGTATAAAACAAAATATTGAAATGAATATTAAAAAATATTTCGACAGCTGCAGGATTCGAACCTACGCGCGGGAACCGCATTTGATGGACTCGAATAGCAATTCAAGTCAAACGCCTTAACCACTCGGCCAAGCTGTCATCAGCTCAAAAATTCTATTTTAATTGCCGCCATGGAGCAAACTTGATTACGTAATCCCCGCTCTTTGGGCGGTGGTCGGGTAAATGAGTCCAAAAGTCGCATTGTCCCTTTC